>JAZHFQ010000758.1:1805742-2407657 GCA_038387885.1 Spodoptera picta | reverse complement strand
TTTATTTTTTTATTCGCCCGGGGAAAATGCCGTGCATGCCTCGGCTCCCGCGGGGCCGAGCCCGGGTTATGCGGGGCTCGAACCCACTAAAAACCCCGGGGTGTGCCACTCACGCCACGAGGGCGGGCCACAAGAACTGTTGCTTGCGCACCCGTTCGCGGCCCGACCCGGCCCCAGCTCCGGCATAACGAAACGCCGGGCTCCTTCTCCTGCGGGCGGCGCCCGCGCACACACCGCGGATGCCGCCCCCTCTCGGGGCGCTGCGACGTGGGCGACCGGTTGCTCCGACCGGCCGCCCCCTGCCCCACTAGCTACTAGGGAGGAGGAAGGAGGCGGGCATACCCGCGCCTCCTCCGTCCCGTTCGCCGTCTTCGCGTCGGATGCGAGAGGGGATCGTCCTCCCTCTCGCGCTCCGACGCCTCCTTCTGCGACATGACTGCGTCGCAGAAGGAGACCATCGCCTCCCACGACCTCTGGCCGCCGACCATAGCACTAACTACGGCAGGCAGCGAGAGGTCGGCACCGACAACAGCCACCAGGCTCGCCCTCTCCGATGCCCACTGGGGGCACTCTGCCAGAGTGTGCTGCGCCGTATCTTCGACGCAGCCACACTCGTAGCAGACCGCCGTCGGCTCCCTCCCGGCAATACGGCACAGGTATTGACCGAAACACCCATGTCCGGTCAGCACCTGCACCAGCCGGAAGGTGAGCACCCCCCGTTTACGGTCCACCCATTTCCGAAGATGCGGGCGGACCGCCTCCACGAGCCTGACGCCCGCCGTGGGCGCCTGGAGGCGCCACTCCCACCGCACGAGGAGTGCCCGTCGCGCCTCACGCCGCAACCGCTCGACCACTTCGAACGGGGCGGCCCGACCGCGGGCCCTGGTCTCCGCCTTCCTCGCGTAGACGACCGCGAGGACCTCCGCCTCGAGGTCCCACGGTGGAGACCCGGCCAAGAGGCAGGCCGCCCCGTGCCCCACCGTACGGTACCCCCGTATGACCCGCTGCGCCATGACCCTCTGCGGGCGGCGCAGCTGGGCCCTGTTCTGGGCCGACAATGCCCCCTTCGCTAGAATAAGCGTATCGTCCGCATAGCAGACGACACGCACACCCGGGGGCAGACTCCCCCTCAGCGCCCAGTCGTAGCCGATGTTCCACAGGAGCGGTCCTAAGACCGAACCCTGTGGAACACCGCACTGAGCCTCCCTCCGCCGGACAACACCGTCCCCGCCCTGATACAGGACGCATCTGCCCCGCAGGTACGTCCCGATAACCCGGCGTATATAGAGGGGCACGCGGTGGTATCGCAGCGCCGCCTCTATACACGTAAAGGGCAGAGTGTTGAACGCATTGGCGATGTCAAGAGACACCGCCAACGGAACTCCGCCCTCGGCCACGCTCTCCTGCGCGAAGGCCTTCACACTGCCGATCGCGTCGATGGTGGAAAGGCCCCCGCGAAAGCCGAACTGGCACGCGGCCAAGTCCGGGCCGCCTACGCCGAGGTGCCGGATGATGCGGGTAGCGAGTACGCGCTCAAAAAGCTTACCCGCCTCATCCAGCAACACGATGGGGCGGTAGGCAGAGGGAGACTCTGCCGGGCGCCCCGGCTTCTGAAGGAGGACAAGCCTGCCCTCCTTCCAAATCTGAGGGAAACTCCCGGCGCGCAGACACGCGCTCAGGAGTCCTCTCAGACGCTCCTCCAGCGGGCCCAGGGCGAGATCCCACACTCGCCCTGGGATGTCGTCCGGTCCCGGAGCGGTCTTTTTAGACCGCATCCGGAGTACGGCGGCCCCAAGTTCCCCCTCTGTTACTAGGGGGACCTCCTCCTCCCGTACCTCCTCTTCCTCGGAGTCGGAGTCGGGGCCCATCGGGGGTGGTACGTGTTCCGCTCTGGTCGGGAACAAAGCGGACACCACCCCCTCCAGCAGCGCCGGCTGCAAGGACTCAACCACCGGCGGTCCTTGCCCCCGCATTTTGCCCCGCACGGAGTGGTAGGGCCGCCCCCACGGGTCCCTATCGAGATGCGCGAGCATCTCCCCACGCGCCGTCTTCTTGGCCCGGGATATTGCCGTCTGCAGAGTCCTCCGCGCTTCGCGGTAGGACTCGTACAGTTCCCGGGCCACGTCCGCCTCCTGCACTCTCCGCCTGCGGTAATTGGTGTGCGCTCGTCGCGCAGCTACGCAGGCTTGCCTAAGGCCTGCTAGCTCTTGCGACCACCAATATACCGCAGGTTTCGTAGGACGACTCTTGACGCGGGGCATCGCGGAGTCGCAGATGCCCGTCATCGCACCTCGCAGGGCTACCGCCTCCTCCTCAAGGGTCCCCGGCTCCGCCGGCGCCGCAAACCACGCCTGGACGATGGCCGCCTCCTCGGCGACCTCTCGATCCAGGCGCGATAACGCCCACCTGGGAAAGGCGTCCCCGTTAAACTGGCGAGTCCGCCCCCCCGTGGCTGCTGGAAGTGGAGATCTCAAATCGGATATATAGATGGTCCGATAAGGTCTCCACTTCCTGCATCACCCGCCAGTCGCGAACGCGTGCCTCAACAGCGGGGGTGGCCAGTGTCAAATCGACTATCGATCCCCCCGTCTGGCGCACGCACGTGTTCGCGGAGCCTCGGTTGCAGATACCGAGGCCTACCGCCGCTGACCGCACCCCAACCTAACCTAACCTAACCTAACCCTGGAGAAGAAGGGGAAATACGCACAGGCCTTTGCAGATGATATTGTTCTGGTTGTGGACGGAGACACGGCAGCTGAAGTCTCTAGAGACACTAACGCCGCCCTCGCGCATGTTCAGAATTGGGGAGTCAAAAATAAACTAAAATTTGCACCACACAAGACCTGCGCAATGGTAATAACAAACAGGCTTAAGTACGACACACCAATTCTGAACATGGCAGGGATAAATATCACCATGGTGCGGAGTATGAAACTGCTGGGTCTCATAATAGACTGAGTTTTAACAAACATGTAGAACACATATCTAAAAAAGTCGCCGACATCTACAAGCAGTTGGCGCGGGCAGCTAGGGTCAGCTGGGGTCTACACCGGGATATAATACACACCATCTACACAGCTACAATAGAGCCAATCATTACTTATGCAGCCAGCGCCTGGGCTCCCGCTACAAAAAAGCTGGGGATACGGAAGAAGCTAGGCAGCATCCAGCGAGGATTCGTACAGAAGCTCTGCAAGTCTTACCGCACGGTCTCTCTAAACTCAGCGCTAGCACTCTCCGGAATACTTCCTCTGGACTGGCGCATACAAGAGGCCGCATTGTATGAAGCAAGGGGAGGGTCATCCCGATTTGTGCCGGGAGATAGAGAGATTGAGAGGGTGGTGAGATTTGCGGAAACTTCCCACCCTGCCGAACAAATGGATCTAGGGTTCGTGTGCCTGGCAGACCAACAGCTACTGGACAGCTACAATGTGCAGACAGTGAGAATATTCACTGACGGCTGCAAGATTGAGGGGAAAGTTGGAGCCGCATTATCCATTTGGGATAATGAAGGCGAAACCCAGAATCTCAAGCTTAGCCTCGCCAAGTATTGCACTGTCTACCAGGCGGAACTTCTGGCCATTTGCAAGGCAACCGACGTCATCCTCCAACGCAATGAGACGAGCTATGGCTTGTATAGCGACTCAATGTCCGCACTGCAGTCGCTGACAAGTCATGGCTCGCTCCATCCCCTGGCAGTACGCGTGAGGACCAATTTGGCTTTGGCATCGAGTCAGAGCAAAGCTGTCGCCTTGTTCTGGCTCAAGGCCCACGCGGGGCTGCCGGGGAATGAGCGGGCGGATGAGCTGGCTAAGGAGGCAGCATTGGGGTTGCGGAGGAGGTCAGACTACGACCTGTGTCCGATTTCATTCATCAGGCGACAGATCCGTATGGATTCGCTCGGTGAATGGAATCGGAGATACGTGTCGGGCGAGACCGCCTCGGTGACGAAGATGTTTCTTCCGGATGCTGTTGTGGCCTTCCGTATTATAAGACAGGTGCGGCCAACAGGCGTGCTCACACAAATCATGACGGGACACGGTGGTTTCTCCGAATACCTGCACCGATTCAAGTGTAAGGAGAACCCAGCGTGCAACTGTGACCCTGAAGAAAAGGAGACTGTTCCGCATCTGATCCTGCACTGTCCTATATACGCCTTTGAAAGACTTAGGGCAGAGCGGGAACTGGATGTGGAAATAACCAGGGATAACATAGGTCTAATTATTAAAAGTAAAAACAGAGATATATTCCTAACGTATTGCGTAAATATAGCTGAAAAGGTAATTAAAAAGAATAAGACAGATTGAAAACCATGCTTTGTATTATATTGTAATATAAAAAGTAAAGCATGGGACATCTGATAATTAAGAAGAGTAATAATAAGCAAGCATTAGACTAAGGATAGCCAAATGAAGTATGAAACAAATAAATAGATAAAAAGAATAAATTAAGAACTATGTAATAGAATAAGTCCAAACAATAATGTAATAGAGTAAGAAAAAATAGCATTAAGAAATCCAAATATTGTATAAGTATGAAAATAAACAAAAAATAGGCAACCTTCCTTATCACCCCAAATCTAATAAAAATAATAAAATTAAGGCAAAAGTAGAAGTAGGGAAGTGGGAGTCCCACCCGCTAAGAAAGTGAAAGGAGATGCATAAAAGAAAGATACAGGATGAAGTATAAAAGTGCGAGAGGTATATAAGCGAGAACTGGAATGAAAGTGAAACTAGATTAAAATAGGCGCCAATACCGTTGGCGGTGTAGTCAGAAAAAAAAAAAAAAAAACCTAACCTAACCTAACCGAAATATTTTGGAAACCAAACAACCGCTTTCGGAGCAGTTTTCTTTTTTTATCATCTCCTCTAAGCTCCCATAACCATTTCGGTACTTTTTACAGTCGAGGGCTCAACCCCCGAATTAATTTCCACCCCTAAAGTTACTTTGGACCAAATAATTCATGCGAAAATTTTTAACTTATTTCATATTTGACCTAGGACGACAAAATTTTTAATATAGCTACAGCAACTTATATTCTACGATTTGGATAGGTTTTTGACTCAATAACTTCCGACGTTTCACGACAAATCGCTGAAATTGTCTAAAATTTGGTGAAAAAACTGGTTTTGAAAAAATTTGGTGAAAAAACTGGCCGAACTGTTGGCCGAAACTTTCTACCCACCGGATGATACGGCAGAGGACAGCGAGGAGCAGGGACTCAATCGTTGGAGGGCGGAAGGAATCAATGATGGGGACCCGGAACAATCTAGTGACCCACCCTTTCGCCCCGACGAACTAAAAAGAGCGCTCGCATCGTTCCACCATCGTTAATGATATATCGTCTGCAAATAAGATGCCTATGGTCGTGAATTATGCTCTGTGACTTGGGGAATATCATTTATATATATGCCAGAAACAGAAGAGGACCCAGCACACTGCCCTGAGGAACACCAAATCTGTTAACTACAAATGAAGACTTATATGAAGTAGATACATTTTCATTGTTAAGTTTATTTAGAAAGGTTTTATACGACGGGTGACATCGTGCCTACGTCGTGTGGAAGATTACCCACCGCTAAAATGTCTCATAATCCAAACGAAGTGATAAGATATTTGGATAAAGTGAGAGAAGAATTTCTAGTGCCTCTCGATCTAGAATTATCTGTACATCTATTTGACTGCAATATATCTATGGAGCTATTTGGAATACGATGGCTACGACTGCTATTTGGCCGAGAGTTCCCGAGATCTGAGATTCCCAATCTGTGGGGATTTTTGTTTGCTGACGGACCGATGTTCCCGAATCTACACTATGTCATCATCGCCATGCTAATCTCTATGAGAAATACATCCTACAAACACCTAGACATGAAGACAGCCGTAAATATTTGTCAACGCCGAGCCCAGGCGGGGAAAATTACCCTGATTCTGCCTATCTAACCAGAGGCAGCTTGGTGGTAGGAAATGCCCCCCAAATACCGTAAACCCAACAGGGTTGGGAGCGGTGGCCTTGGCTTAATCGCCCGGACTGCGGGGAAGAAAACCTCTCAATAAATTACCCCAAATTCTACGGTGGGATACGCGCCAAGAGAATGCATGGCTGGTGGGAAGCCCAGTCGCTAGCGCCAACCTCGGTGGACCAGGCAATCACCGTTGAATTAGCCTTCTTGTGGGAATAGCCGTCACCCTACAAGTGACCCTTATCGTGCTTACTCGTGGGAACAACATGAATAAATATAATGATCCTAATTCCAAAAAAACCTATACGCAACAAATAATTTATCCCGGACTATTCAATAGACCGAGATCACAATCCCTCAGCGAACAGCCGAAGGAGCCCAAAGATACAACTACTCAACCACCTAATAACACTAATATTACAGAAGACTACACAAAAGGATTGTTGCCTAAGCACCCTGAATGGCAAAGATCCCATGAAATTCAAAGAAACAGCAAGAAAAGGAAACTAGTAACCTCACCAAAACCTAGCCAGATAAATGTCTCGAATAGCTTTGATGGACTAGAGATCGATGCAACAGGAGACAACGACAAGCAAAAACGGACAAACAAGCCCCCACCACTAATCCTATATGGAGTAGAAGATATTAACAAACTTAAAGAGTTAATATTAACAACAATATCAAAAACAGACTACTGTATCAAAATAATCAACAAAAACCAGCTGAAAGTAGTCTGCGATTCCCCTGAGGCATACAAAAAACTAATGTCCCTGGCAAGAGAAAACGGTCTTATCGGCCACACGTTTACGAGAAAAGAAGATAAATGCTACAGGGTAGTCATAAAAAATTTACACTATACAACCCCACATCCTGAAATTATAGAAGCAATAGAGACAACTGGCAACAAAGCCAAGGGCGAAATAATAAACGCTAGATTTGGGCCCGATAAACTCCCTACCTCTACTTTCTTTGTGAACATAGAACCAGGAGCGAACAATAAAAATATAAAGAATATACGACATATAGCCAACACTATCATCAAAGTTGAAGACCCAAAGAAGCGTAACACGGTCGTTCAATGTACAAAATGCCAACAATATGGGCACACGAAAAACAACTGTTTGCGCCCTTACCGATGCGTAAAATGTGCAGAAGCCCATAAAACAACAGATTGTCCAAAGCGAGAACGAAATACTCCAGCCAAATGTGCATTATGTCTTGGAGATCATCCAGCCAATTACAAAGGCTGCCAAGTGTACCAAGAAATTGCTAAGAGAAAAAAGGGGAGTCAAAGATTTCACCCAACTAATACAAACACGTTCCAACAGCAAAGCGCACCTACTCTTTACAACAAGGCTGAAACTCAAGCCAAGAGACCTGAAGAAATCAGTCACGAAAAGAGGCTATACTCTGATATTCTCAAAACCAACCCACAACCACAGCAAAAAGCTGAGCCAACTCAGATTATTTATGACCTAATGACCAAACAAACAGAAAAGTTAGACATGTTATTACAACAAATAAGCACCCTAATGGGACTTATAATTAAACTTGTTGAGAAGCTACAGAGCTAAATGCACTTAAAATTGCGACTTGGAACATCGATGGCCTAGCTCCAAATGTACACGAAGTCGAAACTCTTATTAGTGTTTACAATTTAGACATCGTTCTAATATCAGAGACACACTTCACACACAAAAGCCAAGTACGCTTAAAAAATTACAACATATACAGTTGCAATCACCCAGATGGTACAGGACACGCCGGGGCAGCTGTTATAATTAAATCAAACATAAAACACCATCCACTACCTCAATTCCAAACCGTAGAAATTCAGGCTGCTAACATAGCCTTAGAGGGTAAATACGGCACTGTGAATATCTCAGCAGTATATTGCCCACCGAATAAGAAAATAACAGTGAACATATTAAATGATTACTTCAAAATTCTTGGCGCAAAATTTATTGCAGGTGGGGACTGGAACTGCAAACATACCCACTGGGGCTCGAGGCTCATAACAACAAGGGGCAGAACACTAAAACAGGCAATCGAAGGAAACATGCTCAAACACCATTCTACCTCAGAGCCCACCAATTGGCCTTCAGATCCTAATAGACAGCCAGACTTACTAGACTTTTACATATCAAAAGGACTACCCAATAATATAATAATAAAAACTGAATCCTGTCTCGATGGCTCATCAAGTCACACACCGGTAATAATGACAACAAGTGCTATGGCAACACAACGCGAAACCCCACTTAGGCTATACAATAAAAATACAGATTGGGCATCATTTCGAGAACTGGTAGACCAACGCCTTGACCTAAAAATTCCCCTAAAAACCCCATCAAACATAGACGACGCTGTTAAAACCTTCACAGAAGTGATACAAAGATCCTGTTGGGACTGCACACCAGAAATATCGCTACAAATCCCGGGCAATAAAACGTTATCGTGGGATATTCGCAACAAAATAATAGAGAAACGTAGACTTCGACGTATATGGCAAATTAGCAAAATAAGATCAGACAAAACTGCGTACCATAAAGCAGCAACAGCACTAAAAGAGTTGATCAAAGAAACTGAAGACAAAACTATGCAAACTAAACTGGAAGCACTAACCCCCACAATGGCAACCAATTATTCTCTCTGGAAAATTACCAGAAACATGGAACAACCTCAACAATGCAAACCCCCCCTCAAAAATGGAATTGGAAACTGGGCGAAAACAAGTAAAGAGAAAGCAGACTTGTTTGCTAGTCACCTGAAATCAGTGTTTACGCCAAATAAAAGAAACAGCGACACTGACGAGAACGACATCATGCAAGTCACAAACGAAGACTTCCAAATGGATTTCCCCATCAAACCAGTCAGCCCAAGAGAGGTAAAGCAACAGATAAAGCAGATGAAATACAAGAAAGCACCAGGCTTTGACCGAATCACCAAAGAGGTCATAAATAATCTACCAAGAAAAGCCATAGTCTATCAAACCATAATCTTCAACGCCATTCTAAGAGTCGGTTATTTCCCATTCCTATGGAAAGTATCATCTATAATTATGATTCACAAAGCAGGTAAACCAGTCCATGAGGTGTCCTCATATCGACCAATCAGTCTGTTGCCAATCGCATCAAAAGTCTTCGAAAGGCTTCTACTAAACCGTATCACACCAATCCTAATGGAAAAGTCGATTATACCCAACCACCAATTTGGATTCAGGCAGCAGCATGGCACCGTGGAACAAGTACACAGAGTTTGTGATACTATTAGAGGTGCTCTAGAGGTAGAAAGAAAGCAATACTGCTCATCTGTCTTTCTAGATGTGCAACAGGCTTTCGATAGAGTATGGCACAAAGGCCTATTATGCAAAGTAAAAAAATGCCTGCCACACCCATTTTACGGAATTCTAGACTCATACCTGACAGAGAGAACCTTCCAAGTTATTGAAGGCGACTCTGTGTCGACTCTTAACGACATATCAGCGGGAGTTCCACAGGGCTCAGTGCTCGGACCTGTCCTATATAAAATTTATACTTCAGACCTGCCCCAAATGCAAAACGTAACAACCGCAACCTATGCAGACGACACGGCAATATTGGCGGTCAGTAACAACCCCGTTGTAGCCACACAAAAACTTCAAGAAAGCCTCGACGCAGTAGATGAATGGTTAAAAAAGTGGAGAATTAAATCAAGCTCAACTAAATCAGTCCAAGTCACTTTTACTCTTAGAAGGGAAGAATGCCCCCCAGTAAAACTAGATGGCGAATTCCTACCACAAAGCGACTCGGTCAAATACCTAGGCCTACATTTGGATAGAAGGTTAACCTGGAAAAAACACCTGCAAGCGAAGAGACAGCAATTAAAACTAAAATACAGCAGCCTCTATTGGCTCCTGGGACGCAACTCAAAACTTTCAGTGGACAACAAACTTCTCATATACAAAACCATCCTAAAGCCTATCTGGACCTATGGTATCCAACTGTGGGGTGTGGCCTGCAGATCGAACATCAACATTATACAAAGATTACAAAACACGATACTAAAGCATTTAACCAATGCATCATGGTTCATACGCAATGATGAAGTGCATGAAATCCACCAAATTAACACAGTCATGGAAGAAGTTAAGCTACATGCCAGTAGATATGCATCACGGCTGAAAAAACATCCCAATGAACTGGCAACCCAACTCACTATGCCTGCGTACACAAAAGACGAGACTTCATGGAACTTGGCCACCCAAACTCCTAGGCTGGCCTCGAAATAAGAGACTTATCTCTTAATGGAGAGATTCGTCTACAAGTCAAATTTTTTTTTTTTTTTTTGTTTATATGATGTGACCTCATGCGGTAACATCATAAAAAATTACAATCTAGCTTTAATGCTAATAAGTAATTCTATTTTGTCTTAATTTGCTAGGAAAGTATAATTAAGAATGTGTCCATTAACACTTTTCTTATTGTCTCTATTAAGGGGAAGACACTTTGTTATTGTGTTCTTTGCCGGTAGCACTCACTACTTTACACTAACACTTCACTATGTTAACTCAAAAGGTTTTGTCCTTTTTAGCCTTCTCACTATGTCCGTGTTGTCGAGGAGCTGGATAGCCTCGATGTTCACATGGTGGTGAAGCCTTCGGTCATGGGCTTCTGCACACTTTTTAATTATATCTATGACGAGGTCTACTTTGAGGTCCCGATGAAGGTCGTCATTTCGAATGTACCAGGGCGCATTGACGATTCCTCTGAGTACTTTGTTTTGAAAACGCTGTATAATTTTGATATTGCTTTGTTTGGTATACCATAAGTCCATACAGGCATGAGGACTTGTTTATATAAAAGAACTTTGTTGTGCACTGACAGCGAAGATTTTTTTCCTATCAGCCAGTACATCGACTTGTACCGTAGATCTAGCTCGTCGCGTTTCTTTTTGACATGAGCTTTCCAGCGAAGCTTTACGTCTAATGTCATGCCTAGGTATTTGGCTGTATTTTCGTATGGTATTACATGGCCATTTATGTTTACCGGGTGGTAATTTGTCCTTTTGTTTGTGAAGTCTATATGAACAGATTTTGATTCATTTAGTTTCACACGCCATTTTTTTGTCCAATCAAAAATGATATTGACGGCTGTTTGAACTTTTTCCACTGCTTCTTCTTGAGTGGCACCTGTGGCCATAATAGCTGTGACGTCTGCAAATGTGGCAATGGTATTGTTTTCTAATTCAGGAATATCGCAAGTGTACAATAAGTACAAGACGGGACCTAGGACGCTTCCTTGCGGTACTCCAGCTTTTATTGGTTTGAGTCCTGAATATGCATCATCATGTCTTACTCTAAACATACGCTGTGATAGATAAGACTCTAAGATGTCAGCAAATTGCTTAGGGAGCATGTTTTTTAATTTGTAAATAAGGCCTTTGTGCCATACCTTGTCGAATGCTTGCGCTACATCCAGGAAGATCGTGGAGCAAACTTTTTTTTCTTCTAGAGCCTTTTCAATAATGTTGGTAATCCTGTGTACTTGATCTATAGTCGAATGTTTTTCCCTAAAACCAAATTGGATAGTCAGGGATCAAATTTCTTTCTTCTATGATGGGTTTTAGTCTTTTTAAAAGAAGCTTTTCAAATAATTTTGACATTGTCGGTAGCAGCGAGATCGGCCTATACGATGTTGTTTCGTGAGGTGGTTTACCAGGTTTTGGTATCATTATAACTTCGGCAACTTTCCACTGATCAGGTACATACTGAAGTCTTAGCGTTGCATTGATATGAGTCGTAACTTTTACGATGGCTTTACGTGGGAGGTTTTTAAGAACTTCTGCAGTAATAAGATCGCAACCAGGTGATTTCTTTAATCTAAGGCGGTTGATTTCGTTGTACACTTCTCTAGGTGTTACGAATTTTATGTCTTGCTCATCATTATTTGATGTTTCATTTAATAAGTCGCTATCTTCATGCTCTTCATTTGGCTCAAAAATGAGTTCTAGATGTTTTGCAAACCTTATAGCTTTTTGCTCGTTGCTTATTGCCCACCGCTCGTTAATATCTTTGATAGGGGGAATATGCAGAATTGGCTTTTTTAGGCTTTTTATAGATTTCCACAGGGAGTAATCTGTCGTGCGATGGCTGGTTAGTTGTTGTAGATAACTATTCATTGATTAGTCTTTGTAATTCTGAATTGCTTCACTTAGTTGTTTTGTAAGGTTGTTCAGAATTCTTTTATCTTGTGGATATCTTGTCTGATGCCATATTCGTCTCTGTCGCCTCTTTTCAGCAATAAGTTTTGTGATTTCTGCTGGATAGTAGGTAATTCTGTTTTTTATTTTAAAGGTGGGCGTGTTTTTCCAGGCGCATTGTTGTATTTGTGTTATAAACTCACTGATATCCCAGTCCAGATCTTCTGGTTTCTTGAGTGGGACTCTTAAATCTATCATAGACTCCAAATCTATTTTAAAGCTTTCCCAATCAGTGTTCTTGTTTACCAATGTGGGGTTGTATTCTTTCAGCAAGATAGTCTCACTTAGAGTAAGTAATATAGGTGAGTGGTCTGAACTCATATCATAACCTTCTTCAATGCGAAGAAGACTAGGTGATATATTTTTGTAAATAAAAAAGTCTATAAGATCAGGAATCTTTTTTGTATCAGTAGGCCAATAAGTGGGCTTGCCTGTTGATAAAGTTTTACCTTGTGTTACAAGTTTACAAGTCAAATGACGTCCAAAAATTTGCTCATGGTCAAGAGACCGATTGCAAATAAACATACCGAAAAAAAAAAAGTTTATTTAGTTCAACGCATTGTGATCTATTATTTAAGTAATTACTGATCCAATCGAGTGCATTACCTCGAATTCCGTACAACTCGCATTTTTTAAGCAAGATTTCATGATCCACGAAATCAAAGGCCTTGCTCATGTCAAAAAATATAGTGGAGACTCGATTTCGTTTATCAATATTTTCTGTCACACATTTTATCAGCGAGAAAACGGCGAGGGTAGTGGATTTGTCTTTTTGTTTATTTAGTTCATGTTTTAGGAGATGTTGTGAACAGATAATTGAAACGAGCTAAAGTCGTGTTTTTTTTTTTTTTAAGGGGGTAAAATCATCGAATGACTTCTCCCGCCTGGGTGAGGCGGGAGGGAGTGTCAGACTCTTACTGACTAAAAACCACCCCGTTCCTTCTCCTGCACGTCGAGCCGGAGCCCCGGTTACCCGTTAGGTTCTCCGCGACTCCGAATCGGCATCGGCCGTATTGGGCCCCATCTGTGGTGGTCTGATGGCTCTTTGAGGCGCGCGCGGAACGCGACGCGCCGTACGCTCGGGTCTGTTTCTGGTCGGACGGGGAGCCACCCATGCTCGCCGTCCGCAGGCCCGCGCTTACGGTGGCCGGAGATCGTCTCGCGATCCCCGACGCCCGGTGTGTCCTTCGCGATGGCTGGGTTGCGAGGAGGCAGCGCTTCGCTGTCTCACGCGTCCCGCCTCCTCCTTAGCTAGCATGACTGCTTCGCAAAAGGAGGAGACGGCATCCCAGTCCCCCTCGCTCCGCATCATGGCCTGCACTAGGCCCGGACGCGAGAGGAGCTAAAGTCGTGTAGAGCGTGCGCGTCCAGAGGCCTTAGTACGAGTTTGTTTTACGTTTAAAGTATTCGTAACGTGTACGCGTTTGGCGCTCTGGGTTACGAATACTTTAAACGTAAATGAAACTCGTACTAAGGCCTCAGACGTCTCGGAGCGTAGGCGATGTTGAGTGCTCCGAGGATGGGCGAGGAAAGAGAGAAAAGAGGTTGTGAGCGATGGCTTTTATAATATTCCAGGCACATCCCCACTATAGCCATGCTCAGACCCGTTTAGACATCTGGCCGCCACGTGCGTCCCGAAACACTATTTATTGTTTATAAGAAAATCTGTACAATACATAATAAAACATAATTGGTACGAACATTAACAAATGAATAGGTACAATAAACAAAGCTAAACAAGAAGTGAAGTTATTGCTAGGCCTTAAAAGTAACAAAGGGATAAAATGATTTTATTGTCGTGATTGGCGTTTGGGTCCTCTATTGAGTAACGCCAACTTTTGGTCAGCAGCTGTTGTGGCTACAATGTTAAATATTAACCCATTTGGATCCGCCGTCCCCATATGGGGACAGGTTTTCTCTTACCCGCTGGTTATTAATTATTTTAGCTATCTTCACATTTCATGGGTATTTATAATGAGGAGTAGTGAACTTTCCTAAAATTATTAGAACTTTTGAAAAATTGCTACAAAAAAGGGGTCATATTGTCAATTTTATCAAGAGGAAGTGAAATGGGAATTATTATCGAAAGCAGAGGCGTTTTTTAGTACGTTATTATAAAACTTTTTTGTGATTATTGCTTGCTTATAGTGTCAATTAAACTGTCAAACACCAAGCGGTCACCGGTGACCGCAACCTATTGTTCTATAATTGTGCCTACAAAACCGGTACTCGACGAGTTAAAATAATATTGAAGAATATCCTTATACTTTCAATTCCGCTTAGGGGAAAGTTAGAAAAAATGATGGTATCCCCGTATGGGGACAATGGGCACATCTGTAGTATATTTATAAAACATTTATACCTGATTTGTATTTTGTTTTCCAATTTATAAAGGTCACCTATAGGCTAAACTTAGTTATAGCTAATACTTGGTGACAACAGACGCTAATTCACGAAGAGCATCACCAATTCCGCCATATCTTTAGGCGTTCATATTCTAAAATCTCGTGGGCATCAAGACCGAAGATGCAAAAGTACACCTACAGTACCAGGCGTCGCATCCGATATCAGAATTCAGCAGTAGGGGGCATTTCCTCCAGCTGTATTCTGGTGTCGTCACAGCGAAGTCCACCCAGAGGATAGAGTAGCATTATGCCCTGTATATGTTGACCACCGCCGTGTCTTCAGGGAAGTGATCGACGTCACATCACATCAAATTGATTTAGACATTTTCCGCAGAGATTTAGTTAATATCAGTTACGACACGCAGTTCGTCATAAAAAAACTGTGACATCAATGCAAATAATGCGTTAGAACCTTATGTGTCGAAAACAGTTACTACTTCGAAAAGTACTACACATGAGCCCATTGTCCCCAATCAAGGACGGCATTTTTTTAATACTTCTAAATATATTTTTTGATTTTTTTTTGGTGATATTAGTTTGTGGGCGTCATATCATTGAGTTAATAAAGTTTTTTTATTAAATTATGTGTAGTTTGCATTTGGTCCCAAATGGGTTAAACTACCTAATTTCATTTATTTGTTTTGAAGATGTATTGAGTAGTCATTCGATGATTTTCCCCCCTTAAAAAAAAATATCTATGTATTGTATATCTATGTATTATTTATTGTATCACTACATAGTATAAAACAAAGTCGCTATCAGCCGTCCGTCTGTCCCTATTTATATATGCTTATATCTTTAAAACTACGCAACGGATTTTTGATACGGTTTTTTAATAGATAGAGTGATTCGTAAGAAAGGTTTATACTTATGTACCTATACCACATGCATATTGCACCCGTGCGAAGCTGGGGCGGGTCGCTAGTTAAAAATAAAGTGATAAAAACTATGTGTGATTTTTTTAAATTAATAAAAACTTTGTTGATTCTAACAAATTCACAGTCATTAAGAACTACATTTCATTTTATTCATATATGTACTTATTGATATTTTGGTGTTTGCGCTACTTTAGGCTACTACAAACAAAAATTCGGCGATATTAGGCTACTTCATGCATGTGAAACGGCGACATTAGGGCCAACACCGTTGGCAACACTGTAGCTTTTGTCAGTTTGACACTACAATTTTTAATAAAAATAGTTGTATTTGTACCTACTGAAGGGACTGTACTTTTTGTTATGCATAAAAGTGCTATGGTTTTCTTTTCCAGGAAGATTCTATTAACGAAGACTACTGTGTATGTGTAGAAGTTTTTTATTCACGAGACAGTTGTATAACCGAGCTATTTAACAAATGGTAATGGCCACGGGTAGCGTGTGTCAACAAGTTGGCGGCCCGGCTCACGAGGTTAGTCCCTGTTTACTATACTTTTTCCATCTGGTTGATAATTTAGTTAAAATTTAGGTATACTGCAGTGTACTGTGGTATTTTTCATATTCCATGGATAGCTTATTAGGTACCTTAGCTGCTGCTTGTGTAGGGTAGACATTAGAGCAATTTAATCATCAAAATTATTCAATTAATATTAATACTAGCTACTTACTACTTATATTTCACTAATAGTGAAAGACCAACACATCGGTTGTCTATTGCACTGGAGTGTGCTCCAGCCTATATGTTGATATTTTTAACGAATTTAGTACAACAGGAGCTATTACAAATTCTAGCCATTAACTGAAAAAAAAATTATAAAATTGTCAGCTTTCTGTGTGCAGCTATGTAGGACCACCACATTGAGAAGGGATGAGGTGACGCAGTGTGTATGCATGCGATCAATGGCTTGAAACCATATCTTCTGAAGTATTTATTTGTTTCATCTATACTAATATTATAAAGAGGAAAGATTTGTATTTTTGTATGTTTGTAATGAATAAACTCAAAAACTACTGGACCGATTGCAATAATTTTTTCACCATTAGAAAGCTGCATTATTCAGAAGTAACATAGGCTATATAATATCACGCTAGGTCCTACAGTTGTGGAGCAGTAACCAAAAATGTTTTAAAAAAGGGGGAAAAGTATCGTTTCTGAGGCCTTCCGTGGCGTGCGCTGAGCATATAGTTAAAGTTGTACAAAAATGCTCTATACATGAATTGTTCATCTTAACATTATTATTTTTAAAAAAGTCTGCAAGAGCATATGTCTACCTTTTATAGTTTACCCATAACAATCGTTTTAATAGAATCCCACCACAGCGTGAATTTCAATTCATTTGTGGTGAGAGTGCCTTCTGTGGATTTACCAAAATTCATGACACTAGAGTTTTGGCCGAAAGGTGTTGTTTTCCGGCGATTCCGCGGCCGGATACCTGACACCGCGCAGCACACGACGCTGACACAGCACAATAGTCGTGATAATTAGTGTTCAAATTAATAAATTTAAACACGTAATAACTTACATTATGTATTTATAGTATTTTAAGTTGAAATTGTAGTACATATTTGACTGCACTGTTGGTGCGGTGGCTGGGCAACCGGCTGCCGTGCAACGTGTCGCGGGTTCGATTCCCGCACGGAACAACACTTTGTGTGATCCACAAATTGTTGTTTTGGGTCTGGGTGTCATTGTGTATGTGAACTTGTATGTTTGTAAACGCACCCACGACACAGGAGAAAATCCTAGTGTGGGGCAACGTTTTTATAAAAAAAAAAAAAAAATGTATTATTGTATTTTAATATGGGCCTTCGTTGCCTGATATAAATAAATAAATAAAAAAAATGAATGGTTCAATCCTTATAAAAGTTTGCTCTAGATAAAACAAACTTTTACCTCAACCAAAACAAACAACAACAAAATAGGTAGGTTCCTATTTAAGAACAAAATAATTTATTAAATAAATGAAATAAGTAAATGAAGTCCTTAAAAATATTTTCAAAAGGTAAATACTTCCTAAATAAAAAAAAACTGAGAATATATATAAATAAAACGTAAAACTATGTAAAAAATCTTAAGTCCCCCCGTGCGAAGCCGGGATGGGCCGCTAGTGTAACATATTCTGTGTAAACACTATGATGCGATACTCGTCAGTTCCGAGTTCCTCTCTGAATTTATCAGTCCCTGACAGGTCATGACAGGTCAGGTTCTTGTAGTTATAAACGTTGCTGTTGCTGTGCCAACCGCTATGAAGTAGCTAGTATTAGATATAATTCATCACTGTTGAGAAATGTACAAAAATAGGCCCAAAATGCCCATGATCCTGTATCACCTATTATATGGGCATTTTGGGCCTATATACCCTGGGTGAGTGAATAGAAGTGTCAGACTGTAACTGGCTAAAAACACCCGCTTCCATTTCCTGTTCTGTGTTGAGCATGGTATGTGATTGCTGAACCGCTGGCCTGGCAAATGTGGAGTATAAGTAAAGAGTTTTTGGCACAATCTTTATTGATTTTACTATATTTTTATTTATTATTTATGTATTTATCATTCATGGAGGACTAACAGTTTATATGAATGGATAAAATTAAAAATAATAATAGGCATAGGTAACACTGAGCCAATTACAAGTTCTCACGTTTAAGATTTTGAATAAATTAATTAATATGGTGTGAGTGCTATACAAGATTAAAAATACATACATACAGTAAAAAAAGTGCAGATATGGATGATTTGTTTATGGTTCCAAAAATTTTTGTTTTTTGTAGTTGTTGGATTGATTCAATTTTGGCGTGGAGTTTGAGTTGTTTTTATTTATTTGCGTTTTATGAGTTGCATGTTATTTATATTGAATACAGTGCTGGTTTTAGTAATATCATATATATACCTCTAGTGTATTGCGAATTTCATAATGGACGGAAATATTGAACAAAGAGTTTGTCTTAAAACATCTGCAATAAGGAATATGATAAACTATTTCCACTGTGTAAAATACTGCCCATAGATAAGGAAGTTGAGTATTTAATAGGATTAGAGTATTACTATAGCAATGAATATACCTCGTGTGTTCATAAGTTTTGAGACAAACTTTTTGCTTATAAAAATAAATAAAATAAAAATTACTGGCTGCTGTATATTTCTTTTACTAATTTTGAATTTGGAATGTTAACTTTTAATATCTATGATTTCGGATTATTTTATTTAAATTTTCTCGTAATGGAGGGAACAAAAGAATTACGTGCGACCGTCATTTCATTATTTAAGGTGGGAAGAAAACCTATGGACATTTTCCGAGAACTGAAAAGTTTTGGTGTGAGCCGTAACTTCGTGTATTACACTATTAAACGATACCAGGAGACAAGTTCTTTACATGATCGGCAAAGAATTGGTCGTCCACGCTCTGTGAGGACGCCTGCGAACATTAAAATCATCCGAGAGCGACTTCGCCGAAATCCATGTCGCACTCAGAAGAAACTCGCTCTGCAGACCAATATTTCGCGCGTTTCAGTCAACAGAATACTGAAATATGATCTCAAGGTTAAGGCGTATAGCCGTAGAAAAGTACACTTTTTAAACGATCGCCTTCGTCAATTGCGACGCGAACGTTGTCCAATACTGCTTAGGAGACACGATGCGAGGAAGATACTCTTCACCGACGAGAAAATCTTTACCGTCGAAGAAAAGTTCAATCGACAAAACAATAAAGTGTATGCCAAAAGTAGCAAGGATGTCCCACCTTCAGCACGGAATGTCTCGCGTACTCATCATTCGGCTAGTGTCATGGTATGGTGGGGAGTTTCGTACGAAGGTGTCACTCAGCTTCATTTCTGCCAACAAGGCGTCAAGGTGAAAGCCAAAAATTATCAGTGACATTCTAGAGACTGTTGTGAAACCCCTGTCTAATACCCTATTCCATAACAAGTATTGGGTTTTCCAGCAAGACTCGGCGCCATCCCATAAGGCTAAAACCACCCAAGCTTGGCTGAAGGAAAATGTGCCGCCTTCATTGCGGCGAACGAATGGCCCTCCTCCAGCCCCGACCTCAACCCGCTGGATTATTCTCTATGGACCGAATTAGAGCTCAGAGCCTGCCGAAAGTCCCACCCAAACTTGGAGTCACTTAAGCGAGCTCTTGTCCGAGAAGCGAAGCGAATTCCTCTGGAAAAGATTCGTGCCGCCATTGATGACTGGCCAAATCGTCTAAGGGCATGTATTAAAAACAGGGGTGGTCATTTTGAATAATAATTATATTTAATTTTTACTTACTATCTACTTAATGTTTGTTATTGTTTTTATTAATATAAGTTTATTATTTAAGAAGATATGCAACTTTTAATTTGTCTCAAAACTTATGAACACGAGGTAAATGTATAATAGATATAACACCAGAAGGGCTAGAGAACATAATATGTTAAATAAACCTAGAATAATAAACTACTATGGTAAGAGAACTAATAAATATATAGTGCCAAAGATATTCAACAAAATAGATATATTGAGAGAGGAAAATAAAGTGAGTTTGTTTATGTTGAAGAAGCTAAGGGGAGAATTGCTTAAGAGAGCATAGGCAATGCATTCTTTAATTACTATCCTTTATAATGTGTATTTTTTGTTTTTGTTTTGATTTCAGTTTTCTTTTAATGTTATATAAAGTACTTAATTAGCTAGTAAGAATAAGAAATGAGCGCTTCTCGCCGTTAAATGATATGTTTGGCGAGGATCTTTAATTATAAGAACAAAATGTTAATCCTAAAATTGTACTTTTGTTAAATAAATAAATAAAATAAAATTTTGCATCGCCAATGGAATTTCGTGTTCGGAGTCAGTGTAAATGTTACAGAAGGCTTACGGTGGATCGACTTTATCAAAAACTCGTGCTTATGATTGGTTTAATTAAAGCGTTCAAAAGCGGTCGAGATGTGATGGAAGAGTTGCCTGGCTCTGGTAGGCCGTCAACATCTGCAACTGAAGTTAACATCGCAAAAGTAAAGGAAATAGTGACTGAAAATCCCCATTCAACTCTGAGAGAGATAGCCGCCGAACTTTGTGTGCGAATGTATCACACAAACTCAGCCGGTAGTGTTGTTGATGGGTGATAGAACTGGAGTAAAGAAGCGGGATATAGTGGATGGTGTCAATGCTTTATTGAAACTAAAGATAGGAAACATAATAATGTGTGCTTTTCCGTATTCTGACAATTTGACAGAATCACAAAATAAAAATATACATTATTTAAATAATTTAATATTTATGCTGACATGTTGTCATAAAGACAAATTATTATTTTTTGACACTAACAAATTTGTTAGTGGTTTTAATTTGACCAAGGAATACATGTTTATTCCTAGAAAATGTAAAGTTTTACTTGCTAGTTTGCTAGCAAATAGTATTAATTTAGTTTATAATAGTTTAAGTGACGGATCTATATTATGTAGACAATCTAATAATATAGAGATTAGCTGTACTTATTATGATAGTATGAAAGAGACTCATGATTTGATGAGAAATGTGGGTACTCTGGATAACTTTTTAAACTAAATAATAAGACAACAGAGGATAAACAATTAAATACTACAATGTTCCATGCATTGTAAAGGTATCTTCTGGCAATATATTTAAGTCTAAATCTATGAAAGTAGTACATAAGAAGAAAAAACAAGAAAAGTTGTTAACATTGTTTAATCAAAATATTTCTTCTATTTAGGCTTTACATCAAAATCTCTAGAAATTGAATTATTTTTAGAAAAATTTAATTATGATATTGTTTGTATTACTGAACATTGGCTGAAGGATTATCAAGTAGAATCTATATATTTTAAAAATTATTGTGTTGGAAACTATTTTAGCCGTCAAACAATGATACTTGGTGGTAGCCTAATTTTAGTTAACAATTCAGTGAAATATAAAGAAAGACAAGATATTACATTATTGTCAATAGAGCACACAATAGAGTTGTCCTGTGTTGAGCTGGATAAGCATATTGTAGTCTGTGTTTATAGACCTCCTATGTTACAAAATTTTAATAGTTTTAGCTCCGTAATGGAAGATGTACTGCACAAAACGTGTTCTAGTAGTAAATGTACCATAATATGTGGCGATTTTAATGTTGATCTCTTGGAAAATAACTCTATTTGTACTAACTTATTAAGTCTCTTCAAATCTTTTGATTTATCTAATGTTTTCCTTGAGCCCACCCGTGTAACATCCACTACGGGAACATGTATAGATGATACTAGGTCCATTCTTATTTTTAGCGTACATAAATGACTTGCCCCATTTATTTAAAAATGAACCGCAGATGGTATTATTTGCTGATGACACTTCATTAGTTTTTAAAATTAATAGACACACAAATAGTTATGACGACGTAAATAATGCCCTAATGCAAGTTCAAAATTGGTTTACATTAAATAACTTAGTACTAAACAATAAAAAGACAAAATGTATTAGATTTGTTTTGCCAAATGTTAAAAGCAACGAATTTGACATATTATTGAATGGTGAGAAATTAGAGTTTGTAAAAGAGACAACTTTCCTAGGAATTACTGTAGACGACAAATTGCAATGGGGTCCTCACATTACATCATTAGCGGGACGATTGAGCTCTGCAGCTTATGCTGTCTGGAAGATACGACAGTTAACTGACATTGACACGGCAAGACTGGTGTATTTCAGTTACTTTCATAGCATTATGTCGTATGGCATTTTGCTGTGGGGACACGCTGCTGACATTGAATCTATTTTTATCTTACACTAGCGGCCCGTCCCGGCTTCGCACGGGGGACTTAAGATTTTTTACATAGTTTTACGTTTTATTTATCTAAGATAATTCCGGATTAGGACGACACAGTCAGTTAAACACAATTGTTTCTCTGTAAGAAAAGATTTATTGTTCATAAAATATGAAAATTTAACAAATTTGTGTTATTACTTATTAAGTTACAAACTACTATTACAAACCTGTAAGAAAAGAAACGACATTTAATGTTATTATTAACAATGCCAGTTCCTAATCACAATTACCTCTATAATACTTAATTAATGAAATTAATAATAAAGTTATTGTTCTTTTCAACAAATACGTGAGCGGTGTATGTTTTATTTAAATACCGATGACAGATGACATATAAACGTCATCTGTTAGATCACGTTCAAATAAAGAAATTTATATTATTTCTTTACATTTATATTTATTCTCAGTTTTTTTTTATGTAGGAAGTATTTACCTTTTGAAAATATTTTTCCGGACTTGGGTCGATTTCATATTTCGAATTAAAATGACACTTTTTTGTTTGATTTCTTAAATACCCGTTTCTTGGGTTACTAGTGGTGTAACCTCACTTTGTGAGGTTATATTAACATAAATTAGATAAAATAACAATGATTTTTCAATAAAAACTATAAAAAAATTGAAATTTGAGTGACATGAATGAGTGATGTTGTTACACTAATGAAATTATCTAAAACACTAATGAGATTAGATTTCCACTAATGATAATTTAAAAAAAAACAACTGTAACCACTCATTTTAATAATTTTGCGATGTATATTTATGAGAAAATTAAAATAAAACTATCCCAAATGGATTAAATCAGTTTAATGTAACAATCATATAACCTTAACAATCGTAAAAATATTATTTGGATGCATATAGTATAATTTTTCAGTCTTCTTAGAGGAACCTCTAAGAAGACTGAAAAATTATACTATATGTTTTGGATTAAAATTTAATATTTACGAAATAATCACGATCTTCAAAGAAATATATAACAACTAATCGCAGTCTAAACACATAAACTAAAATTATCTGTATAATTAAAAACAGTAGTTTTCTTTAAACTAAAAAATACGGAAGTATTCATTTTCTAAGTCTTCCATGTTATATTCAATATTATTCTGTCCATAATTTTGCTGATTTTTGTCTTGTTATTCTTTGGTTTTAATCATTGATTGTATAAAAATAATCTTGATTTCTGCTTCTACTCTCATTAATAATATCTTCACCAGAAATATTCTTTCTTAATCGTTCAATAAATCTTTGGATACCTGTTGTTGATTCAAAAACGTAAGAAATTCTTGTTGATGCCCAAATCCAGACGCCATTGCTCCTGTCTGATTTATCATGAATGACTGATTTTCCCAGGTACCTTTAACTTTAGCAAGTGGTGTAACGTTTTGTTCATTGTGAATTCGAGAAGTTGGAGTATTACAGGGCTTATTGGAGTGTTTAATGGTGATATCGCTCAATATTTTTATCTTCTTATTAGGAGGTATGATTTTAACATTACCGACTTCTGAATCTATTGGACTTTTATAAATTTTATGCAATTGCATGAGCTTGTCGTGCTTACAAATAGTGACAACACACTCGTAACAACTCAATTTTCTAAACTCAAGGAATTCCGAATCGGAGTTCCAAAGCACCTGGTGTACTAACATAGTTCCTTTAAAGGGAGCTATGTTTTTAGGGAGATGAATTTCTTTTTCTCTAATCTCATGTTCTTCTACAACCCTTATCTCGACATTTTTTACGTTTTCTCGCACAATACCAACAAATGTTGAGAAGTCCCCCACATCACGCCCGCATTTTACTTGGTAGTCGGCCGTCCTTTTAACTACGGCGCCAACACCATCTGGAGCACCTTTACCGTGGCCGGCTTCCTGATAGTTCCAAGTTACCGATTTTAATGATGAGAAGACATTTCGCAGCTGTGTCATGATGTAAAATATATACTTGTTGCGATATTGACTCGAAGGGCTATCTGTTAGTATATGCACAGTAGTTATATTAGGAGATTTTTCAAATACAAACTCTAGTGCTTTCTCCAAATGAGCCCACACTGCTGGTGAATCGTGTCTAGGGCATTCACTAACTGTGCATAAAGAATAGTTAATGATTTCCCTTCCCTTTTTAATATAAATTACTACTGTGTGCAAAGAAATCTGGCCACGGCTACCTCCAAAGTGCAAGCTTTGTACTTCTTCAGCGAATTTATAGCTATAATTTTCCGAAAAGTCCATGTGGATTAAAACTTCGTAATCATTCAGGGATTTTTTCAGCTCTGTTATAATTTGGTATTGGTTTATAATATTCGCAGTATGTGAGAAGAATTTAGGAAGAGAATCCTCTAGTTTTAATATCAGATTTCTTATTTGAGTTGTTCGTTTAAATTTCTTAGTGATGGTAATTTCTTTTTGACCCACTTTTTTCTTATCCCTATCCCACTCATAGTATTCTATTTCTTGATGATTACTGAACTCGTTGTATGGTATGACTTTATTTTTACAAATTTGACATGTACGAGAAACACATTTAAGATTATATTTGTCACAGCACAAGATATCCAACATTTTTTGAAAGTTTATTATATCAACTATTCCTTTTTTTTTCAAACTCGAGATTATAAGATCCATATTTGTGTGAACTGTACAACCACAGGTATCTCTGTCATCTCTAGGTAGGTAAACCCAAAACGGACGAAGTCGTGCGAATGTTACGTAACTTATTTTAACGTTTGGATTTTCTTCCATAAACTTTTTGTGCAATTTTTTTACAGAGTCCAGTAAATACCGCTTTTGTTTAGTAACTCCGAACTTTTTAACACATTGTTTTTTACTAGCAGTATTGCGGCTATTGATATCATCTTCATAAAATCGTTCCACTAACTCTTGGATACTTTTGCCTCCTAAAATCTTCTTTTGTAAACGGCTGCGTAGGCACTTTCTGTAGAGGTCATAATTTCGTTTTCGACAAACAGTATTCGACTTGGTGTTATCTTCTGTGGCTGCATATATCTTACCAGTTTTTTCACTATCTACATTTTCTTTTTCGTGATTATTTTTCATAATATTAATTTTTCGCAATAGAACTCTGCACCTGTATTGGTATTTTTTTATTAGACAAGACATTTCTTTTTTTTCCATGAGGTGTTTTCGTTTTAAAACCTTAATTTTATTCAACAAGATTTTGTTTTGTGACTTATATTGTCGTTCTGCATGGTGTCTTTTCAACGGGTCGATAGTTTTATCTTCGGCTGTAGAGTCTATTTCAGTACTTGGGACAATCACCTCTTGTATCTTTTTCTCTTTTAATATCTTTTCATAATAGCGCTTGGAATTTTCCCTCCATTTTCTCCGTTGTACCCTTTGCTCTCTTGGAGATATTTCGTTAATGCTTTTCACCTTCTTACTCTCTTTTCGCTTAAGATAAGCTTCTCTTTTTTTAGCACTTTCGGCGGCGTATTTTTCTGGGTCGTTTTTAATTTGTTTATATTTTTCTCTCCTTGCTATTCTTCTTCTTTCTAACTCATTTTCACTCATCGTTTTCTTATTCGGCATAATGTCCTAAAACAAAATTTTTATTTTTCCTAAAATTAAGCTATTTTTTTTAAATAAGCCCTAGCTTATTTACACTAAGCAACACAGAAACTCAAAATATAAACACCGATAATAATTTGTAGCAAATTTCGTAAATAATCATGTAAATATAACCATTGATTTTCCTCACATCACACACAAAAAAAAATAATATAAAAAAAACAAACTGTGTTTGACGTAATCAGGCGAAAAGCATAATATTATAATAATGGATTTTTGTTAATAATCCATTATTATAATATTTCATTAGTGTTACTTTCAATTTCATTAGTGTTACTTGAAAAATTGACACAAATGATAGTAACACTAATGATATTTCAAACAAACAAAAGATTTTTAAGCTTGTGGAAGTTTCTAGACAGCAATCAAATACATTTAAAATATCCATGTTCTTGTTAGCTATAAGAAACACTATATTATAAAAACTCAATTACAATACCTTTTGTAATTTTGGTTAAGACATGAATGAGTCGAGTTTCGTCCACAGCACTGAAATCGTTAGAAATATGAATATCTTGCAAAAAATACGAAACGCACTACCACTCTGAATAAACACTGCAAGGCCAATGACGATGTGACGGCAGATGAGGTGAGGCGGGGGCCCGGGAGCTCCGTGGATTTAATATTATGACGATATTAACTTACGCTACACTAATGACAGTTAAACCATAATCAATGTTTAAAATACTAAGATATGTATATTCTATAATTCTTAAATAAAAAATATATACTATTTTTAAATGCTCGCACATCATCATGATATACAATAATAAATACATAAAATTTCTACGAGGAACTTCGTTATTAAACGACTTTATTTCAACGTTATCGGAAAATGAGTATTATCTTCTTTAAGGACTAAATGTTATAGTTTTAGTTTTCTTGCCATTTTCACACTTTTAGGCCTTGTTTTGTTTTGGAACCTAAAAAAGTGAATGAAGACTATAATATTAAAAAAAAAAACAAAAGCAATCGCAAAAAAAAGTAAATTTATTGGAGATGACAACATTTTTAGCTCTGTTTGAAATCGACCCACTTCATCTTTTTTATGTATTTTTGAAATAGTAGGTAAGTACTTACCTAATAGGTATCTTTTGGATGAATTAATAGTCTTAAGGTAACCGATTGAACAATTCAAAAGTTATCTAGAGCAAACTTTTATAAGGATTGAACCATTCATTAAAACGATTGTTATGGGTAAACTATAAAAGGTAGACATATGCTCTCGCGGACTTTTTTAAAAATAATGTTAATATGAACAAATCATCTATAGAGCATTTTTGTATAACTTTAACTATATGCTCAGCGCACGCCACGGAAGGCCTCAGAAACGATACTTTTCCCCGTTTTTAAAACATTTTTGGTTACTGCTCCACAACTCTAGGACCTAGCGTGATATTATATAGCCTATGTTACTTCTGAATAATGCAGCTTTCTAATGGTGAAAAAATTATTGCAATCGGTCCAGTAGTTTTTGAGTTTATTCATTACAAACATACAAAAATACAAATCTTTCCTCTTTATAATATTAGTATAGATTAGTATAGAAAAGCGCGCCGTCAGAGCTGTCTACAATCTAGGTCGTCGCGAATCTCTCAGAGAAAGGTTCAGGGAGATCAACATTATGACCGTTCCATGTCAATTTATCTATGAAAACATCATGTATGTTAGGAAAAACCTACAGTTAGTTGGTAAAGTGTCTGACAGACACCACTATCAAACTAGACATGGGAATAGATTAAGTCAGCCAATATCGAGATTAGCGAAAGTAAGTAAATCGTTCATGGGATTCTGTGTTAAATGTTATAATAAGATACCAGGCGATGTACAACAACTAAATGAATCCAAATTTAAATTATGTATAAAGAAAACTTTATGTAGACAAGCATATTACCAACTTAATGAATATATAGAGGATAAAAATGCTTGGATGCAGGCTAGTCCGGCTCCACAGGATAACTAAAAACACTGTTGTTTTAATGAAATCGTAAATAATACAGCCATATTGCTAAGTTGTATATTTTTTAACTTATATAACCAATGTAAATGTCAGAGCCCTGTAATTAACTTAATATTAAATTAGATTGAATTGATTAGAAGTGTCAGCTTGTAGTTGTCATGCTCACTCAAAGGTCTCATTGGCGGTGGCGCGTGCAGTGGATCGCTCGATTCCCTACAATATGGTTGAGTTGGGCGGTGCTGGTGTACGTGTCATGTTCGTGAACGGGCGCTGTCAACTAGGACTGGTCAGCTCCAGACTGTATTATTGTTCTTAAGGTTATTTTCTTTCTTGATCACTTTGACTGGATTTTGGTGTTACATTGTTCTCGCACAATCCAAACAGCAAAACTATGTAACTAGTAAATTGTATTGTGAACCTGATTGAAAAAGAGTTACCTATGGAGTTTCTTGCTCGTTCTTCTCCATAGGAATCTACACCTTGGAATGAGCAAATAGCTTCACTTTTAATATGCCTAAAACTTCGTTCGTGACACCCGGTTTCAATCGATAGAAGACATAAAGAAGAATTCGCGGCGAGAACTGAACTCAAAATCGGAAGCAGCGTTTAAAAATGTTTTGATGAATGGATTATTCGTTGGCGCAAGTGTATCGTTTCTAAAGGAGCATACTTTGAAGGTTATAAAATTAATTTGCATGAATAACAGACATTTTGTGTATTATTGATGTTTTCCCGATACTTTCTTGATAGAGTATATTATACTGCGTAAATAAAAATAGTTAAATATTGAAACATAGGCCGTTCAGACAATATGATTATAAACAGACAAAAAGAAACAAACATAACATAACATCACGCCTATTATCCCCGAAGGGGTAGGCAGAGGTGCACACAGAAGTAACACCCACTTTTCACTATTTATGTTATGAGTCCCATGTAATAGGGGGTGAGCCTATTGCCATATACCGGGCACATTTCCAGACTCCGTGCTACTACTGAGAATTTTTTAAAAACCCAGTAATACTTTGCCCGACCCGGGAATCGAACCCGAGACCCCTTGCCCGGCAGTCGCATTTACGACCACTCGGCCAACGAGGCGCCACAAAAAGAAACAATAAAAAAAATATCTGTTGCTTAAAATATTAAGGCTTAAGCACCTCTTTGCCGAGTTCACACTAGTTGTAAACGGATGGAGGTCATATTCCTTACAAATATTGTTTAAAGTGTCTTCTTGCACGCACAATGTAACTGTTCTGCCTATGATATGATATACCTTTTAACTAAATAATTACGAGAGCAACTCGTAATTATTTAATTAAAAGCATATCATATATATATAGCTGATAAAAGTTCTACTAGTTTCGAGTCACCAAGGGACTCTTCCTCATAAGCAGCGTACGCGGTCGACGTCGCGCAGCCTACTGATATGTTTTTGTTGTACTCAGATGGATGAAGAGAAAGAGCAGACCTCTTCGGAGGCGATTGCGCTGCATGAGAGACTCGTCGCCTACGTGCACGCTCTGGCCGGCGGACACGTGAGTATTGCGTCCAGCGTACACCTGTACTACTTACTGGGTGCACCGGTCCAGTCCAGGAGCTGTAGTATAGTCTGTGCAGGGTGCACCGGGCCAGTGCGGGGGCTGTAGTATAGTCTGTGCAGGGTGCACCGGGCCAATGCGGGAGCTGTAGTATAGTCTGTGCAGGGTGCACCGGGCCAGTGCGGGAGCTGTAGTATAGTCTGTGTAGGGTGCACCGGGCCAGTACGAGAGCTGTAGTATAGTCTGTGCAGGGTGCACCGGGCCAGTGCGGGAGCTGTAGTATAGTCTGTGCAGGGTGCACCGGGCCAGTGCGGGAGCTGTAGTATAGTCTGTGTAGGTTGCACCGGGCCAGTACGGGAGCTGTAGTATAGTCTGTGCAGGGTGCACCGGGCCAGTGCGGGGGCTGTAGTATAGTCTGTGCAGGGTGCACCGGGCCAATGCGGGAGCTGTAGTATAGTCTGTGCAGGGTGCACCGGGCCAGTGCGGGAGCTGTAGTATAGTCTGTGTAGGGTGCACCGGGCCAGTACGAGAGCTGTAGTATAGTCTGTGCAGGGTGCACCGGGCCAGTGCGGGAGCTGTAGTATAGTCTGTGCAGGGTGCACCGGGCCAGTGCGGGAGCTGTAGTATAGTCTGTGTAGGTTGCACCGGGCCAGTACGGGAGCTGTAGTATAGTCTGTGCAGGGTGCACCGGGCCAGTGCGGGAGCTGTAGTATAGTCTGTGCAGGGTGCACCGGGCCAGTGCGGGAGCTGTAGTATAGTCTGTGCAGGGTGCACCGGGCCAGTGCGGGAGCTGTAGTATAGTCTGTGCAGGGTGCACCGGGCCAGTGCGGGGGCTGTAGTATAGCCTGTGCAGGGTGCACCGGGCCAGTGCGGGAGCTGTAGTATAGTCTGTGCAGGGTGCACCGGGCCAGTGCGGGGGCTGTAGTATAGTCTGTGCAGGGTGCACCGGGCCAGTGCGGGGGCTGTAGTATAGTCTGTGCAGGGTGCACCGGGCCAGTGCGGGGGCTGTAGTATAGTCTGTGCAGGGTGCACCGGGCCAGTGCGGGGGCTGTAGTATAGTCTGTGCAGGGTGCACCGGGCCAGTGCGGGGGCTGTAGTATAGTCTGTGCAGGGTGCACCGGGCCAGTGCGGGGGCTGTAGTATAGTCTGTGCAGGGTGCACCGGGCCAGTGCGGGGGCTGTAGTATAGTCTGTGCAGGGTGCACCGGGCCAGTGCGGGGGCTGTAGTATAGTCTGTGCAGGGTGCACCGGGCCAGTGCGGGAGCTGTAGTAGTATAGTCTGTGCAGGAGCCGCGCTGCGGGGTGTGGGTGGAGCACTCGTACGCGCGCGCGCGCGGCGCCACGCCCGGCCCCACGCACTCCGTGCGCGTCCTGCTGGCGCCGCGCCCCGCCGCCGACGCGGCGCCGCTCGACGTCGAGCAACTCGAATCCGCGCCGCCGGACCTGCCCGACGACGACGAGTCGTTGCGACTGCTAGCGGATGACGACGCCGATGGTGAACCGGACGACGACTGGGAGGCGCGCGTCATGGCCGCGGCGCCCACTACCGCGCACGCGCGCCTCGCTGACGCAGTGCTGGACATCTTGCGCCGCGCCCGTCTCGAGCTGCTGGCGGGCGGCCGCGCGGGCGAGGCAGTGCGCACCGCCGCGCGCCGCCTGCGACTGGCACTGGCCGCGCCCCCCGCGCCCCCCGCGCCCGCCGCCTGGCTGCAGGCGCAGCTGCCCCGCGGGCCGCGCCGACTGTACGAGGCGGTGTTGGCCCGCCTGCGCCGCGCGGCCCCGCGCCTGGCGGAGCGCGCCACGGGCTGCCAAGGGCCGGCGGCGGGCGACGGCGTGCTGAGCGCGGCGGGCGCCGGCGTGGGCGAGGGCGCGGCCGCCGCGCCGTGGCTGCTGTGGGTGAGCTGCGGGCGCGCGCGACAGGACCAGCGCTGGCTGCGCCGCCTGGGGGCGCTGCTGCACACGCGCTTGGTGGCGGGGGCCGCCGGGGCCGCGGGGGCCGCCGGGGCCGCGGGGGCCGCCGGGGCCGCGGCGCTGACGCCGGAGGCGTGGTGCGGCGCGGCGGCGGGCGGGCTGCGCGCGGCGCTGTCGGCGGCGCTGGGCGCGGCGGGCGAGCGGCCCGTGGCGCTGGGCGGGGCGGGCGCGGGCGCGACGCTGGCGGCGGCGCTGGCGGGCGGCACGCGGGCGCGGGCGCTGGTGCTGCTGGCGCCGGCGCTGGCGACGGCGGAGGGCGCGCGCGAGGCGGCGGACGAGGCGCGCGTGCCGACGCTGGTGGTGTCGGGCGCGGGCGCGGCGCAGTGCTGGCGCGGGGCGGCGCGCGAGACGTCGCGGCGCGTGCTGGAGCTGCGCGGGGCGGACGACTGGCTGCGCCTGCCGGCGCGGGCGCGGCGCCGTCGTCGGCTCCCGCAGCACGCGGTGGACGCGGCCGTGGCGGTGAGTGACGTCACCGCTTCATTGTAACTCCAGTTATTTTCGTAACAAATGGACTATTTATTTGTATTTAAAGGAATAAAAATAACAATAGGTGTTACTACGCCTAACGCCTATTTTTATTCCTGAATTCCTGAATTTTGAATGAGCTAATTACACGTCCTCGCATTTTGGATTTTCAATGAATTATTTAATATGGTGTGAGTACTATAGAGGTATATAATATACCTCGTGTGTTCATAAGTTTTGACGAAGGCGATCGTTTAAAAAGTGTACTTTTCTACGGCTATACGCCTTAACCTTGAGATCATATTTCAGTATTCTGTTGACTGAAACGCGCGAAATATTGGTCTGCAGAGCGAGTTTCTTCTGAGTGCGACATGGATTTCGGCGAAGTCGCTCTCGGATGATTTTAATGTTCGCAGGCGTCCTCACAGAGCGTGGACGACCAATTCTTTGCCGATCATGTAAAGAACTTGTCTCCTGGTATCGTTTAATAGTGTAATACACGAAGTTACGGCTCACACCAAAACTTTTCAGTTCTCGGAAAATGTCCATAGGTTTTCTTCCCACCTTAAATAATGAAATGACGGTCGCACGTAATTCTTTTGTTCCCTCCATTACGAGAAAATTTAAATAAAATAATCCGAAATCATAGATATTAAAAGTTAACATTCCAAATTCAAAATTAGTAAAAGAAATATACAGCAGCCAGTAATTTTTATTTTATTTATTTTTATAAGCAAAAAGTTTGTCTCAAAACTTATGAACACACGAGGTACATTTGAAAATACCTTATTCTGAGTAAATGGAAGAGTGACTGACATACAGAAACACAGACGATGCAGACAATATGATTACTGTGGGAGACATACCAATTTCATAGACGCAAAGAAAAATCACTTGAATAATCTATTTATAATTACTATAATCTAACATATTATTGAGCGCAGTGTTAGATGCTTACACCTAAATATAAGGTGCTCTATAATTATTAGCCACGGCTTTAATGGGAGGTAGTGCTATGTTTACAGATTACAATTGTGAAGAAATTTCGTACCCCGGACCAGTTAATTACATAAAGTAATTAAGTAAACATTGACTACATTCTGCATAATGTGGTTCACAAATTACGCGCGGTGCGTCGCTTAGTCAATGAAAACAATTGCTATCTCTTTCCACGTTTACTGAGAATGAAAACGGAAATCAGCTGACTAGTTCGTCACTATCTAATCTACTAGATACTCAATAGGCAAGCTAACAAGGGTTTTAAAAGTGCAATAACTTACCAGGTACGGCATTCTTCCGAAAAGCTGATGTAAGTAAATACGATTATAAACTTCCCATCACACTTAAAACAGTTTTTTACACACTTTTACAGTTATTTACACACTCTCTACCTACTTATCTACAAAACTGTTGCACAAGTCCACCTTCGCGCTGCGCGCGTCAGACCGCTCGGCGCCGGGCGGCTTGGAGCACGCTGCACCCGCGCGCCCTCTGCACTCGTCGCACGCGCAGCACGCGCTGGTCAACAGCCGCCGGGCAGGCGGGGGTTGGGCTACTGGCAAGGATGGCAACAGCGTATGACGGGGCGTTCAAGAACGAGACAGCACACCCCAGCAGAACACGTCGCACGCGCCGCCCGGCCGCCAGTAGCCCCGTCGACCCCCGCCTGCCCGGACGTTCGTTAGTTTCAATGTCGGAGATACGCGCGCGCTACGTAAAAATGCCTCCCAGGCGACGAAATTCAAATCAGAACTCGAAGAGGAAGTGTTAGAGTTCTTTCGGTGTCATCCTCTTGCGAGCACAAGGGATACTGCCGGAGTTTACGATGATAGAGACAATAACTTGTGGCGTCTTTTAAATCAAACGCGAAACAAAGTAAAAGTGAAACGGACACATTAAATAATGTGATACGACATGTTTGGAAGCGTGCCTTCATATGTGTGCAACGCGAAGATGGACTTGTGCAACAGTTTTGTAGATAAGTAGGTAGAGAGTGTGTAAATAACTGTAAAAGTGTGTAAAAAACTGTTTTAAGTGTGATGGGAAGTTTATAATCGTATTTACCTACATCAGCTTTTCGGAAGAATGCCGTACCTGGTAAGTAATTGCACTTTTAAAACCCTTGTTAGCCTGCCTATTGAGTATCTAGTAGATTAGATAGTGACGAACTAGTCAGCTGATTTCCGTTTTCATTCTCAGTAAACGTGGAAAGAGATAGCAATTGTTTTCATTGACTAAACGACGCATCGCGCGTAATTTGTGAACCACATTATGCAGAATGTAGTCAATGTTTACTTAATTACTTTATGTAATTAACTGGGCCGGGGTATGAAATTTCTTCACAATTGTAATCTGTAAACATAACACTACCTCCCATTAAAGCCGTGGCTGATAATTATAGAGCACCTTATATATTTGTGTCGGAAGCTCGGAACCTATACTTTCGCCGGTAATGAAACCATAACGCTATCTAACCCGATCCTAACGCCATCTATCGAGCGTTGAAACAACAGCGTACAATTTACTTGCTAATTGTTGAGTATTGTTGACACTATGATTTCGTGTACCTTGAACAACCTAAAATCTATAAAAATAAAATACACAATTTAATATAAAATGGTAGGAACCAGAAATTAAAACAGTAAAATACTTAAAAACAACGTTCCCTCGTTTTTTAATAACACCCAGCGCCATCTATCGCTAAGTAGCGTAACTACTACATAGATACCAATTAGTAATTCGTTGAGTTAAAAAACAGCAAATAAATGAGTCAAAAAGTGCACCGAATATGTGTAGGTAGCGCCATAGATTAAAGCGTGAGATTTCCAATTAGTAGGTACTCGTAGGTCGTTGAACTTTTCGATTAATAATAGAGGTATAAGCACAGTATAAAAACATACAGTAGGACGACGCCTTTGATCTCATGTAAAATGCCGACATCGTCTAGACAGTAACGCATCGGCCAGGGTTGTCAAAAATATGAGCTTATGGCACCGACTAAAAGTCGGTCAGTGGGTGAGTAACTTCATTTTATCAATTTTAGCGTAAAGCTACATAGACCGGTTTCGCCGCTTATAATCCACATAAGTGCAAAGTTCTAATCGAACGTGAAAACGTGTCGTTTTCACGTTCGATTAGAATAAACATGACGATAAATTGAAAATTTCATGTAGCCGCCATCTTGTATTTAGATTCTGACATCGCCATTTTCACCACCCTCAAAAACCATGAAAACGATACCCATGACGATAAATTGAAAATTTTTTACTGCCGCCATCTTGAATTTATATTTTGACAACACCATCGGTTTTACCACCCTCGAATACCATGTAAACGATAACTATGACGATAAATTAAAAATTTCGTGCAGCCGCCATCTGAGATTTACATTTGACAGCATCTTCGGTTTAACCACTATTTTGGTAATAAGGTTCACTATTAGTTTAGGTAGCTTGGATAAATACAAAGAGGTGTTGCTTGAACAGATTTATATTCACACTAGTTGGTATTATAATATTACACTGGTTTTAAAGGATGGCTTCTTACTCATTCTACAATACAATGACTTATAAAACAGCAAATAAATGAGTCGAAGAGTGCACCGAATAAATGTATGTAGCGCTATAGGTTAAAGCGTGAGATTTCCAATTAGTAGGTAATTCGTTGACTTGTTTTAAACGACATACAGCGCAATCTATACCGATACATACAGTGCCATCTATACCAATATTTTTGTTTTTCCTTTGGGATTATAAATGTTTTCCGGGATTAAAAGTATCCTTATTTTTTAATCCGGACTTTAAACTTTACGTCTGCAAAATTTCAAAGCAATCGGCTTAGTAGTTACGGCGTGAAAACGGAACAAACAAACTCACTTTCATATTTATAATATTAGTAAGGATATATGAATATATCATTATTTTTATGTGATCAAATAATTACTAGAAAAAGAGTTTATGTCAATTTTCAATATTTTACAACTTAGAAAAAAAAATCGATTTTAATACAATACCTACATACAATATTAGAATCGAATAAAAATTACCCACGCACAAAAAATTGTGAAAAAATATTGGTGCTTTTCTGTTGTGTATGAATAGAGATTAAAATTATCCTTATGTCCCCATTCTGTCCTGACACAAATACCTGACAAATAAATACATGTGTAGGTGATGTGAAACTAAAGTTTACTTTTTCCATAAGTTTTTATTATGAGATAAACCGGTAAACGAGCAGACGGATCACCTGATGGTAAGCAATCGGCGTCGCCCATGGACATGAACACCACAGGCGTTACAAGTGCGTTACTGGCCTTTTGGGATTAGGAATTTGAAGATTGTTGGGGAATTCCGGAATTGGGAAATGAAAGGAGGGGTAATTGGGCCTCCGGTAACCTCACTCACAAGACGAAACACTACGCTTGCGTTGTTTCACGTCTTCTTCTGGCCGGTCGTGGTATCACTCCGGTCGACCCGGACCATCCGTGCTGAATTCGTTTCGTGAACTGACTTTCCATCTAGACACTATAATAATCATAGCTGGCAGACTGATATGGCATCTTTTGGTGAAAACAGAGATATTTTATAAAACGTTTTTGAATGTTTTCCACGCGGTCAATATATTTCCGTGTTCGTTACCCAGGCTAGATGTTGTCGAAAATAATAATAATTATAATTATTATTATTTAAATATTCCCATTAGAAAGAAAAAGGTCTGGCTGGGGTAACGTTACCCCAGCAGGAAATGTTTTTTTGAAATAATTAAAAAACTATAAGCGCAACAAATTTAAAAATGTGCGCAACAATTACAGAAGCCACACAACTAAATTTATTTATACATTTGGAAAACCAACAGCTATACAATTTGATTAAAAAGAATGTGGTATGCAACAAGAAGCCAATTACTGGTTTCCACGATTAGAAACAGAAAGTAGAAACATGCTAACACAGTACTAAAATTACTTATTAAACTCATTAAACCACAGGCAGTCTATAATGATGCACAAATTACTCCAATGATTAAGTACCATATAGGTATCCTCTATGAATTAAAGAAATCAAGGTTCAGCTGCCTGCGTGCCACAGTAAGTTTTGTGTTAAATGGGTCGAATGAAAACTCTTTGCACAGTTTATTGAAATCATTGCATTGGTTGAGGAAGTAGGTATCGATATCGGTACACTGAACCTAAATGACTTACGGGGAACATTAAAATGAAGTCTTTGCAGTATTCTAGGGCAGTCAATGTCATTAGATAGTATTTTTAACATGAATGAAAAATCCGCCAATCTACGCCTGTTTACAAGGGGTTGCAAGTGAAATCTCTTGCAAAGATTTAGATAGTCAGCACTGTGATAGTCAATTTTCAAGCGATAACATAAAGATTTTACAAACCGCTTCTGGATGTTTTCAATTCGATCGATATAATTATGATAATATGGGTTCCATATCTGAGACGCATATTCGAGGCTACTTCTTACAAATGTGCAGTATAAAATCTTGAATGTCTTTGCCTGTTTAAAACACCCAGATATTCCCATGACAAAACCGAGCGCTTTCGAAGCCTTAGCTATTATTTGATCAATATGGATATTGAACTGAAGTCTTGCATCATGATAAACACCAAGATCTCGCACTCCGTCACACCTTTGCAGAACCCGACCCTTCAGCTCGTATGGATGAATCATCGGGAACCGCTTTCTACTAAAAGTAATCACTGAGCATTTTGCGGGATTCAGGTCAAGTTTATTCAACTGGCAATACTCATCCAGGCGCTTTAAGTTATCCTGGAGAGCCAGCATGTCCTCCACCGATGTTATTTTGGAGTAAATCTTCATGTCGTCGGCAAAAATAAGAAGTTTAGAGCTATGGAAGCAGAGGTCAATGTCATTCACGTATAAGATGAAAAGTAGGGGGCCAATTAAAGATCCCTGCGGAACACCGCTTGGAATCGTGACCCAGCTAGATATGTAGTTATTGACTACGACAGATTGAGACCTGTTTTCTAGGTAGGATGCAAACCATCTGAGTAAGTCACCGCATATACCAATACGATATAGCTTAGTTTTAAGGATATTATGGTCAAATCTGTCGAAGGCTTTGCTATAGTTGGTATATAATGACATCAACCTGTGCCCCACCATCCATACTGTCAGTCAAGTAGTCATTTAGCAAGATCAAGTTTGATACTGTGGAGCGACCCTTCAGGAAACCATGTTGCGTGGGACTAAACGAGCTCCTAACCGCAGCGTAAACCTGATCATACACGATTCTCTCAAAAACCTTTGCCAATATGCAAAGTTTGGATATTGGCCTATAGTTAGCTACTTCATTCTTTGAACCCTTCTTATGCACTGGTGTTATATAGGCTGACTTCCAAATCTGAGGAACGACAGATTCAGTCAAAGATCTCTCAAACAGCATAGTAACGGGCACAGCGATAGTTTTTGCACAGCCTATCAAAAACTGGGGGGACAAATCATCAGGACCAGCCGATTTGCTTGAATCAAGATTGGTTAATAATTTTTTGACACGTTCGACATCTATCTCAATCGCGCCAATATTAGACAAGGTATCCAATATGGAATTAGGACATTCAGGAGTAACGTCGGAATCAACACCAGTCGGAGCAAGAAAGGTGGAATAAAAATGCAAGCTAAAGGCATTGCAAATTTCTTCGGGCGAGGAAATCGATACATCTTTGTGTTTAAAATAACTGGGGATTGAGGTAGATTTAGATCTGTGCTTTACAAATGACCAGAAAGACTTAGGGTTTCTCCCGATAGATGCTTCAGTAGAAGCGATATAACTCGCATAACATTCACTCTCAACCTTTTTCACCCTTTCGCGTAAAAGCCTGAATGTCGTTCCATCCGATATCCTACCATATAATCTAAATCTGCGTAGGTGCTTATGTTTCTCCTTTATGAGCCGCTTAAGTGACAGAGAATACCAGATCGGATAAGTGCTAGGGTATATAAGTTTGCTTGGGACATACTTCGATTCGATTTTTGACAACATCTGGCCTGGGTAACGCACACTATATTTCCGACTAGCTATTGCCGCCCGGTTTCATCTGCTCTTCTTCTTCTTATAGTGCCTCTTCAATGTTGAAGGTCGGCCGTCAGCTTCTTGTATTTCTCCTTGTCGGTAGCCATGCGGAACAATTGTTCGACAGATGTAATGCCGGTCAACTCCCGGATGTTTCGCAGCCACGATTTTCTTCTGCGCCCAGCACGTCTCTTCCCCTCCACTTTGCCCATCATGATCAGTTGAAGCAGTGAATATCTATCGCGTCTAAGCACGTGACCGAGATATTCGATTTTTCGCTTTTTGATGGTCAGCATAATTTTCCGGGTCATTTGGACGCGCTGTAGCACGGATTCGTTGCTGACCCTGTGTCCAGCTGATTCGGAGTTTAGGGAACAGAGAGTATAGTTCCCTAAGATCGGAAAAGGAGGATCCTCCGACCAGGCGAGGTGATCGTGCCTGGCGGGCTTTCTGCCCAACAGTTGCTCGTTGGGATTTTCTATCCATGTTAAATCGAATGTAAATTTCGCATGTGCGATGTAGGATTTTATGACGTCATCCGTTGACTTGTGACTTGTGTCGCCACAGGAGCATACGACGGTAACACCACATCTCGAATGCGTTTATACGTCTCGTAGTGTCCTCCTTCACGGTCCATGCTTCACATCCGTACATGACTAGAGGCCAGATGTAGCAGAAGAGTAACCTAACTCTGAACTTAATGTTTATTTGACGACAACACAGAACTTTCCTCATTTTGTTAAAAGATGCTCGGGCAATTTCTATCCGGGTCTTAATTTCTTGATCTGATTCCCATACTTCATTTACCCAAGCCCCGAGATACTTGTATTGTCGTACTCGTTCGATTGGTTTACCATCTATGTTTATAATTGGGTCAAGATCAGGATTTTTGGAGACAACCATCAACTTGGTTTTACTGATGTTAATAGACAGACCGGCTTTCTCGCTTGTCTCGTTGACTTTATTTACAATTGTCTATAAGTCACGTTCCGAAGCAGCAACAAGAACCGTGTCATCTGCATATCTCAAGTTGTTTACCAGCGTGCCATTAATCTTTACTCCAGCATCGAGGTCTTCTAATGCTTTAGACATCACGGCCTCTGAGTAAATATTGAAGAGCATCGGCGAAAGAACACAACCTTGATGAACTCCGCGACAGATCTCAATCGGCTCGGTGTCTTCATTTTCTACTCTTATTGTTGCTACTTGTTTGTCGTACAGATTGCGGATTATCCTGACGTCTTTGCCATCCAGCCCAATATCTGACAGGTGGCTGATAAGTTGTTGGTGTTTGACACGGTCGAAAGCTTTTTCATAGTCGATGAAGCAAAGAAATACGTCAGTCTGCATGTCTCCGCACTTTTGTACGAGAACATTGAGAGCAAATAGAGCTTCCCTGGTTCCGACACCGGAGCGAAATCCGAACTGGCTGTTTCCCAAATGTTTGTCACATTTTGGTCTTATTCTGTTCTGTATGATGTTTAAGAACACTTTTAGTACATGGCTCATAAGACTAATCATACGATATTCTCCACATTTTCTAGGATTTTGCTTTTTGGGTATTGTAATAAACGTTGATTTTAGCCAGTCATCTGGGAAAATGCCAGTGTCGTAAACATAATTGAAGAACTGTGTCAGCGTTTCCAATTGATCTTCCTCCAATAGTTTGAGGATCTCGATGGGTATGTTGTCTGGTCCGAGTGATTTGCCTGTTTTGGCTGAATTCAACGCACGTAGAACCTCTGATTTTAAAATCGAAGGACCAGTATTATCTGTACTTATAGCCATATTCCTTGAATAATCAGCAAACATCTCCGAAACGTAATCACACCATTGTCTTCTCTTACTATCGGGGTCCAGAATCAGATTTCCACCTTTATCTGTCAAGGTATTAATTGGTTTACGTCTTTGACCCACCATTTCTTTGATATGTTTATGGGCATTAAAGCTGTCATGTTTGCGGAGGAGATCTTCCATATGTGCGCATTTATTACTATAATAGGTGTTCTTAGCCTTTCTGATCTCTCTCTGAATGGTGTCATCGGTTTCCTTATATCTGTCTCATGTCTGGATTTGTGTTCTTATGTATTCTTCGTTCTTCCATCAGTTGTAGAATTGAGTCTGTCATCCAGTCCCGTTTCTTAACGAGTCGAGATGGCGGCAGATATTTTTGGCAGATGTCGTACACGTTTTGCTTCAAGTTGGTCCATGTATCGAGATCACAATTGGTGGTTCTGGTGCTGTAATCTGTGGCCCATTGGTTAATAGCGTTACACACCTTTACCCGTGTTTCAGGCTGTGCAAGTTTCCGTATGTCTGGTTTTCTGTTCATACTTTTTGACTGTAACTTTTTCAACCTGCATCTGATATCCATGATCACTGGGTTATGATCCGATCTTATATCTGCACCAAGGTATGTTTGAGCTTTTTTGACACAATTACGGTATCGTTTGTTGATCATTATATAGTCAATTTAATTTCTCACAATATGCTCAGCTGTGTGCATTGGTGATATCCATGTGTACAGACGGCGAGGTGGTAATTTAAATAAGGTGTTCGTAATTATAAGATCGTTATCCTGACAAAATTCTACCAACATATCACCTCTATCATTACGGGTACCAAGTCCATAAGCTCCTGTTACTCCGGGACTATTAGTGGAACCCACTTTCGCATTCATATCCCCCATAACTACACGGTTGGTGCGGTGGCTGGGCAACCGGCTGCCGAGCAACGTGTCGCGGGTTCGATTCCCGCACGAAACAACACTTTGTGTGATCCACAAATTGTTGTTTCGGGTCTGGCTGTCATGTGTATGTGAACTTGTATGTTTGTAAATGCACCCACGACACAGGAGATCATCCTAGTGCGGGGCAACGTTTTTCAAAAATAAAAAAAAAACGACGACAACCTCATGGCTTTTTGCGATTTTCAGCAATGTGACAATATCTTTATACAAGTCGTCCATTTCGGTTATAGGCTTGTCTCCAGTGGGTGCGTATGTTTGTATGATATTGATGTTGTATGGTTTGGCTTCTAGTCTGATCAACATGGCTCGATTAGACAAAGGGATAAAGTTTGTTACTGACTTGGAAATTTCGTTGGTTAAAAGAATTCCTACACCATATCTCTCTGTTGGTTTATCGGTTCCAGAATAGTAGAGAACACAATCATCAGGTGTGAAGAACTTACCCTGACCTGGCCATTTGGTATCGCTGATACCCATAATGTCCACTTGCAGTCGTTTCATTTCCTTGGTAACATTAGGGAGTTTTCCGTCTTGTTTTAAGCTTCTTACATTCCAGGTTCCTATTCTAAGTGTTTTCCGCCTGGGGATTCTTAGCACCTCTGTCCCATTTAAGGGACGCCAGGAACTCGGGGCCGCGGCTATATGAGACTTTTCCATTGAAGCTGACTACTAGGGAGATTAGTTACAGTGGTTTCCCGTTGCCTTCTGTACCAGACTTTTTAAAGGTTATTTGACCTTAAGGCTGCTGAAGCCTCCACCAACCAGTTGCCTGGTCAGGTGTATGGTTATACCGCCATTGCTCGGTCGCCAGAGCCTCGTCCGTTGTCTAGCAGGGAGCACCACGCCAACCCGTTTGGTTGGCGCCACTAGCTATTCTGAGAAGAACCACCAGTGCGGGCAGTGAGGTTGACGATAGGGCCGGATAGGTGTTGTGCTCCGTTCTCCCCTTACTCCCCAATCATCTGCTCTGCTCGGCGCCTATTGATCGGAGCGTGATGTTTTATTATATCCTAAAGCGTTCCTCGATATGCACCACCCAACACAAAAACAATTATTCAAACCGGACCAATAGTTCCGGGGATTAGCACGTGCACGCAAACAAACTCTTCAGTTTTGATATAACAGTATACTAGTGTATATGTCAGTATACGATTTCTTGGATTCCATAGAGACGCATACTCCAGCTGGCTCCTGACATAAGTGCAATATAGTATTTTAAGGGTTTTTAAATCAGTGAAATATTTTAAAAGACGCATTATATATACAAGCTTAGAGCCTTTTTTGACGATTGTATCAATACGTGTATCGAAAACCACTGTACTCAGCAATCGAAATGCGCTTTCTCCGCTCTCACAAGTTCAGAACAGTTACAAATGCGTTGTCGACCTTGTCGCGTCGAGCCAATCAAACGCGAAGCATGGCTCCACATGAAAATATTGGTGTAAAGTTTGGCATCAACGGCTCGTGCAGGAGGAGTGCGCGCGCTGGATACTGGACGTGGCGCTGGGCGGCGGCGGGGGCGCGCCGGGGGGCGCGGGGGCGGGCGTGGGCGGGGGCGCGGGGGCGCGACGCCGCGAGGCGCGCGGCCTGCTGCGGGCGCTGGGCCCGGCGGCGCCCGACGACGACGAGGACTTCGCCCACCTGCCCAGTGCCGCCCCGACGCCAGTGGCCCTGTCCGCCCCGCCCGCCCCGCCCGGACCTCTGCCCTCCGTCAGGTGAGACTATTTTTTCTTACATACGTTCTATTTTCATACATGTATTGTAGGGCACCGCTTTTGTAAAGTAAAAATTGATTCATTGAAGTCATTATTGTACGAGGACGAAGTCGCGGGCAACAGCTAGTAAATAAATAAAATTCTGGCTATCGTTTGTGCCGGAGATATCATCAAACTTTCGTTATTGACCTATTCAAATTAAAATTATTACATGACAAACAAAAAGTCAAAACTAAAAAGCAAAAAATAACTATTATTAGTACTGATAGATTACCCACCCACTGATAGGTAAGAAGTCGGTGCCATAAGTTTCATACAAAATTATTCATTAAAACCTTAATAGGTACCTAATTCACATTTATGTGGACATTAAGTTATATCATTATGATATGATCTTATGGCACCGACTTCTAACCTATCAGTGGGTGGGTAATCTATCAGTACTAATCATAGTTATTTTTTGCTTTTTAGTTTTGACTTTTTGTATGTTATTAGTTTTTGGTTTTTTTGAAGTCGGTTTTTTAAACGCAGTTTTTATTTTATTATTTTATCATTTTCAGTGTAAAGCTACATATACCCGTTTTGTTACTTATAATCTACATAGGTGCAAAGTTCTAATCAATACAAATTAATCAAGCCCAAACACAAGGTAGTTACTGTATACCGTTAAGGAGTTCCTTTAACAATTACACTTCTTCATCATCAGATCCTTAATGACAGCCCTATTCTATTTAGGTGTAAAGTCCTCATCAATCCAAATTAATCAAGCCCAAACTCAAGGTAGTTAATATAAACCGCTGAGGAGTTCCCTCGACGGCCTGTCGGCTCCATCATCAGGTCAACTCCAGACCCTTATCAAATTGTAGTGTTTCAAAATCCTAATTGAAAAACATTATTAGACGCATTACTCGCCCATAGAATTTTCGAAAGTTCCCCTCGGTTTCCCTAGGATCCCATCATCAGATCCTGACCTCATGGAAATGGGACCATCTCGGGAGTATACCCTTTCAAACAAAACAAGAATTTTGGAAATCGGTTCACAAATGGCGGAGTACTGCGCGAACAAAAAAAAAATCAGCCGAACATAGTACCTCCTCCTTTTTTTGAAGTCGGTAAAAAAAGAATAGCATCTAAAGGGCATTGATTAAAATTGGTGCCTTTCTTTTTTCTGGCGGCAGTCGATGATTTATGGAAAATATTATCTAGAATGACATTACAAACGAAATTGTCTATGGGCTTATATATGGAAATCTCAGTCTGGACTGAGTTATGAGCATTGAAAGGAGCTGGAGTCAAACATTTTACTTCGGTTTTTTATTCAAATTATTCATAGTTTTGTCACAATTTCTAACTTCAAATTGCGCGCCACTGTACTCCGGGCACAGGGAAACCATATCACACCACAAAATATTCATATTGCCAGGCACTAATTTTTATTACCTATTTTCTCTCAGTCAATAACTTGTGGGATGCTTCTAGGATTTGTGTCATGAAGCTTCATGAGCGTCAGCTGTGGTACCAGTGGTGGGTTGAGTAGTGGTAGCCGTCCAAACATCTCATAAAGTATATTTTTTTTTGCCATTGACTCCTGGGGGAACACTCATCTACTTAATAGTTAGCATAATCTTTTGAAGAAAGAAAACCGTCGACTTTTAAAGTGATCAGCGCTATTCAATCTGCTACCGACGCCGCAGCTGACAAACATAGCATTCATGATAGGGCTCAGTAAAGTATTTTGCGGGTTTTTGGCTGAGAGGAAATTGATCATGAAAATCTGTCATAGGCCATAAACCGTATACATATAAATTGAACATGCTAGCCAATCTTTTCTTCTTCTTCTTCTTTATTACAAAATATTTCTGACAAGTAAATGAAGAAATATGCGTTGTGTACGGTCACCATCAACAAAATCACGGGGATAATATAGCACTATTTTCACATCTTTGAACTGATTTAACTCGATTTGGACTGTGATTTTGATATAAGACCCCATATATTTTTTTGTTTGTAATGTTATTCTGCATCAGTCATTGTCATTTATTATAATAATGATGTATTTATGCATTTATGCTTAACACATGGGTATGTTGCAGCGAGCGGGGCGGAGACGCCGCGCTAGTGTCGCGGGGCGGAGACGCCGCGCTGGTGTCGCGCGGGTGCGGCGCCACTCCCCTCGCCCTCCTGCCCCCGCGGCGGCGCGCGTCGGCGGGGGCCGGCGGGGGCGCGGGGCCTGGGGTTGCGGTGCCTGGGGGCGCGGGGCCCGGGAGCGCGGGCCCGCTGGGCGCGGCGGACATCATGCGGCTGCCCATCGTGTTCGCGGACGACGAGGCGGCGCTGGAGCCGCAGGAGGGCCCCAGCCCCGTCACCGTCACGTCGGGCTCGCGCTACACACGCGTCATCGTAGCGTCGCGCGGCCCCGTGCGGCCCGGCCGGGGCCCCGCCGGCCGCTCCGTGGGCCCCGTGCGGCCCGTGCTGCTGCGCCGGGGCTTGCGGTTGGTGCCGCGCAACGCCACGCCGCCGCAGTGACCGGCCGGACCCCGTAAAGTGACCTCAGTGACTCAGTGACTGGCCGGACCCCGTACACTCAGTGACCGGCCGGACCCCGTACAGTGACCTCAGTGACTGGCCGGACCCCGTACACTCAGTGACCGGCCGGACCCCGTACAGTGACCTCAGTGACTCAGTGACCGTCCGGACCCCGTACAGTAACCTCAGTGGCTCAGTGACCGGCCGGACACCGTACAGTGACCTCAGGGACTCAGTGACTGGCCGGACCCCGTACAGTGACCTCAGTGACTCAGTGACTGGCCGGACCCCGTACAGTGACCTCAGTGACTCAGTGACCGGCCGGACCCCGTAAAGTGACCTCAGTGACTCAGTGACCGGCCGGACCCCGTACAGTGACCTCAGTGACTCAGTGACTGGCCGGACCCCGTACACTCAGTGACCGGCCGGACCACGTACAGTGACCTCAGTGACTCAGTGACCGGCCGGACCCCGTACAGTGACCTCAGTGACTCAGTGACTGGCCGGACCCCGTACACTCAGTGACCGGCCGGACCACGTACAGTGACCTCAGTAACTCAGTGACAGGCCGGGCCCCGTACCAGTGAACTGCCGAGCCTCACCGCTAATAGCAAAATCCCAAAAGACGCTTTACATGCTCAGCGTTTGTGATACAGTTTGTGAAATTCTTAAATAATAATAAATTAAAGATAATATGAATATAATTTTTCATTTCAACTGTCAAACACCAAGCGTTCACCGGTGACCGCAACCTATTGTTCTATAATTGTTTTATTTATTTTTCTTTATTCAGGAAACAAACAGTCTCTTACAAATAAAATTATTACAACACAGTGTGATACATACAGACCTAGAGTTCCATAAAACAATACAATACGAAAAGGCATTGTTTTTAAAGGTGTCAAATCAGTAGTATACATAAAAAAAAAAACAAGAAAAGAATTATACAGATATTTTTTTTAAATGATAAACGAATTTATATTCTTAAAGTGACCGTGATACAATTCCTTTCCTAGCTCTGAGAATATTTCTGCTTAATTTTAGATTAATAAACATTGAAACTGGTATTAAATATGTCTAGTTCATTTAATTCTTCGTTATAAGTGCAAACACTGCGTTTGAAAAAGTTGTTACTTGTGTATATTGTTCTATAAGAGGGCACCGAAAATAATGTTCGCAAGCGGGAACCATGTCGGGGCACCCTTAGATATATTCTTTCTAATAGTGGGGGCGAGTCAATATAACCATTAATTGTTTTAAATAAAAACATTTGATCAAAGTATTTTCAATGACAAATTGTGGTATCTTAACGAGGTCTCATAAGATACATGAGGGTGACAGCAGCGGTAATCTAAACATTTAATGAATTTCTTTTTAATATTTTCAATTCTAGTTATGTGACATGCATAATAGGGGCTCCAGATGCAAAATCTAATAGAGAACATACAAGTAAAACTAAAGTAAAGTAACTTTAAAGTACTAGCTCGTTTAAATGGCTTTGAAATTCTTGTAATGAAACCAAGCTGCCTGTACGACTTCTTGATCACATGATCGATATGTAGGTTAAATGAGAGTTGTGAGTCCATCAAGACACCCAAATCACGAACCGAGTAAACTCGACTAAGGGATTCACCGTTAACATGGTAGTTATAATTTACAGGGGTACGGTTTCGAGTATATGTGATGATGGAGCACTTATTTAAGTTTAAGTAAAGTTGATTCATAGAGCAATAACTAAAGAGCCCATCGAGATCGGACTGAAACTGTAAACAGTAGTCCACTCCAGAAACAATCCTAAAGAATTTGGCGTCATCTGCATATAAAAGAAAATTAGATTTTTTAAGGATATCACTGATGTCATTAATATAAGGAATAAATAACAATGGCCCCAGATGTGATCCTTGGGGAATACCAGATGGGATCTCCAGGAAACTAGAAGTTAACTAAACCCTTTAGGAATACGGCTTGAGAGCGATTTTTTATGTATGAGCTAATCCAACGAAACAAATCACCATGTACTCCAATTCTCCAAAGCTTCTCAATAAGCATATCGTGATTGATTTTGTCAAAAGCTTTAGAGAAGTCCGTGTAAACAACGTCCACTTGAAGTCGCTTATCCATAGCATTGACTAGGTAATCGGTAAAATCAAGCAGATTAGTTTCCACGGACCGACCTTTACAGAAGCCGTGCTGGTTTGGGGATATATGACGCTGTAACAATCGTGAGAGCTCACTCGCTACAATTTTTTCTAAAATTTTTCCAAGTAGGTTAAGTTTGCTTATCGGTCTGTATTGCGTTACATCGTCTCGTCTATCACCTTTCGAGATTGGAGTAACTAAAGCTTGTTTCCATATTTTAGGAAAAATACCATCACGTAGTGGTTTAGTATAGATCATAGTTAGCGGTGGGAATAACTCAGTTGCACATTTTCGGATAAACAATGGATGAATACCATCATGGCCAGCTCCTTTATTGGGATCGATGGCTTTAAGCTCTTTATAAATACGATTCTCGGTCACGGTTAATACATTAATTTGTGCTTGAGAGTTCAAAGGGGGATTATCAAAATCAAAACTTACGGGACGGGCTGGGGATTGAATATAAACTGAATAAAAATACTCATTGAAGATCTTGCAAGTATCTTCACCAGTGCTAGAAATCGTCTGTTCATATTTTTATAATTGTGTATTGTTATAATTGTGTCTACAAAGACGGTACTCAACGAGTTAAACTGTCAAACACCGAGCGTTCACCGGTGACCGCAACCTATTCAGTCTCAGAATACAAACTTACATTGAATCGCTTAACGTTTTAAAGGGAGCATTTTGTCAAACTGTGTTTTAATAATAGACAACATATTGGCATTTTCACTTGGGTTTTCGCTATCATGTACTTGGCCGCATAATTCATTTTTTAAGTTATGATTTAATGACTCAACTCTTTTATTGGTGATTTGTCTAAACAGAACATCCCTTTTTAGTACAGTTGTGATACTGGTAAAATCTACTGTCAGCCCACTGTGATCAGATGTGTATCGAAAACCAATTCAGTCTTGATGGACGCCTAAGTCACGGATTTTTTCTTTTTTTTTTAAGGGGGGAAATCATCGAATGACTGCTCCTGCCTGGGCTAGGCGGGAGGGAATGCCAGACTCTTACTGACTAAAAACCACCCCGTTACTTCTCCTGCACGTCGAGCCGGAGCCCCGGTTACCCGTTAGGTTCTCCACGACCTAAGTCACGGATAGTAGTGCACCTTGATAAGGGCTGACCCGCTAAAGTATAATTAGTGATATGGACAGTGCGCTTTCTAGTGTAAGTGACTACGGAACACTTAGATGGGTTGAGATCGAGTTTATTAATAATAAAATAAAAAAAATAAAAATCTTTTATTTTCAGGCGTCGATGGCCCATAGAGTGTTAGTAAACAGTACAAACTTAAAAACTATGTTAGTAGTAACACACGAGTACAAAAATACAATAACAAAATAATACATACACAAATACAAACACAGATCAGATTATTATTAGAAGCATTATCAAGCCCCACGTCTGACATGCAGCTTGATACATCTATCTATTGTAGGCCCTTCTAGCCTTTCTGCAAACACCCTCAGAACGCCGTTGCTGCTCTCCCTCAGTCTGCGAAACACTGATGCCACTTTTTTGCGCATGATCGCGAAATAATCATCAGTGTGCGCATCCGCGAACATACCTGACGCACTACAGTAAGGTGGAAGCCTCAACAGCGTCCTGAAGGCGTTATTATATTGAATGCGCAGTGCGCTGTCCGCCTTTTGAGTATGATTAGCCCACAGACTGCTGGTGTAAAATATTTGACAAAACGCCTTAAAAAGTGTTATTTTAACCGGTGCTGAACAACCAGCAAACCTGCGCGCCAACATGTTTCCCCTAACAGCCAGCGCCCTGCGCTCCCTTTCCATATCTAGATCATCTTTTAAATCCTCTGTCACAATATGGCCCAGATATTTGAATTGTGATACCCTATTCAGAAGTAATCCGTTCAGTTTTACGTGTGGGACATATGAAGGACTTTTATTTTTTCCCTTAAATACCAATAGCTCACTTTTCGTGGGATTATACTTCAGCCCATGCTGTTTAGCGTATCTTTCACATATAGTTAGTAACTTTCTTATTCCCCCGTTTGTGGGGCTCAGCAGCATTTAAATTTACTCCGACTAAATGACAACCGACATGCGTGCTGCTGAGCTCAACAAGCAAGCTGTTCATATAGATATTAAATATTCTCGGGGAAGGCAGGGGGGCTGCCTTACACCACATTTCAGTTTACATGGCTCTGATAATGCATTGGACCATTTAACAAAGTTCTTTTGCTTTTCATACCAGACAGATAATATTGACACCAATGCAGCCGGAACTCCCACCCCCCGAAGCTTCTCCCATAACACGTTATATGAAACTAGGTCGAATGCTTTGGAAAGATCTAGGAAACAAGCGTATACTGGTGTCCTTCTGTCCGTATAATACTTGACAGTGTGCTTTAAAGCTAATATTGCACTCTCTGTAGCCCCGCACGAAAACCGAACTGTGTGTCGTGTAGTTTTGTACAGTTACTCAAGTGCCCGTCAAGCACACTGTCAAACACTTTGGCTATTACAGTTGCCAATGAAATTGGCCCTTTGTCAGCTATGTTTCCCGTCCGGTTTTTTACAATAGGTACAACCAACGTATCGAGCATCTCCTGTGGAAGGTGCGAATGGCCCACACAAAGATTTAAAAACATGATCAATACTCTTGGCAAGTGTACACCGGCATTTTGAAGATGCTCAATGCTGAGCCCATCATGCCCAGGAGACTTTCCCCGCTTCATACATTTAATGGCTGCTTTTATTTCTGTACACGTAAACTTGAAGGGTGCTCCTGACCGATAAGACTCAGCATCAATCACCCTTCCCACAGACTCAAGAGGTGAGCTGACAGTAAACTGTTGTTTAAATATATTAGCTATCCCAGTGTGGTCACTCTCAACCTCCACGCTAAATGGTAAGCTAGGAGCGACATTGAGCTTTTTAGTTCCTTTCCAGAAAGTCGAGAAACATTTCTTAGAATGGAGTGAGGCCAATATATCCATTGCAATTTTTTCTTGATTCTTAATGACCCATTTCAATTTTGATTTAAATATTTTACGACTTAATATCATGTCCTCATAGATAGGCCCACTACTGGGCTCCCCATACCAAATCCACAATTTAAACTTAGACCTAGCCCGAGTATGAAAATCTTTGACATGCTTGTTCCATCCTTTTATAACTTTATTTTTAGTAATAATGACTTTAGACATTCGGTTTACACTAGCTGATTTACTTAATATAGATACTATGTCTTTATACATCGAATCCAACAATAACCTATGCTTGATATCATTACAAAAATTATCAGCCCAAAACTCAAAATCTTCAGGAAAATCTATGTTTTTCAATTTGCTGTTGCTCATATGCGAGTACTCCTTTATTTCATCAGGGCTTCTTTCACCCCATCGAACACCATTAAGTGATGATTCAATTACACAAGTTTTTAATCTAACAACATTCACATCACATTCTATTTTTAAGGGAAAGTGATCTGACCAAAACGTATCATAAACAACCTCAATATTTACAATTGTTTTTTCCGCCGCTTGTGTGACAAGACAGTGGTCGAGCCAGCGCTTACACCCGTGCGAGTTACTAATGAACGTGTACGTTTCTGATAATATGCCTAAGTATTTAAAGTCCGCGCATAATAATTCTTGCTCACTACAAAAGCTAATAAGTTCATTGCAAAATGACTCACCCGGATGCGCGTTGAAGTCTCCCAACACATATACTGCTTCAGAATTATTACTTTGTATAATAGAATACATCTCGCTAAGACACTCCGTAAAAAGTGGTAGATTTTCACGACAATCCGTCGGCATATACATGTTTATAACCAAAAAACACCTGTTGTTCACTATTACATTCACTGCACATATACGATCACTGGTACTTCGCACCTCACTCACGTTGCTAAATGCAGTTTTACGCCACAGTATGGCGAGCCCTCCGTAGGGTCTCCCTTTACACATGCCAGCCGACGTGTCCACTGATGACTTTCCCGTGTAGTTGAATTCGTGATGTACACCATCAAGAAATATTAAATCATGTGGTTATAGCCACGTTTCTTGCAGTTCACCGACCTTTTGATATTTTTGCAATTGAAAGTTATTATGTATTTTTTTTATGGCATAAGCCGGTAAACGAGCAGACGGATCACCTGATGGTAAGCAATCGGCGTCGCCCATTGACACCTGGAACACCAGAGGCGTTACAAGTGCGTTACCGGCCTTTTGGAGATTAGGAGTTTGAGGATCGTTGGGGATTCAGGAATTGGGGAGATTGGGGAAGGGAAGGATAATTGGGCCTCCGGTAACCTCACTCACACGACGAAACACAACGCAAGCGTTGCTTCACGTCGGTTTTCTGTGAGGCCGTGGTATCACTCCGGTCGAGCCGGCCCATTCGTGCCGAAGCATGGCTCTCCCACACTTATGTATGTTCATTTTTGAAATACTATCCATTATTTGAATTTGTAATTGCCTCACTTCCAAAAATTGAGTCATTTTTGACTTCCCTTCTATTCTTGAAGTGAATAAAACGCCTAAAAGTCACGCCGTCGGGCCATATCTGGTCATCTAGGAACACATCCAGTTTGTTTCTGTTAACAAGCAGTTTAAAGGCATTGTATGGTTTTACCCTCTTCATTGTTATTTTCTCAAGCGAGATGGTCTCCGTAGTTTTATATTTAATATATTTGCATATTATGTCGTCTATCGCAACGTCTTTGTTTACGTTCGATATAAACAAAGGAATTTTAACATCTGCTGCTTTAAATTTCTCCGTCACTTCTGTGGTCGCTTTGCCCATTTTACTGGTAAAACGATTTTTGGACCGCCGCTTTTGCACTAATGTCCACTCATTTGTTGGTTTTTTAGGCGTTTTCCATTGACCATTCCTTGCGACCTCCGCCATAGTAGACATTTTTAATTGACCGTTTTCTGCACGACGAACATCTGACTCAGGCAACATTTCGTTTTCCACTTGTGTATAGTTAATCGGAAGAACAAAACAAGAAATAAAGACAATAAAGACAAATATGTTGTTCCCACTACTAGACTTAAGAAAATAAGTGGTTCGTTTAGATGTCAGAGTATACGCTTTTACAATGAAATTCCCAGCCATATCCAAAATTTAAGTCTAAATAAATTTAAAAATGTCATTAAAGATAAAATTTCTAATAAAGCTTTTTATAAAATAAAAGACTACCTAGATGATAGTCGGGCTTGGGAATAAACTGCTGTAATGTCCACACAGGTCATGTTGACGTTAGTAACCGGCCAAACCCGATTTCAGGACAAACTAGTTTTGCCTAGGCTAAACTAGTTCTTCCTATACGCGTTACGATTAACTAGTATAGCCTAGTTCAAACTAATTTGTCCTAAGCCCGATAGGATAAACCAGTTTAAGCTAAGACAAACTAGTTGATCCTGATATAAATACGCATACTTAGGATTAACTGGTATGGCCTAGTCTAAACATTCTAATACATCTAGAAAGTCGAAATAAACAGATAAATTGAATAAAATACTCCATAATTGAAAAAAATATCATTTATATTAAACTATAATGATTCGTCGTTAAAACTTATGGTTAATTGGTTATGCGAACAATCATGCTATAACAAATAATAAGTGTTTTTTAAAAGAAGCAATAATGATTTAAATTGTTATTAATTTAAAATCATAATGATTCGTCGCTACAAGTTATAGATAATAATTGGCAATACAAACAATCATAGGTACTGTGGGAGACATACAACTTGAATCATAGACAGCACGACCGCCGCGCGCCGCGCACGTTCCAAGACTGAGCGCACCGCACATATTTTATATGCGGCGGTATGACGTTGTAGCTGTACTTTGATGACGACGGACGTGCGCCTGCGCCTGCGACCCTCAGAACACTGAGCGGCCGGTCGCCGCGTTAGTTTTATATAAACGCAAGAACGTTTCTGATTGGCCGAGCGTATTCTTCGACATTTATTTTACCAATAAGATATATGTAGCCTTAAGTAAATTTTGTATAAATATGACCGCCTAAATAAATTCGAAATCATTATCATTCTGGTAATTCATACAATTGGTGTTTTACTAAATACCCGAGAGAACCCATATTGGTGACCCCGACCTCTGCGATGGAAGAATTTGGTGACGCTATGGCCGCATCCGAAAAATATGAGCAGGAAATATCTGCAATTGCTTTGCAAGCGAAGATACCACATTTCTGGCGTGTACAACAAATAATACTGTTTTTTATCACATAACATCACACCTTTTATCCCCGAAGGGGTAGGCAGCACATTATGCCACTGTATAATGTAACACCCACTTTTCACTATTTATGTTATGAGTCCCATGTAATAGGGTGTGAGCCTATTGGGCTATATACCGGGCACAATTCCAGAGTCTGTGCTACTACTCAGATTTAAAAAAAACGTGCGACGTGTCGCGGGTTCGATTCCCGCACGGAACAACACTTTGTGCGATCCACAACTTGTTGTTCCGGGTCTGGGTGTCATGTGTATGTGAACTTGTATGTTTGTAAACGCACCCACGACACAGGAGAAAATCCTAGTGTGGGGCAACGTTTAAAAAAAATACCCAGTAATTGCACCTACCATTTACTCTTCTCTGCATCACCCAAAGATCAGACTGATAGAAAACGCCTGCTGCATTAAGTATTTGTACATTTTGTGCTTGAAGCATATTCAATAAATAAAATAACTAATACTTTGCCCGGGAATCGAACCCGAGACGCCTTGCCCGGCAGTCGCACTGCGATCACTCAGCCAACGAGGCAGTCGCATTGTTTTTTTAATAGACACAATAATAATATTATGACTAGGTCATACCAGTTTATCCTAGAGTGTGCGTATTTATATCAGGATCACAGGTTGTCCTAGCCTAAACTGGTTTGTCCTATCGGGCTTAGGACAAATTAGTTTGAACTAGGCTATACTAGTTAATCCTAACGCTTATAGGAATAACTAGTTTAGCCTAGGCAAAACTAGTTTGTCCTGAATTCGGGTTTGGCCGGTAACATATACAATTTGACATTATTACTTTAATGTGACATTGTTTTTCATTTGAACATTTTACTTATTTTTTTTTCTACCTTGACATTTACTTTTTATTTTACAATTGTTAGTGCTAGGACCGTGCGAGATTTTGCCTCACCATTTCTTTTCTAATTACCCATATTCTGTCACAGTTTGAGTATTTGTGCGACCCACGCAAATGTTCTTTAGGTTGGTGTTGTTCGTCGAATCAGTCAGCGTCACCTGTTAATTGAGCTGATTGTAAACCGACACATGCGTACTGCCTTCAGAGCGGGTCCGCTCAAACTGTTGTGGTTCTTTCCTCAAAAGGCCACTACAGAAAGAACTTGCACGGTTCTCACACATAATATTTTATACTCATTTGTCTGGACTTTAAAAGAGACAGACCTCTGAGTTTGTTTCGGCGTTTCTTTTCAGAGTCGACCTCATCGTTCGCTTGATAAAATTGACGTGTAAAAGTGCTGCCTTGTTGCCTATTTGCAGAAATAAATTCACTTGTTTCACTTGTAAGTACTCTTCAAGCCGATGTAAATCCGCCTGGAGTGCCAGACCATCGTCAGATGTTGAGATAGTAGCTAACAGTTTCATGTCGTCAGCAAAACATAAAAGTTTGGATTTATGAGAGCACTTGTTGATGTCGTTTACATAGATTACAAATAAAAAACGATGCCTGGGGCACTCCGCTGGGTACATTTACCTAGCTAGAAATGTAGTTGTTGAGTACTACTGCTTGTGGCCTATTGTCGATGTATGAAGCGAACCACCTCAAGAGGTCGCCGCTGATGCCTGTGTCAACAAGCTTCTGTAACAGGGTATGGTGGTCAATCCGGTCAAATGCTTGCTGTAATCTGTGTAAACCACATCATCCTGCTTGCCTTTATCCATAGCATCCGTGACAGAGTCATTAAAAAGAATTAGATTGGAAATAGTAGACCTCCCTCTCAAAAATCCATGTTGAAAGGAGTTAAACGAATTGACCAAGGCGGAGTATAACTGTTTGTAGACAATCCTCTCAAATATCTTAGCTATAATGCACAATTTGGACACAGGCCTATAATTAGTGATCTCGGTCCTTGACCCCTTCTTATAAACAGGCGTAATAAAGGCTTCTTTCCATATTTTGGGGACTAAACCTTAGAAAACAGAATGGAGATAGGTATGGCAATGGAAGGTGCGCATTTTATAAGCAATTTAGACGATATTTTATCAGGGCCGACACCCTTCGTTAGATCCAGATTACGTACTAAAGCAGCTACTTCATCCGCCCCAATCCTAATATGGTAAATGTCAGATAAAATACCGATAGCAGTCGAGGTGGCATTCGGGACTCGTGAGGAACTGTGATGAAGTGCGACACAGGAAGGTGGACATGAAATAAGAAGAAAAAGCCTCGCAGATAGAATCCCCAGTAACTAACGTGTCACCATTGTAGTTCAATGTATTAGGTATGGTATTAGAGTTATTGCGATTTTTAACAAAACTCCAGAACTGTTTAGGGTTAGTTTTAATGGAATTTTCAGTATGTGTCAGATATGATTTGTAACATAGATCCTCCATAGTCTTAACTCTATCACGTAAACATTTGAAAGTTAACTCGTCTGATTTATTACCATATATCTTAAATTTTCTTAAGTATTTATAACATAACATAACATAACATCACGCCTTTTATCCCCGAAGGGGTAGGCAGAGGTGCACACAGAAGTAACACCCACATTTCACTATTTATGTGATAAGTCCCATGTAATAGGGGGTGAGCCTATTGCCAAGTATTTATATTTTTCTTTAATAGTTTTTACAAGTGACGAGCTGAACCATACTGGATATTTATTATTGCGTATTAACTTTTGTGGTATAAACTTCTTTTCTAATGATTTTATTGTACCAATAACTGATTCATCAAGCGACCGAACCGAGAATTCAGCCTCCCAATTGATAGCAGCAATCACTCCATTAATGGAGTCAAAATCACCTCTACTGTAAATATACCGCAAACACGGTGCATGGTCATGGGGAGGTATTTCAAAGATATCAATATTAATTAATAATGCAGGATGATACTGGTCAGTACGTACTAGAGGATCAACACATCCACTAACACAGGCTAACTTATTCGAGCGGACCAAGTCCAGAAACTTGCCATACCCGGTAACAACCCCATTATAATAATAATAATAATAATTAATAATTTTTTATATTTTTAAATATTATTTTTATTTTATAAGTAGTGTTTAAAAATGTAATTTATAGAGAATTTTAAATAAATATATGTAAATAATAATAATAATATGCTTTATTGTACACCAAGCGAGTAATTATACAGTATCAAGAAATTACAGAAAATAAAGAGGGTGCAAGGGCGGCCTTATCGCTAGCGATAAGGTCGAACATCGAAAAGCGATATCTTATACTGTTAATGTTCAAATTTTTTTATTGAGTAACATAATAGTCGTCTTAGGTACACGCCCCTTCAATTTTCGCTTCCCTTTGTTTTCCTAGGATTCCATCATCAGATCCTAACCTGATGAAAATCATTTTTTTATATAATAATAAAAATAAATCATAAGGCATCAAAGAAAACATTTTCCTCATCGCTACCGTGAGGTAGGGTGCCCAAAAGACTGGCAGCATTGCCACGTTGAATGGCAATGCTTAACCTTTGCCCAAGGTAGTAGCCAGCCCTTCGATCACCTGAAGTGTCAACCTGCCATAGGCTCCTTCCGGACCGGTTCTGCCGGAGGCCTCGACGGTTTGACGCCGCAGCATCTCAAAGATCTGACGAGCTCAAGCGCCGTGGAGTCCGGCGTGACGCTGCTGAAGGAGCTTACGGTTTTGATCAATCTTATGCTCTCCGGCAATGTGCACGAATCTGTCATCGACGTTTTGTTATGGGGCCAATTTATGTGCCCTTCGCAAAAAGGATGGCGGTATTCGTCCCATTGCTGTGGGAACAACTTATCGTCGCATGGCAGCCAAGATTTGTTGCAAATTTTATAATAATTATCTTTCGGAAAAATTCCAGCCCCTCCAACTCGGGTATGAATCGAGAGGGGGCTGCGAGGCTGCCGTGCATGCGTTGTCGACCTACCTGAATTCCAGGAAAGGTGATATCATCCTGAAGGTTGACATAAAGAATGCCTTTAATTCGGTCAATAGGGATACTATGTTGACAGAAGTTAAACGGTGGGGTACTTCTTACCCCAAATTTTCAGTTTTCTCTGGCAATGTTATAGACATCCTACCAAATTATTATATCAGGACAACCTTTTGGAATCAGCCGTTGGCTGTCAATAAGGCGATCCCCTTGGACCAGTGATTTTTAGTCTGGCTATTAATCCTATTATTCGACAGCTAAATTCCAAATTTAATGTTTGGTACCTCGATGAGTCGCATCGCCTCCCAGAGTACCGACTCTGGGAGGCGATGCGGATACAGTATTAAATGATTTCATATTTTTAAAAAATGAATTTCATGCTATTCGCCTTGACCTAAATTTTTCCAAGTGTGATATATTTTTAGATGACTCTACCGACAGACAGATCTTATCAAAATTTAATACTTTTGCACCTAATATCTCGGTGGTTGATAAATGTTCACTTCGCCTCCTAGGTGCGCCCGTCTTCGAGGACCCTTTTCCAAGTTTTATTGAAGAAAAAACTCAAAATTTTTCTGTCGTTTCAGAAAAACTATATCACATTAGAATGCATTCGGCTTATACTATTATTCGGTTTTGCTGCTTCGGTCCCAAATTTATGTATTTTTTGCGCTCGACCCAACTCTGGTCTGCACCCCTTCTTTTAGAAAAAATTGACCAAATCATTAGGCGAACCCTGTCCTTAATTTTGAATGTGGCTCTTGATGACCGAGCTTGGACACAAGCCACTCTGCCTGTCCGCATGGGTGGGCTTGGCGTCCGTAAAATTTCCAGTGTAAGCCTACCGGCTTTCATATCTTCCGCCCTTGGTACTGAAGAATTAACCAGGAAAATTCTTTCTCAATCACTGGTTAATTTTGATGTACCATGTTTAGTGGAAGCTGTGAATGCTTGGAAAATCGCTTGCCCAAATATTGACCCCCCCGTCAAATCACATTCCCAGAGACAATGGGACGAGCCGCTCTGCAGAAAAGTGAGCGAAAATCTCTTGAACTCCTCTTGTTCAACTGCAGAGAGAGCTCGCCTTTTGGCTGTGGGTGAGTGGGAGTCGGGGTTATGGCTTCTTGCTTTACCTTCGTCTAACCTAGGTACTTTGTTGGACGACACCACGTTCCGCGCTGCAATTTGTTTAAGGCTTGGAGCTTCATTTTGTTCACCTCATCGTTGTCGTTGTGGTGAAGATGTCAACAGCCTTGGACACCACGGCTTGTCATGTAGCCGTAGTACGGGCCGTTTTGCTCGACACGCCAGTATTAATGACATAATTCGTCGAGCTCTTGCCTCCGTTGGCGTGCCAGCTACTTTAGAACCTAATGGCTTGGTACGCGACGATGGCAAGAGACCCGACGGTATGTCATTATTCCCTTGGAAGATGGGTAGGGCTTTAGTATGGGACGCCACTTGCGTTGATACTCTGGCGCCATCCCATCTTCCAAGCTCAGCGTGTCGAGCCGGTGCTGCCGCTGCTGCCACCGAGAACCTCAAACGGCGAAAGTATAATAGCCTGATTGGCAATTATGCTTTCGAACCGTTTGGGGTTGAAACTTTAGGGCCGTGGAGCCCAAGTGCACATCTTCTTTACAAAGATATTGTAAGGAGGATGGTTGACACTTCAGGTGATCGAAGGGCTGGCTACTACCTTGGGCAAAGGTTAAGCATTGCCATTCAACGTGGCAATGGTGCCAGTCTTTTGGGCACCCTACCTCACGGTAGCGATGAGGAAAATGTTTTCTTTGATGCCTTATGATTTATTTTTATTATTATTATTTTATTAAGGTGTAAATATTTTAGTTTTAAATTTTTTTTTTATATATTTTAAGTTGTATATATTAATTTTTATCTTGTATTGTATATTTAATTGTGTAATAGTTAATATTAAATTGAAAAATAAATGTATAATTGGAAAAATTTATTTTTTTATATTATGTCAAGATATATTACTTACATCATGATAAAAAAAAATTTTCATCAGGTTTTCATCCGGTTCATAAATGGTAATTGGTGAACAAACAAAAAAATAATCATCTGAATATACTTAGTGCCTACTCCATTTTTGAAATGGGTATAAATTCAGTTCAAAGATAGTTTGACACCTAGGAAACGTAGTATGATAGTCTTTATTCCGAAAATCGCACGGCAACGGGGATATGCTTTGGGCTCGCTGCCATTGCAGCGGTAAGACCCCTCTTTGAGGAGTGGCTTGAGAGACGCTACGGCGTCCTCACCTACCGCCTGACGCAGGTCCTCACCGGACATGGAAGTTTCGGGAGGTACCTGTGTCTGATGGGGCGGGAGGAAACGCCCGGGTGTCATCACTGCGAGGACCGCCCTGAGGACACGGTGGAACACACGGTGGGAGAATGCCCTGCGTGGGCTGAGCACCGCCGTGCCCTCAGGGAAGTGATCGGCGATGGCTACCTCTCGCGTCCGGGCTTAGTGCAGGCCATGATGCGGAGCGAGGGGGACTGGGATGCCGTCTCCTCCTTTTGCGAAGCAGTCATGCTAGCTAAGGAGGAGGCGGGACGCGTGAGGCAGCGAAGCGCTGCCTCCTCGCAACCCAGCCATCGCGAAGGACACACCGGGCGTCGGGGATCGCGAGACGATTTCCGGCCACCGTAAGCGCGGGCCTGCGGACGGCGGGCATGGGTGGCTCCCCGTCCGACCAGGAACAGACCCGAGCGTACGGCGCGTCGCGTTCCGCGCGCGCCTCAAAGAGCCATCAGACCACCACAGATGGGGCCCAATAGGGCCGATGCCGATTCGGAGTCGCGGAGAACCTAACGGGTAAGCGGGGCTCCGGCTCGACGTGCAGGAGAAGGAACGGGGTGGTTTTTAGTCAGTAAGAGTCTGACACTCCCTTCCGCCTCACCCAGGCGGGAGCAGTCATTCGATGATTTTCCCCCCTTAAAAAAAACGGGGATATGCTTTAAAATTCCGGCACTCTGTATCTTTTAAATCACTGAATCCATTAATTGATTAAAATCCATTTGATAGAATAGTTTTAATCACTGAAACCTCACCATCAGGTTTCAACCCGTACAGGGTTTCAACCCGTACAGGGTTGAAACCTGATAGTTGGGATTGTTTATTTTTTAAAATCACGAAAATAAATTCATTTCACAGTAAGTATAACCTTACTACTGAATGAATTGTGACGACATTTTTTTGTTACCGTGGAATGTCCCTTGGTAAAGTGTAATTCAGAAGCTTAAATTCTGCCAGAAGTCATTCTGCACGGACGAAGTCGCGGGCAACAGCTAGTATTTTCATATAAAACGGGTATTTCATAGGTAGGTAACTTCCACTCCGTAAATTAGTTTTATTTTCAAAATAAAAAAAGTACACCGAATCTTTTAGGTATCTAATTGACGGATAAATAGATTTTTTATTTTCATACCTTGTCGATCATCTATTTGACTAGTTTGTTCGTTTAATCCGAAGATAATGTTTTGTAATAAATATAAAATAAATTAATACCAATACCCATTCCTGTATCGATTTTACCTTTTTTAAATTGATTTAATTTATTTTTATGACTTTCACATTCGCATTAAAAATTGCGAATGCGAATGTCAAAAAATACCTGACGAACATTCGTTCATCACTAAGACCTATCTATGTCGCAGTCATTTGGTTTAATCTGCTATTTGATTAAATGACCAGCTCGTTGATCAAACGACTAATGGACAACTCGTCAAACAGTAAAATGTAACGTAACGTCCAACGTCTTCACTGAAGGCTGATGGTAGGCTATATAGAATAAAACGTCACGCTACAGTCAATTGGAGTTGAGTAGTGGTAATATCGCGTGAGAGTAGCTAGTCTTCAAAATAAACGCTAACTCCATAATACAAGTTTTCCTGTATCGTGCTCGTGCCCGCCTGCTTGACAAAATAAAAGGCATTAAGTAATTTTCGCTACGATTGTCAAATGCTGTCGTTAACCAATACAGGCTCTGTGGAATTCGGAACCCCGTATTTTCGTCTCCTAATTTCCGGATCCGTTCCATCCAACCTGCAGCCTGTTTGTGGTCGACCAGAATGTCTCGCTCACGAATGATAGCCGTGCAAACAAGAGCGAGCGCTGAAGAAGTCACTATTAGTACCTAGCGATGCAGATGCCAACACTTTATGATGAGTAGGTAGTTGTAACAGGTGGCCTACAGTCACCGACGGTTGGTAAAGCACGTGCACAGCTTTGGTCAATCGAATGACATAAATAGTGAAAGACTCGACAGCCTCAAGAGTGGCAAGACAGCACAAACGATGGTGACTGAGCAAGTGAGCACGAGAGTCAGGGCGCGTGTTACGTAAGGCGGCGGCGCGCCTGCGCGGAGCTCGCGCCGCGCCACTGTGCCAGTACTGGCAGTGTCACGGCCCGAGCCGCCGCACTCCCGACCGCGCCCGCTCTCCGCGCAAGCTTGCGACTCCATGACAAACATGCTCCACTACAAATTATCTTAAAATATAGCATAGCTGAGACCTAAGGTCGGAAGCGCGCTCCCATCATCTCATGTGCTGGTGGACAGCACGTTAAGGGCCGGACGCGCCGAGCCGTCTGTCGAGGCTCGCGTGTCGAGCAGTCGCTGGCGACGGCCGTGGTGCGGGCCGCGCCATCCGAGCTTGCAGAGTTAATTTGACGTAGCCGTAGACATTCGATCGCGTGTGCGGTGCAGTGTTGGTGTGACGCGGGTGAGTGCTCGTATTGAGCGATGCGAGCGCTGGTGCCGCGGGCAGTACGAAAGGTGGACGGCCGCCGCCGCTGCTGCTAAGTGGATTATCTCGAGCTGAGCAGCGCCGTGGCCTCCTGCCGCGAGCCCTAATTCTGCTGGATGGTCGCTCACACACGTAAACAATAGTATCGATCTCGACAGTGACTGCCACCGTTGTGTACGTACTTCACTTGTTTGTTTCCTTTCCTTACCAGCGACAATGATGTAGCTCTGGTTCGCCTGCAAGTATTCATCGCTTTGTATCGATGACTACTGACTACCTACTCATGTGACGCCTATAGTTCCCACAACATTTAGAATTTTGAAATTAATTTTTGTACACTTAATTATGTAAGTGTTTTAAAATATTTATTTTATGTCATTGAACTCCTTTTAACAGTTACTCGGTATCTTCAAAATTAATATCAAATGGTAATTTTCTGAGGCAGAACGAGAATGAGGCAGAGGTTGTAACTAAGCAGTGTGGTTGGGTAGCTTAAATTCTTGTATATTTATTAATCATATAGCCTAGCACTAGGTTATTGTCGAGACTGGATGTCCAACCAACTATCATGTTTACCCCGACGTTAAAGGTATTAAAGTTTGACAAGTCTGTGCAGTTGTGTGCCCACTCGTATGTCTGCCGATGGCATCTATAGGTATTGAGTGGTTACATGTTTACTAAACAGGTAAGTAGTTTACTACTGCAGGAAAATTAATTCTCAAGTAACTGCCTAATTTGATTGTATAATAAAAGTCATTGTGGGTACTTTGTAGGAACCTAACGTAGGTAGGCACCCACAAAATTAACTATTCTGAAAGAGAGAGAATTCAGGGTAGGCACCGAGTAAATTTTATTAAATTAGGTACTCACTTACAAAATTTCTTTTTTATTTCGAGAAGGACCTACTTACTAAGTATAGTGTAAGTACAGTGCATAGCATCTGTTTCTAAAAAATATGAGACGCACTGCGATGGCACGTCACTTGTTCCATATTCTTCTACAGTTTCATCAGTTGACGGATTGAACTTGAAGGCATTGTACCCATAGTTAACGGAAATGTATGTGATAAAATCGCCTGGAATTGTGTGAAATAAATAATTTCAGACACATTTTCTAGGAAATCTAAACATTGTCGTAAGTAAACAATATTATTAAAAAATCACACATTTTTCACCTTTCTTGAAATACTAATACTTTCGGATTTGTATTGTAGGTACATTTTCTAGGGTTTTTATACAATTCCTAGATTTCATACATTTCCGGTAACAGTAACATATACACGTAAATGTAGGTATTATTAGTGTGTGTACACACTATCGTTTATTATATTAGCCTGCAGTGTCTGTTGATCTGTCAGTTTTTCACGACAAAACGAAACAAAACAGACCACGCAGTGACATAGACGTAGGCTACTTTTTACCGACTTCAAAAAAAGGAGGAGGTACTATGTTCGGCTGATTGTTTTTTTTGTTTGTTCGCGCAGTACTCCGCCATTTGTGAACTGATTTCCAAAATTATTGTTTTGTTTGAAAGGGTATATTCCCGAGATGGTCCCATTTCCATGAGATCAGAATCTGATGATGGGATCATAGGGAAAGAGAGGGCAACTTTCGAAAATTCTATGGGCGAGTAATCCGTCTATTATGTTTTTCAATTAGGATTTTAAACACTACAATTTGATAAGGGTCTAGAGTCGAAGGTAGGTACCTAGTTACACACTACAATTAACCACATCTGTAATTATTACTAAAAGTATAAATAAGCAGACAGACAGTCGAGGGAACTTCTCATCGGTTTATATGAACTACCTTGTGTTTGGGCTTGATTAATTTGTATTGATAAGGACTTTACACCTAGATAGAGTGGGGCTATCATTAAGGGTCTGATGATGAACAAATGTAATTGTTAAGGGAACTCTTCAACGGTTTATAGTAATAAGTACCTTACTACCTTGTGTTTTGGGCTTGTATAATTTGTATTGATTAGAACTTTGCACCTATGTAGATTGTAAGTGACAAAATGGATCTATGTAGCTTTAGAGGTACACTGAAAATGATAAAATATTAAAATAAAAACTGCGTTTAAAAAACCGACTTAAAAACCAAAAACAATAAAAAACATAAAGGCAAAATTAAAAAGCAATAATTTACTATTACTATTTAGGACTGCTAGGTTACCCACCCACTGATAGTGTAGAAGTCGGTGCCATAAGCTCATATCATAATCATAATGATATAACTTAATGGCCACATAATTTAAAATTAGGTATCTATTAAGGTTTAAATGAAATACTTTTGAATAGAACTTATGGCGCCGTCTTCTATCAGTGGGTGGGTAACCTATCACTTATCAGTAGGTACTAATAATAGTTATTTTTTGGTTTTTAGTTTTACCTTTTGTGTCTGTTATTGATTTTTTGAAGTCGGTGTTTGAAACGCAGTTTTTATTTTATTATGTAATTACGCATAACTAGATGATAGGCATATCGTGATTCATGACGGACGAACAATATTAGTTATGCGTGGTTGAAGGACACGTCTCGGCCGCCGACCGCCGACCGCCCAGCACACATGTTGCGGCGTGCTGAGACTCCACTAAACTGTTAATTGCATTACACAGAGCGGTGATTCGGTACACTACACACTTGACAACTTAACCTTAGTTTGACTCTTCTGCTTCTGGCCCGCCATGGCTGACGAGTGACGGCCGCCTGCTTTATATTACCATGGCCCGTGGGATGTTCACGAGATGAATTTTAGCAATTCACAAAAACATTCACCTCCAGAGGTAAAGGTACGTGCGCCCGTCCTCGCCACTTCGGTACATGCGGTAGGTACGTACGACCGGCCACAGGACTCAGGAGGGAAATATGAAATAACCATAGTATTTTTGTTCGTTGACACAGGGCAAAGGATCTTAAAGATCGACAACGCTCTCATGTCGTCACAAGTTTGTTTAAAAGATAGGTACCTATTTAAAAGCCTTGGATAGATTTTGTCGTGGAAATCCCACGGGAACCGGAACACACTTTAAAATACCGGGACTCTCGATTCTCTCTTTTAAACCACTTAAGTTATTTGGGTAAAATTCGATACAGTTTCAAACCCGGATAGTTTTTTTCCCGGAAATCGGAAACGGAACCAGTGTCATATGGAAGGTTAAAACTTCTGCGGGCTGTATCTTTTAAACCACAGAACCTTTTACAACCTTACTATAAAGGAAAACTAAAAAGCATTGAATCAGTTTATAGTTCAGTAATTAGTTCTAGGAATGGAATATTGACCAACAGTCATTTGTCTTACAAAGAATATGCGGCCATCATGGCGGCTTACAGTGCCGCTAATGGTGTCGCTCGTGTAGCGCCAGGAACACTTTCCTGGGAGACGATTACGATTACCTGGCCGCACACACCGACGCACACGCGAGACTAGCATGTCAGTTTTACTTTTAATAAACCATGGGACATATTATTAGCCTTGGGTGACTCGATTTACAATTTTCTAGCAGTAAAACAATCCCAACGACCAACTGTTGGTCAGGAAACCCGCCAGGCACGATCACCTCACCTAGTCGAAAGATCTTGCTTTTCTTAGGGTACTTCACACTCTGTCCCCTAAAACGTCAACTCGACTTGAGGCATGCAAGAAAGAGCTGGAAGCTAGATTTAGTAATTTAAGAATTTCTCAATCAAAATGTTTTTATTACAATTTTCTATGTAGTTTTATGTGACTTGATTTACAATACTAACGAATTCACAATGCTGTAAAAAGACTTTCAGGGCATGTGGAATAGCATTAGCAAAAGGATAGACTGGGAAATTATTGAGGAAGTTGGAAAATTCCGGTCGCTTTTGCTTATTTTTCTAGCCATATAAATAGGCAGTAATTTAAATTTTACCATTGCGAGTCTTTCAAACCAAAACTAGATGATTAACGTCACTAATTTTCTATTTAAAAGTACATTTGAACAATAAACATCAGAACAAAATTCAGAGTGTACTACTTGTATGTACTTTTTTATATTGGTATTTTAGCCGTCCAGCCGTTGTATTACAAAACGCCCCTGATTTTCTAAACGGCTAGCCGTAATGTAATACGGCGTATTATAATCTCGCCTGCCACATTTAGATGAAGTGACAGTTCAAGGAAAGCGTTTCAAAAAAAGCGTACGGCGCGATGACGCGCGACCGCCACGGATGGGTCCCAATAGGGCTGATGACGGAGCCGCGGAGGACTTAACGGGTGGCCGGGACTCCGGTTCGAAGGGCAGGAGTAGGAATGGGGTGGTTTTTTGTCAGTAAGAGTCTGACACTCCCTCCCGCCTCACCCAGGCGGGAGAAGTAATTCGATGATTTCCCCGTCTTTAAAAAAACAAAAAAAAAATTGTACCAATCGTGACACTTAGACAAAATAAATTCGTAAACAAAAAAGTGCATTGCAATAATGGCCACAAGGATTATAAATTACGTTTAAAAATACTAAACAGATCGATTATTATCCATCGTTTAGTACATAACTGCAAATTATATTATTTAATTTATGCTTTTAACCCAACTTATTGCCGCCATATTATAAATGTTGCCAATTTATTTTTAATTTATTCTCATAAAGAGGGGAAAATTGTAAAAAAATGTCACTTGCTTGTGAAATAAAAATAAAATTATGGTTTTATTATTCATTGAATTTACTTTCAATAGTTTTAATATATTATTTATTAGCTTTTACCCGTGGCTTCGTTCGCGTCACAAAAGGATAAAAGTAGCCTATGTGACTATCCATGCCTTCAGTTAAAAAAGCACGTTACTTAGTACCTCCGTTTTGCCGTTTAAGACAGGCAAACAAACAAATAGCTACTACTACTCGCATGGAATTCGATTATATCGCGCTTTATAGATTTTTCCGTGGGAATGAGAAGTTCTGCCGCGGTAAAACCTTGCTTTTTCAGGACTCAAATTACCTTCATACCAAATTTCTTAAAAATCCGTTCAGTCGTTTAGGCGTGAAAGAATAACAGACAGAAGGAATTATTTTCGAATTACCACAAAAACCATCCTCGCATTGCAATTTCTAACCTAACCTAACTAATATACAGCTACTATATTAATCAATCTAAACAATGAACAAAGCGTACGCTTTAATTAAATTTAAAGTCAAAGTCAAAGTCAAAGCATTTATTTCAATTAAACCATAGTTTGGTACATTTGAAACGTCAACAAATACAAAATAAATAATAGTCTGTCAGTGAGTCCGTGAGTGAAATTAGGTGAAGCTAGGTGCTCATTCCAAAATGTAGATTTGAATGGAGAAGAACGAGCAAGAAACTCCATTCGTTACTCTTTTTAAAAAAAGTATGTTCTACAATGTCTCTGATACATATTTCAATACTGTACGCATATGTAAGAACAATGCAAAGCGTGTCTTTGACGCATTATACTAATAACTTACTAAAATAAAAAAAAATAAAAATCTTAAGTCTAACATGGTGCTCACATATGCATACTGACAATCCATAGAAATAGTGTTTCTATACAAGAAAAAGGAAACTCTTTGTTTCAATAAAGAAAGAAATGTTCGATGCAATAAGGAAACTAGATTGTCTACATTAGAATTAAAGTATTAAATTATGTTTTATATTACCTACTATTGGAATTTAACTACTGACTACATTTGAGTATTGTCCAGTGGAGACGAATCAACATGCTGCCAAGCATTCTTATCTTCAAGATAATCTGTCAGTGTGTAGTAAGCTTGATTACATAATTCGCGCTTAATATATGTTTTAAATTTACTTTCATTGAGATCTAGTATGCTATTTGGTTTTTTATTATAGCATTTAATACCTGACCCCATAAAGGATTTCTGTACTTTGGACAGTCTGAATTGCGGTATAGCTAACTTATTTTTGCCTCTAGTATTAAAATTGTGTCTATCGCTTCTTTTTTCAAACAATAGCCTAGTTTTCCTTACATACATTATATTTTCATATATAGAGGTATATTGACAGGGCACCGTTAAGATATTTATCGTTTTAAACAATTCTCTCAGCGATTCGCAACGGCGTAAGTTATATATTGCTCGGATAGCCCGCTTTTGTAGAATAAATATTGATTCTATTTCTGCAGCTCGACTCCACAACAAAATGCCGTACGACATAATGCTGTGGAAATAACTAAAATAGACAAGCCTAGCTGTATCTACGGCCGTGAGCTGTCTAATCTGTCTAACTGCAAAAGCAGCTGAGCTAAATCTCCCCGAAAGCGCCTTTATATGCGGACCCCATTGTAGCCTATTGTCTAACGTAATGCCTAAAAATACTGTCTCGTCGACAAATTCTAACTTTTGACAGTTCAAAACAATATCACAATCGTTGCTACGCACATTTGGTAAACTGAATTTAATACATTTTGTTTTTTTCTCATTAAGTGCTAGATTATTAATGGTAAACCAATTATGCACTTGAAGAATGGAGCTATTTACGTCGTCAAGATTATTTGCACGTCGATCTATTTTAAAAATTAATGATGTATCATCTGCAAAAAGCACCATTCTTGGTTCATTTTTAAATATAAATGGCAGATCATTTATATAGACTAAAAAGAGAAAGGGACCCAATATTGAACCTTGAGGAACGCCCATATTCATCCCAGAGCCCTGTGAGTTAATACCGTTAACATGAACCTTTACCTGTCTTTCTTCTAAATAAAATTTCATAAGACGGAGCGCAGAGTTTCTTATCCCGTAGTGATCTAATTTCAGCAAAAGTGTCTCGTGGTCAACGCAATCAAATGCTTTTGAGAGGTCACAAAAGACACCAATAGCATCCTGTGCTTCCTCCCAAGCACCAAATATTTCCTTAATCAAAGTGACACCGGCGTCAGTTGTGCAACGACCTTTAGTGAAACCGTATTGTTGTTGGTGAAAGATGGAATGTTTTTTTTTTTTAAACCTCCCGCCTCACCCAGGCGGGAGCAGTCATTCGATGATTTCCCCCCTTAAAAAAAGAAGTGTGGGGCAACGTTTTTTTATAAAAACAAGTTAGCTTCGTTTCCATTTCTGACTGTTAGTTACTTTGGAATGATTGAATCGATGTAATTATATTTTTTTGTGGAAAGGGTGCAATAATATTTACCAATTTGATTTGTAGAAATGTCAAAATAATGTTAATATTTATTCATTTGAAAAAAAATTATTTACATGAAAAAAACATAAATCTCAACGCAGTTTCCAATAAAAAATATTTTAAAAACAAATTCAAAAATATTGTTACTATTTTTTTACTTTGTTACAAAATGTACCTACTACTCCTACTAGTAGTAGATGCATCAAATATTTAGGTCTGGGAGAAGTAAATTTGATGGGAGGATTTTCGTTGTAGCTTACTACTTACCTACATTTTGTAGACCACGAGCCGCATGCACACATTGTTCTTGTATGGGGGCACTCCACCTAGACATTCTACCTACACTGTGAAATCTATGTCGTTTTTGTCTCGTAGTCAAATGGTCCTGCCTTGGTAAAACTATTATAAAGTACAGTTTTATAAAGTAATAAAATGTTTATTAAAAAAAACGCCGACTTCTAACCTATCAGTGGGTGGGTATCCCTATCAGTAGGTACAAACTATAATTACTTTTTGCTTTTTAGTTCTTACTTTTTGTTTGTTATTCGTTTTTGGTTTTTGAAGTCATTTTAATAAATTTATAATTTTTTTTTATTTTATTATTTTTAGTGTGCTACATAGATCCGTTTAGCCACTTATAATCTACCTACATAAGTGCAAAATCGAGCCCACACACAAGGTAGTTCATATAAACCGATGAGGAGTTCCCTCGACTGTCTGTCTGCTTATTTATACTTTTAGTAATAATTACAGATGTGGTTAATTGTTGTGTGTAACTAGGTACCTACTTACCTTCTTTACTTTATAAATATTGATTACCTAGACGTATTGTAATAAAAAATTCAAATCAAATCAAAAATGTTTATTTGCTAAAATACGGTACAAAAGGTGTTACAGTACAATTTTTTTTTCCAGCGTATCCTGCCGTATATGACGTGCAAATTTATTATTAAAATTACAGTATCAAGATTCTATCGTCGTATCTTCTAAATAGTCCTTAATACTATAGTAACTCTTGGATAGCAAAAGTTTAAAAAGCATTTTCTTAACCCTATTATTGGTGCTGTATACAATTTGATACGTTGTTCTTTTCAAAAATCTAGACACAAACTGAGAAATATTTTGAAAAATTTTATTACTTTAGTAGAAACAAAATATAATTAAATTTCTACCAAAAATGTTGTTTTACTATTAGTATCACTGAGAAAGCATTAGAACCCAAGATAGTGAACCGAACCAATGTGTCTACTCATCGCAAGGTAAGAAAATTCATTTTAAATCATATTAAACGATAATTAGAAACGAAAGTGATATTATTTGAATAGCTTAGAATTTTTTACTAGTCGGTATTCTATTTTGGTTCTTCAAAACTGATTGTAACTGTATTTTTTTCACTAGTGTTTTTGAGTGTATCAGATCTGATTCATTGCCAGATAACAAATATTATAGATATTTTTGACTATGTATCTAAAATGTTACATTGCCAGAAGAGTTTACAGATACATTAATTAAGTTACTATGTATATTTAATCATTACAGATGGTTGGTCACCTAATTATGCAGCAACAAAATAGCGTTCAACAATTTGTGGTTCTTGTACCGAAGCCGGGAGCAAAATCTGATTTGAACGAAAGTGTTTTGGATGAAAGAGAGATGAAGTCGAGTATTACGAAGGCCCAGCGCATTCCGACAGTAGTTCAGCACCGCTCTCATTATCATCTTCGATGGAAAACATCCATCTATTATCAGACGACGATACTGAGGTAAATCATGTTGCTGCTTCAACATCTTTGGTGTTATACCAAAAACCATCGCCGATAACCAACCCTTGTTCGCCACTAATTTTATCGCCAAATATATCTGAAATGAGACACCTGCATTCGTTGGAGACCAAACCATTGTTTCCAGTTCCGTCCACATTGAATCAAGTAAGGTTACCATCTCCACTGGCATCGTCGTCCCCACAATTTTCTACACCACTCGTCAATAATTTGATGCGCCGTAACCATGCAGCTGTTATCTCAATTATAAGCGGCTACCCGCTCAAGTAGACCTAGAGTTGTCACGGTACGGCGAAGAGTAATACCACCGAAAGGGTTAGGCACCACATAGGCGTTACTGTAAATGTACTGGTTCCGCAAAAGTAGAAGATATTTCATTTGAGCCTAATGAAGAAAAAAGTGCCATGGAATACTTCAAGCTGTTCTTCTCAGACGACATCGTCTCTCATATAGTGAAACAAAACAAAATATCTATATCACACAGATAAATTGTACATCTACAAATACTACAGAAGTTGGTGTCAAATACTTTTTGGCAATCCTTTTGAATTGACGACTCCCATAGTCGTTAAAATGTGTAACAATATAATATAGTAGCTGATATTATGACATTAAAGAAATTCTAACTACTCAGACGTTACTTCATTTCAATGAATGATAACCTCAAAGACGATGGTGACGATATTATAAACTCAGGCCAGTTCTTCAACTGGTATCTACTCCTAAGAACTCCTCTTAAGACTGATATGTATAAGTACGTATTAAGTAGTTGTATACAAAATTGATCTCATTTTATTCATAAATTATACACATTAATTAGGTAAGACTTAAAGGCTGATTGTGACTGATAATTATGTTGATTTTTAGAAGATTTTTTTTTGTATTTGTTGATTATGAAAACACAATTTATATTATTTTTAGTTTTCCTGTTCTAAGCAATGTGTCAAATATGATACATAGTTTTTTTTCTATTGATTATTATGAACCTGGCAATGTGCCTAATGTGATACATATAATAAAACGTAAATTAAATAATTACAATTTTTTTATTATTTTTCGCCTTTCCAGTGAACACCTAGGAACACAAACCAGGCATTATTTTTCAAAAATACTGAAAATAAAATGCCTGCCAAGTATAGGGTTAAATAATGTCAATAGTAATTCTTATCAAACTATTTGGTAATTTATCATAAACTAACTTTTACCCGCAGCTTCGCTCACGTCACAAAAGGATAAAAAGTAATTCAGACTTCTAACTTCACGTCTGTAAAAATTCAAAGCAATCGGTTTAGTAGTTACGGCGTGAAAGTGGAACAAACAAACAAACTCACTTTCCGATTTATAATATTATATATATATATATATATATATATATATATATATATATATATATAGTAAGGAAGTAAGGATGATTATGGACATACAATACACATTTTTCTTAAATAATTGTAATTTTATTTTTGGTAAACGAAATCTGTCTTTATGCGGTGTTCGGCTATTTGGCCTCTCTTCCAAAGTTTCAAATACAATGTAATTTTGTTTTTACAAAAGTACATATTTCAAAAATGTATAGACATGGTAAAGGTAATTGTATGACAAGGGCACGGACCAAGAGTCCGTGGGGAATTAATATGTAACATTATAAATAAATATATACATATAGGTACAAAATAAAATCATAACTTGCCAACGCGGAATGGAACGAAGCATGCTTAATAAAGTGCATAAATTCGTCACACAAACCACAGCAAATACCTCCGTTCTTCTAATAATCTTCTGTTGCAATGTCCGAACTGACTTCCTTCACTCTTCTTTTTTCGCCCAATCCATCTTGTTGTGGAATGCGCTGCCGACGGATATCAGGACGGCGACCAGTCGTCTGTCCTTCAAATTTAAGGTTCGTGAGTATCTACAGAATAGGCTAGCAGACTCAACACACACGTAGGTCTTGTGCGTATATATGTGTATACCTAATTATGTATGTATATATGTTATATTATGTTATATATTTTCCTTCGTATATTTAGGTACCTATATATATGTCCCATACTTATTTGTCTACTGTTCGTATTGCGTTACGTATATATTTTAATACTTCTTCATTATATTTAATTAGTATATATTGTGTGATATGTATAATAATATATATCTACATGTCAATGTATGTTGTAATGTATGTATGTAAGTCGGGTCCAGATGTCAGCGGGTACAGACCGGTGGCGGTGCTGTCGACACCGGTCACAGTATTTGAATCCGCAATCCAAAGCTGCCTACAGGGACAGGTACAAGCGCAGCTATCGGATGCGCAGCACGGCTTTCGGCCCGGGCGCAGCACTGCCACCAATCTGCTTAACTTCATGGCACAGGTTGTGCCGGTGGTGGATACTGGCGGGCAGGTGGACGCGGCATACTTTGATTTCAAAAAGACATTCGACACCGTGGATAACGATGTCTTACTAGAAAGGCTGGCAGACGTGGGATGTACGCCGCACTTATTACAATTCTTTGTCAGCTATATGCGGGACCGTCAGCAGTATGTCGATTACAATGGGCACGTGTCGGAGCCTTATTACACCAGATCTGGGGTGAGTCAGGGTAGCAATTTGGGGCCACTGGAATTCATCATAATGATTAACAGCTTACCGGAAGTAGTAAGACATAGTACATGTTTATTGTTTGCAGATGACCTCAAGTTGCTGCTCGAGGTTGGGGATCAGTCTGACTGTGAGCGACTCCAGGGTGACATAGATAGGGTGGTGAAGTGGAGCCAGGACAATGGGTTGTGCTTCAATGTATCAAAATGCTCGATAATATCCTTTACTCGTGCGCGGAATCCTATCTGCTATGAGTACATGGCGGAGGCGACAGCATTACAGCGAGTTACACAAGTACGTGATCTAGGAGTACATCTTACTCCAGATCTTACGTTTCGCGAACATATCGTAAAGATATGTAAAAAGGCTTACAGGAACCTCGGCTTTGTGCTTCGGCAGTCGCAAGGGTTCACAAACATCACAGCGATTAGGGTGTTATACGATGCACTAGTCAGAAGTCATTTAGAATATGGTGGGGTTGTATGGGCCCCACACGAAGCGAAGTACTCTGACATGCTGGAGCGCGTACAGAATAAGTTCGCGCGACACTTGTACTGGAGACTGTATGGGGTATACCCGTTATACCCGTTGATGTACCCCACACTTTTTGTACTGGGTATGGTGTCATACAATGAGTTGGGCGTGCGGCGACAGTTCACACTGGTCGTCTACCTAATTAAGTTACTCCACGGCAAGCAACACAACCCCGGAGTGCTGCAGCTCTTGAGCTTTAGTGTTCCGGACCGCTATGTGTGGAGGCGCCGGCGCCCGCCGCTGCTGGCCGTCCCGGCTGCCAGGACCAACCTACTGGCCAAAACGCCTCTGACGCGAGCAATTCGTACGATTAACCAAATCCAGACTGTAATAGATGTATTTGCGTGTCAGTTCAATGAACTCGCAAAGATTATTTTATATATACTGTGTTATAGGTTAGAGTAGTAGATATAGTTTTAGTGTTAAGTTGCTGTTATTAGTCTGGGTACCTATTGTTAATTTGTTATTGTTAGTTTTGTAAATGAAAGTAAATGTCGTATAAAGTGCCACACTAACGCATTAGGTTATATAATTTACCTGTAATGTTAGCTGTAAGTGTTGAAATAAATAAATAAATAAATAAATAAATGTTTAATACTCACACAGTGTTGAACTTTTACACCTACTATTGTGTCTCTCTGCATCACCCTAAGGTTGACTGTTAGAGAATGCCACTAGGCATTAAGTCCGCCATTGTATACAAGAAGTGTAAATAAAAAACCGACTTCAAAAAACCAAAAACTAATAACAAACAAAAAGTCAAAACTGAAAAGCAAAAAATAACTATTATTAGTACTGATAGGTTACCCACCCACTGATAGGTAAGAAGTCGGTGCCATAAATTCCATACAAAATTATTCATTAAAACCTTAATAGGTACCTAATTCACAATTTTGTGGACGTTAAGTTATATCACTATGATATGAGGTTGTTGTCAGGTTCTCCGCGGCTCCGTATCGGCATCAGCCGAATCATTGGGCCCCATCCGTGGAATTACTTACGGTTTAAGATTAATATTATTACATGAAAATATATCGTTGGTACTTATCTCATTTTTGTTCAATGAGGCCAACAATTGCCGATCTCCTTTTGGTACGTCATCGTGTCTCATGCAGACGAAGTGACGAATAATGGCCAACATTATTATACAGGTGGTGCGTGGTGAGTGAGATGGCGGACGGCATGTGACATCACGGCGCCAGGCTAGCGGCGGCATGCCGGGCGGCCGCCGGGGGCTCGTGGCCCCGCAGAACACCTTTCTCGAGAACATCATCCGGCGCTCCTCCTCGCAGCGTGAGTGTCCCAGCACCGTGGTAGAGCACCCCCCTCCCCCCTCGCGCCCCCGCGGCTCTAACTGTGACCGCTTCTCTGCAGCAGACAGCAGCTTTCTGTTGGCCAACGCCCAGATCGTGGACTATCCGATCGTGTACTGTAACGAGACTTTCTGCAAGATGAGCGGCTACAACCGAGCGGAGGTCATGCAGAAATCATGCAGGTGAACGTAATCTTTGGCGCACTTACAATAGCTAGACATCGAATATTCGAAATGGGTCAATTACTCAGTCATTTGGTCGAAAAAATGGAGTTACTTACGTGCAAAGTTACCCGGAACTTTTAAGAATTGGCTGTTTCATACAATTCAATGTTGATGGGATCTTTTCCAATTTCTATCTTGCCCCCCCCCCACTCCAACAATGGGATAGAATACAAACTAGCTTCTTCCGGCGGCTTCACCCGCGTTCCAGGGGGTAACAAGTGGCCTATGGCTTACTCCAGACCATAACCTACCCCTGTTCCCGATCGACCGATCATTAGACAGACAAAATTTTTTTTAATCACATTTTTGGGTTCTTTGTCTATCTAGTGACACCCCTATACTATTTATCTTTTTAATATTTTCAATGTACAGAATTTGCACTTGTACAGTTTTATTATATGTATAATTATGTATGGATATGTTTATGTACAAATCTCCTTTCAGGCGCATTTTAAGACAAAAACATTTACATACTACAAAATGAAATTAGACGCAATTAGAAAGTCTAAAAATCATTTTTTGCAAAATCAATATTTTTGGCGCACGAGTACCGCCTAAAACCTACATTATAAATGTGCATTTAAAAAAAAACTATTTCATTTTATTGGAGACTTGGGTGCCGATCGAGATGTCGCAGGTCGACACTTCGTCCACATTATCAGCAATGTGATTTGTAACTCATCACTAGCTCCGCAATGCAATATTCGGTCGATTAATAAATTCCAACAATGGATAGGTGTAACAAATGTAGTGTGGCGCGCACAGGTGCACGTGGATGTACGGCGAGCTGACGGAGAAGGAGGCGGTGGAGCGAGTGGACCGCGCCCTCGACCATCACCTCGCCGACCAGTTCGAAATCCTGCTGTACAAGAAGAACCGTACGTATAGTGCGGCAAGCGTAGGCAGCGCGCGACAGGCCGCGTCTGACATGACGTCACGTGTTGCAGGCACGCCGCTATGGCTGCTGGTCCACGTGGCGCCCATCCGCAACGAGCGCGAGCTGGTGGTGCTGTTCCTGCTCACGTTCCGGGACATCACGGCGCTCAAGCAGCCGATCGACGCAGACGACCCCAAAGGAGGCCAGTACTCAGAGTTTCACCCGGCGACTCGCCCCGACCGCTGCGTAACCGAGTGTGTCTGTCGACAGGGCTGTCCAAATTCGCGAAGCTGGCGCGCTCGGTGACGCGGTCGCGGTCCGTGCTGGTGTCGGCGCTGCCGGCGCTGAAGGAGCCGCAGCGCGCGAGCCACCTGGCGCATGTCAGTACTCCCGCCCACCATGTAATGCACTCTACACTACGCCGCACCGCTGCCGCGAGCTACTTTCGCGATACGAGTTACTGTAACGCTCGGTCCCGCGACCCGCGCATGGCTTGCTGAGCTAGTCGTGGCGCGGGCCGAGGCTGAGACGGTCGCGTGTCGCAGGTGATGTCGCTGTCGGGCGACGTGCTGCCGCAGTACCGGCAGGAGGCGCCCAAGACGCCGCCGCACATCCTGCTCCACTACTGCGCATTCAAGGCCATCTGGGATTGGATCATCCTCTGCCTCACCTTCTACACGGCCATCATGGTGCCCTACAACGTGGCCTTCAAGAACAAGACGAGCGAAGACGTGTCGCTGCTGGTGATCGACTCCATCGTGGACGTCGTCTTCTTCATCGATATAGTGCTAAACTTCCACACCACCTTCGTGGGCCCCGGCGGCGAGGTGGTCAGTGACCCGAAGGTCATCCGTAAGAATTACTTCAAGTCGTGGTTCCTGATCGACCTGCTGTCATGTCTTCCGTACGACGTGTTCAACGCGTTCGACCACGACGAGGACGTGAGTAGCGGGGCCGGGGGAGGGTCGCCCCGGCCGGCCCCTGACTGACGCTGGCTGTCCGCAGGGTATCGGCAGCCTGTTCAGCGCGCTGAAGGTGGTGCGCCTGCTGCGCCTGGGCCGCGTGGTGCGCAAGTTGGACCGGTACCTGGAGTACGGCGCCGCCATGTTGATCCTGTTGCTCTGCTTCTACATGCTGGTGGCGCACTGGCTCGCCTGCGTCTGGTATAGCATCGGTCGCTCCGATGCTGACTCGGGCCTGCAGTACTCGTGGCTGTGGAAGCTCGCCAACGTGACTCAGAGCCCGTACTCGTACGTGTGGTCCAACGAATCCGACGGGCCCGAACTCGTCAACGGCCCATCGCGCAAGACCATGTACGTGACCGCGCTCTACTTCACCATGACCTGCATGACCTCCGTGGGCTTCGGCAACGTCGCCGCCGAGACCGATAACGAGAAGATCTTCACCATCTGCATGATGATAGTGGCAGGTGCCGGAATTCTTCTGTTATTAGCCGGAGCACGGCGCGACCCCCGCGCAGCCGCTGCGGCGGGGGCCGCGCCCTCCCCACTCGTCCTCTCTCTCCCCACTCGCCCTCCCTCCCCCCTGGACCCCGCACTCGAGTGTGAGTTGGCCCCACACCCCTCGTCCCGTATCCGTCCACTGCCCATGTATAGTTTAGTTTGTGTTGAGTTGTCCGTCCTCGTCCGTCCCGAGTCCCCGTGCAGGCCCACGAAGCGTCACGGCGCGTCACATACGCGGTGCGAGCCTCTCGTACGTACGTCATGTGCGGGCTACTCTATAACTACACAGACATAACGTCTAACGCCATGAAATTGCTGTAGTATCCGCGCCTGGCGTCGTACTTGACGCTCTATGTATTATATTGGTTTGGACCACTCGTAACGGTGTCATGAATACTTCTAATTAAACTTTGACGATGCATTTTAGTTAAGTCCCCATTTAACTATATGTATACGGATTACTAGTAATAACAATTTCCTTGGATTAACTTGGTATTTGAACTTGACTGGTCGTAGTCACAAGTAGACGACTGACGGACAGTCATGCTCGGGGCCACGAACAGTGTTAACCCCGTTGTGATGTGATCCCGGCTATCTTTAGAAGGGCTCATTTAGTTTTGTGCTATCTGTTGTGAGATGATGTAGGTAAAGTAGTACCTATGTATTTTTCGAGCCAGAAGATCGCACTAATCATACTGTTCCCACGTCGTAGATAAACTGTAATATAACATTGAATGCAAAGTATTGCCAAAGTAACGCGTGAGCGGCGCGGGCTCACCGCGAAGCGTTGCAATGTTGCCAGCCCTGCTGTACGCCACCATATTCGGCCACGTCACCACCATCATCCAGCAGATGACCTCCGCCACGGCCAAGTACCACGACATGCTGAACAACGTGCGCGAGTTTATGAAGCTGCACGAGGTGCCCAAGGCGCTGAGCGAGCGCGTCATGGACTACGTGGTGTCCACGTGGGCCATGACCAAGGGACTGGACACCGACAAGGTAAGGCTCGGCCCGCGGCCCGACCCGGCCGGCCAGCCCGCGGCCCGACCCGGCCGGCCCGCGGCCCTCTGACGGCGTGCGTGCGCAGGTGCTGAACTACTGCCCCAAGGACATGAAGGCGGACATCTGCGTGCACCTGAACCGCAAGGTGTTCAACGAGCACCCCGCGTTCCGCCTGGCGTCGGACGGCTGCCTGCGCGCGCTGGCCATGCACTTCCAGATGTCGCACTCGGCGCCCGGCGACCTGCTGTACCACACGGGCGAGTCCATCGACTCGCTCTGCTTCATCGTCACGGGCAGCCTCGAGGTCATCCAGGACGATGAGGTCGTCGCTATTCTCGGTATGTGGAGTCCCGTCTTCCGCTTTACCTATCCCGAGTTACCTGGACTCGGCTTCGATCATATACAAGGAATTTGGCGCATGGACCGACACAATTTTTGTTGAGATTTGATAGATCACTTTTACCCCAAACGTTTACCCTAAATGACCACTTTTGTCCCAAATGTCACAGACATACATTTTTTGTTGAAATGAAAAATATACCCAGTCCCAAAATGTTTCTTTTAACTCAAAGTAGTTTTTTTATTTGTGGGTCTAGTCAAATGTAGTGGTTCATCTGATTTTAATTGTGAGAAGAAAATGGGTCGCGCCCTGTATATGTATGTTTATGTATGTCATCTCGTCAATCAGTCATATTTGTTTAGTCCTTTTATAATTTAAATTTAATGAAAACTTTGCTTTGATGTCGATATGCAATCTAAACGTGTATACTTTCTGCTCAATCGGTTGAAGATAATATTTCTCCTTCAAACTTCAATTGCAAGATTGCTCTTCGTAGTAACACACATACATAACATATTATTTTGACATTATACATATAGCAAGTTATTACAAGCTTGTAAAACACGACACTACGATTTTGTCTCACGTCGTTGCTGCACCATCTGATACATCATAGTCAAAGTCAAATCATCTACCAATAACGCATTTTTGAAAGTCACACTAAATATTTAACAGACAAGTTCGACAGGAGGTAAAAAGAGCTATCGTATGTATGCAAACTCGCAGGCAAGGGCGACGTGTTCGGCGACTCGTTCTGGAAGGACAGCGCCGTCGGCCAGTCCGCCGCCAACGTACGCGCGCTCACCTACTGCGACCTGCACACCATCAAGCGCGACCGACTGCTGGAGGTGCTGGACTTCTACCAGGCCTTCGCCAACAGCTTCGCGCGCAATCTCACCCTCACATACAACCTGCGCCACCGACTTATCTTCCGCAAGGTGGCCGACGTGCGCCGCGAGCGCGAGCTCATGGAGCGCCGCAAGCGCGAGCCTCAGCTGGAACAGGCGCAGGACCATCTCGTGCGCAAGATCTTCTCGCGCTTCCGCCGCGAGCGCAGCGTCGCCGCCGCGCCCGCCCCTGCGCCGCGCCCCGCGCCCGCCGCGCCCGCGCCCGACCCCGAGCGCGGCGACCCCGCTCCCTCCGCCGCGCCCCCGGCCGCGCCCGCGGCAGCGCGCGGCAAGTGGGGGCGCCTGCTGGCCACCGGGTCGCTGGACGCGGGCGGCGCGGGCTGCGCGGGCGGCGCGGGCGGCGCGGGTGGCGCGGCCGAGCCGGCGCGCGGCGCCTTCACGCGCAGTCTCAGCGCGCGCGACCGCCCGCCCGCCGCGCCCGACGCCGCGCCGCCCGCCGCGCCCGCGCCCGCGCTCCCAGCGGCGTCGGCGCTCTCGCTCAAGGTGCTCGAGGCTTCGCCTTTCCCTCCTGAATCTTCTTGGAATGAAAATTCATTCACTGTTTGTTTTTTTTTCTTTTACTCATAAATCCATCCACATTTGCCTAGTCTCGTAGTAATATGAACTAGGTCGCTACTGTACAGAACTGGACGGAAGCTAGACAGAATTTGTAGGAGTCGCGACCGAAGTGATATAGACTTGTTATGCTGATAAATTAAATACTTAAATAACTTCAAGGATTTATTGCAAAAAAACGATAAAATTACGCTAAATGAAATGCTAATGAGTCCGAATATGTACTGAAGCCACGCTGCACTTAGAGTGTCGTGTTTGGGTTGCTAGATCAGCAAAACGTGTTCGATCGTGGATAATGTATCGAACAGAATTAGTATGAACGATCAACGTATCTCAGCATTCGCTATAAAGGTGCTCCCTAACGGGGAGCATTCACGTGTGATGTAACATTATAGGTTCGACTTTGAGCATTACATTACAATAATACCTCCTTGACTAACAAACATTTGCGTGTAATGTAACATAATAGATTCGACTTTTATTCCCAGAAAGATGTCAGACATTGATTTTTTTTTTTTTTAAGGGGGGTAAATCATCGAATTACTGCTCCCGCCTAGGTGAGGCGGGAGGGAGTGTTAGACTCTTACTGACTAAAAACAACCCCGTTCCTTCTCCTGCACGTCGAGCCGGAGCCCCGCTTACCCGTTAGTTTCTCCGCAACTCCGAATCGGCATCGGCCCTATTGGGCCCCATCTGTGGTGGTCTGATGGCTCTTTGGGGCGCGCGCGGAACGCGACGCGCCGCACGCTCGGGTCTGTTTCTGGTCGGACGGGGAGCCACCCATGCTCGCCGTTCGCAGGCCCGCGCTTACGGTGGCCGGAGATCATCCCGCGATCCCCGACGCCCGGTGTGTCCTTCGCGATGGCTGGGTTGCGAGGAGGCAGCGCTCCGCTGCCTCACGCGTCCTGCCTCCTCCTTAGCTAGCATAACTGCTTCGCAAATGGAGGAGACGGCATCCCAGTCCCCCTCGCTCCGCATCATGGCCCGCACTAGACCCGGACGCGAGAGATCGCCATCGCCGATCACTTCCCTGAGGGCACGGCCGTGCTCAGTCCACGCAGGGCATTCCGCTACAGTGTGTTCCACAGTGTCCTCGCAGTGATGACACCCAGACGTTACCTCCCGCCCCATCAGACACAGGTACCTCCCGAAACTTCCATGTCCGGTGAGGACCTGCGTCAGGCGGTAGGTGAGACCGCCGTAGCGTCTCTCAAGCCACTCCTCAAAGAGGGGAGTTACCGCTGCAATGACAGCGAGCCCAGCCCTCGGTTGCGACAGTCGTTGCTGCCATTCCGCCATGAGATCGCGCCGGAGCTCATCCCGCCACGCACTTACCTGGCGCGGCAGCGGAGTTTCGCCCCGGCGACGTGCCTCCGCGCGCATTTGAAGCACGCGCGCGAGCACCTTCGCCTCCAGATCCCACGGAGGTAATCCGGCAAGGAGGTTCGTCGCCTTCCCAGAGATCGTGCGGTATCCGCGGAGCATTCGGATCGCCATGACCCTCTGTGCCATGAGCAGCGTCCGAGCGGGACGCCGCAGCATGTTCGGCGCCCACACAGGGGCGCCGTAGAGGGCCATGGACCGCACGACCCCGGCAGACATTGATGTTACAAGTTGTACCATTACAAGGTGCGCATTGTAATGCTCGGTTCTCCGCCTGCTCTGATGTAATGCTCAGACCTGTAACGTTACATTACACGCGACTGCTCCCGGTGAGGGAGCACCTTAATATGACGTGTGACGACGTTAGTGATGCACATGGCAGGCCACGTTCGCCAAGGGGCGCAGCGCCAGCGGCGCCAGCTCGCGCCAGGACACCATCGAGGAGGAGCTAGAGGAGCGCCGCCCGGCCGCCGGGCCCCCGCCCCCGCAGCCCGCGCCCCCGCCCCCGCAGGCCGCGCCCCCCGCGCCCCTGCCTTCCCTGCAGGCGGCGCACGCGTCTCACGACGCGGCACTGGCCGAGCTGCGCCGGGATGTACGTAACGAGGTGCAGAGACTGCAACAGAAGGTTAGTAAGTAGAATAAGGTAAGCTGAATGAGGTTCGTGCATCAAATACAGTCAATCATTAAATATGCATTAAAGTGTCAGGAAAGACAAACTTTTTGACAAAATTGATACCCAAAATAGAACAGTTTACAAATGATAGGCATACATTACATATTTTTACTTTTTTACAACTGACTAGTGCGGCACAACTCGAATAAATAAAAATATATTTCGTTTCAATTTACAGTTGGGTCGGGTCGAGGAGTTGCTGACAATGTTGGCGACGCGACTGGGCGCCGAGCCCGACAGCGCGGCGCACTCCACGCCCACCGAGCCGGACCGACTCGACGTCCGGCCCGACGCGCGGCCCGCCGACGCGGCCCGAAAGCGGCGCTCCAAGGTCGGCCTCGCACTGTCGGCGCCCTACTAGCGCGGCGCTCGTACTCACCCGCGTATGTTCTGTCCACAGGCGCGCAGCAAGGGCGCCGCGCCCACGCCGCCCGCCACCACCCCGCCGGAGGGCGCGGCGGGCGCGGGGGCGCGGCGGGCCCCGCGGGCGCGGCGGGCCCCGCGGGCGCGGCGGGCCCCGCCAGCCCGGGCGCCAGCGCCTCGCAGCGGCGGCGGGAGTTCGTGTAGCGCGCGGCGGCGCCCGGCGCGCGGCCGCAGTAACCGCGCGCGGGCGCCGGGGCTCGCACTGTATATACCTACTTAGATATACTGATACGATGTAGATAGATGTAGCTACACGCGATACAAGTAGACACGCAGCGTTAAGCTTATGGACACGGTACACGGTGCCACGGGACTGTACAGTATACATGTATATCGCCACACGGGACTGTACAGTATACATATATATCGCCACACGGGACTGTACAGTATACATATATATCGCCACACGGGACTGTACAGTATACATGTATATCGCCACACGGGACTGTACAGTATACATATATATCGCCACACGGGACTGTACAGTATACATATATATCGCCACACGGTCTGTAGAGGGGGCGGTGACAGCTCTGTGTCGCACTTGGTCTCGCGGGTGTCTTCACGTCTCTCGCGCTCTCTAATCTTCAACTGAATTGAAGAACACACTGACTCGTAGATCTAATATATTGTCAATTGCTTGCAAGCGTAACTGCTGACAATGAGTCTAGATTCTAGGGTTTCTAGGTCCGGGCAAAATACTTTTTGAGTGCCTTTAAATTTAAAGTGATGCAACTAATCTTGAAGTAGGTGAGTAGATAGGTACTCTTCTAGTATTCTCTAGTAGCATCAGGCGGACAGTGTCACCGTCGCAATGGCGTCATCATAACGACGATCCTGTGTGTAGGGGTTGTAAGCGCCTACACTTGGATGATAGTTGATAGGTTGACTGCTTCTCGTTGATATAGACACGAAGATTGCGTAGAAATGATAAAATAACACAAACTTCTGTGACGAGAGTATATTGATACTTATTGATACAAATGATAAAGTGCAGTGATATAAAATGCTAATGATACAGTTTAAATAGTCGTACAAAGGTGCTGACGCGCGTCGCGACAGTAATTATGTATATAAAACAAAATTAAACCTGTACAGTTGTCTGTACATGCTGCCGAGGGCGCAAAGAAAGAAATGACATGATATAAATTAAAACAAATTAAATAAACAGCAAGTTAAAAATGACAACTTAATACTAATTACAAAAACCATCTAACTATTACTCAAAGGAATATCGAACTTAATTGAATGCAAGTTAGGGGTTGATCTACTCTCGGTGATCCCTCGCGGTGTAGGCTGCGGCTTGGCGGTCGGCTGTACTGCTGCTGATTCTAATCTTGACTCCAATGCCGGCTTCTGAGTCCGTCTCCTTCGGATCCAGAGGATAAGTATGATAAGGCCCGTGAGGATCACTCCGGCCACCAGCGAGTAGAGCACGCTATATTGATGCACGTCGTGGACACTCAGCGTTTGAGTTGATTGTTGCTTGAGATCATCTATGTCTGATTTCAACTGGCTCCATATTGAATGGTGATCCTCGGGTACAAAAGTATCCATCAAGGGGATGCTGGTGTTGACTATCTCGTTCACAACAGACATCTGTGGAAGCTCCATCTCTTCTGTATGACGGTCCACGTGATTGATAAAGTTCTTGTGAGAGTAAATCTTGAAAGAATCTCCCTTAAGTGTGCATCCTGGACATAGAGTGATAATACCGTTGCCTGATAAAGACTTCACTTCCGTATTACGTATGCTAAAAATGCGGACAGTGCATTGCTGACAACATTGATATAGCCAGTCGTTCGGGCGCCGTAACTTGATCCATTTATTTTCGCACTTCGACTGTTTTTGTATACAGGCTGATGTGATTATTCCATTGATTTTGATATCGCAAATAGATTGCTTTTCTCTTATTTCATAGATTGGCTTATCAATAGAACATAATATCTTCTCTGTACTTGGATGAAGGCACTGCAACAGGTCGTTTTCTGTGAAGAATAAGACCAGGTCCTTCCTCAAATTAAATGCTAAATAGGGATAAGTCGATGCAATTTGATAGCCTTTTCCTGATTCTTCTCTTTGTAGAGGGATGATCTTATCCAGTTCATATTTCTCTGTGGACACAAGAGGAATCTTTATTTCCATGATAAGGTAGTCTTTATACACTCGAGCAAATACTCGCAGTAATTTATAAAGACTTCTGACACTTGATTTGTCTAGTGGCACATTGAGGTCATCCTGTATCTCCCGGTTTATTATATTAATTTGAGCCTCCAATTCTTCAGGCGTGAACAGGTGGGTATCAATGCGCCCATGATAGATGTCAGTGATGACGTCGATGAGACCTTGTTGTACACGTCGTAAGTTTGATAGTACGGCGTATGCTGATAGTGCTGACGACGTTAAGTAGATACCTTGCGTTGATTCCGATTGTACGTTGTTTACTTCTTGCAATAAGGCTTTCATTTGTTTGTTCATGGAAGTAAATTGTTGGTTCATTATAGCCTCATTTCTTCGGATGACGCTGAACTCAGATTCAATAATAAGAGTTTGATTCTTGATAAGGCTCTGTAAATGATTTTCATTTAGGGATATTTTCTCAATATCCTGTTTGTACTGCTCTGCAAACTTGTCGTCCAACACCCCAAACAAGTAGCTAGCCAGGTTGCCAACACCGTTAACTAGTCCTCTCTTGTATCTTTTGTTTGGATTGACAAGTAAGGAATTATAGTGTTGCAGTTCGTTCAATTCATGTTCCAGTTGTAATATGATAGCTCCGTACGGCATTCTTGATTGCGGTAGGCAGGAACGCTGACATAATTGATTTAAATGTCGAACATATGTTTCTAAGTCGGTGAATCCAGACCAGTATGTAGACATGTTGTAATACACTATCAATTTCCACTCGTCCTTGATATGTTGTAGCTCTGATAATTTGTCGAAAAACATATTCCTCTGACTGTTGAGCGGCGTGATATTGTACGATTGTTGTATACTAGGCGATATTATCAATACTAACATAAGAAACGCTGAAGTAAATAACGTCTTCATGCTGAATTTCGACTTGTTGCGATGCCTGAGAGACGTTGCCTGGTCTGAACTATTCGAAGTGGGCTCCTGGGGGATATTATATTCTTGTACTGGCAGTGGGACAAGTTTGTTCACTGGACGCTTGATGATGTTATTTGATGTTTTCAACGTCACAACTCTGACACAGCCATCTTGACCGGGATGCAGAACTTGGACTCGCGCCATCGCCCACTTGCCAGGCGGCATGTTATCTTCTTTGATCAGGACGATATCGTCCTGTTTAAGGTTTTCTTTCATAGCTCGCCATTTTGTTCTGGACTGAAGCTGTTGAAGATATTCATTGGACCACCTTTTCCAGAACTGTTTGTTCATGGCCTGAATCAATTGCCAACGTATAGTCAGGCTCATATGATCAGGATCTGTTTGTGGTCTTGATAACAAGGATCCGCCGATAAGAAAATGCCCAGGTGTAAGATAGGTATCATCTGGACTTTCAGTGAGTGCGCAGAGAGGTCTCGAATTGAGACAGGCTTCTATTTGACACAACAGCGTGGTGAACTCCTCAAAGGTTAATTTTTGATTACCAAGCACTCGCTTTAAATGATATTTCAGACTTTTCACCGCTGCTTCCCATAAACCTCCGGCGTTGGGCCACACAGGAGCGTTGAAGTGCCAGTGTATGTCCATGTTGTCCATCGCAGTTGGATTGATTGAAGCCATTATCTCTCTGTACTCTTGATTTAGCCGTCGTGAAGCGCCAACAAAATTGGTCCCATTATCACTGTAGATATTCTTGGGTACCCCACGCCTGGAACACATCCTTCTTAATGCTGCCAGAAAGGATGCTGTGCTAAGATCAGACACCAATTCTATGTGTACAGCCTTGGTTACTAGGCACACGAATACTGCAATGTATCCTTTGGTAGTCTTGATACCTCGTCCCTTATTTGATTTTATCTCCACATGTCCGGTGAAGTCTATCCCGACATTAGTGAAGGGGCGAGAGGGTGTGATTCTAGGCTTCGGGAGGTCAGCCATGAGTTGTTGATATGTTTCCTGGTTATATCTGCGGCACTTTACGCACGAGCGGAGATACTTCTTGACGCTGCTGATGCCGCTGATCAGCCAATACTTCTCCCTGATAACTGATAAGGTAAGTCGTGGCCCGCCGTGAAGCGTAGTGATATGAGCTTGATGAATGAGTAACTCTGCCAAGCGACTTCTAGGTGATATAATGATAGGGTGCTTCGCCGCGTATGTTATACTTGCTTGCTCCAAGCGTCCACCAACTCGCAGTATCCCGTGATCATCTAAGAATGGCCGTAGACAGGACAACTTGCTGTTGCTGCGGACGAAGCCCCTTTTTTCAAGTGATAAATATCTTCTTGAAAATCTATGCTTTGTGCATGTTTGATAATGTGATAGAGTGCGCCTTGTATTTCAACACCGGTCAGTGCACCTTTCGCTGCGTGTGAAGTTTTGTCGCGCAGGTTAGCGATGTAACGTGACACCCATGCCAATATTCGCACAATCTTTGTTAATGAATTAAACTTGTTGAGTAATTCAGTTATTAAAGTCCAATTCGACTGGCATAAGGCTGTGTGCACAATGCGTTTTTTGATATCTTCTGTTGGAGTATGATATTCAGTTGTGGTGATATGATATGGATTAAACTTAACAAGCCATTCTGGCCCTTCCCACCACAAGCGATGTCCTGATAACTGTTCGTTGGTCAATCCACGCGTAGCACAGTCTGCTGCATTGTCAGTAGACTTAACGTGACGCCAATTTGATGCTGGAATTACTCCAGTAATTTTCTGTACACGGTTAGCCACAAATTGCTTCCATTTTGATATGTCCCCGTGTAGCCAGCCAAGTACCACCATCGAGTCGGTCCAGGTGAAAATCTCTATTTGGTCTGTTGATAATGTCTGAAGAAATTTCTCCATCAATTGTGATAACAAAAATGCACCTAGTAGCTCTAGTCTAGGTAGCGTGATAGTTTTATTGATAGGCGCAACCTTTGTTTTTGCACACACTAACTTCGATGTGCGCTCGCCCTTATAATTAATTGTTACAACATAAATTGCACATGCGTAAGCCTTTTCCGAGGCGTCGCAAAATGCATGTATTTGAATGTTGTTGTGTTCGATTTGACCTAGATATCTAGGTATTTGATAAATGTTAATATTTCTTAGGTCGTTTCGCAACCTTTCCCACTCTAATGATATGTTTGCTGGTAATTGTTCATCCCATGATAGGTTCGCAGTCCAAGTGCTCTGGAACAATAATTTTGCTCTGATTGTGAGCGGTGATAACCAGCCAAGGGGGTCGAATAATTTAGAAATATCTGATAGCAATTGCCGTTTCGTGTACGGTTTCTCGCTGGTTTGCGGTTCTATTCTCGTGTCGAAGGTGAACACGTCACTAGAAGGAATCCACCGCAGGCCTAATGTTTTTCGAGATTCTGTGTCCTTGAACTCGAATGGAACATTTATTTGTTCTGGCTGTAGGTTTTCAATAAGCTGCATTTCATTGCTAGACCATTTTCTCAGGTTCATTCCAGCTTCCCTCAGTACTGACATTAATTCGTGTTGCAATAGCTTGGCGTGGTCGAGGTCATCGCTTCCTCCCATGTAATCATCCATGTAGAATGAGGACTCCAAAGCAGATGCTGCTAGTGGATACCTATCAGCATGATCGATGCCGATTTGTTTCAGCGTTCTCATTGCTAAGAACGGAGCTGCTCTTGTACCGTATGTCACGGTGGTAAGATTATACTCTTGAAGTGATTCACGAGGATGGCTTCGCCACAATATTAATTGAAGATGCTGATCTTGCGGTCTCACTAAGATCGCTCGAAACATTTTCTCTACATCCGCCGTGACGACGTATTTGTGTTGACGCCATCGTAGGATAAGATTTTGAAGGTCTTGTTGAAGGTTAGGTCCATTGTACATCAAGTCGTTCAAGCTACGCCCAGATGACATCTTAGACGAAGCGTTAAATACAACACGTAAAGCCGTTGTTGTAGAGTCTAATTTCAACACGCCGTGATGCGGTAAGTAGCATGCCGTGGGATTTAGTTGTTCGACCTTACGCATGTGACCTAGGTCTTCATACTCGCGCATGAATTTGCGATAGCCTTCTGCTAATGCTTGATCCTTGCACATCTTCTTTTCTTGTTGAATAAACTGAGCGACAGCCTTAGATTTTGATGCACCCATCTCCTGGTCGTAGTTAGGTTTCATGGGTAATGCTACTTGATACTGGCCAGACTCCAATCTTCTAGTGGTTGATTGATAAAACTCCTCGCAATATTGATCTTCAGCTGATAATGATAAGGTAGGCTCGTGAATATCTTCGACCTCCCAGAACTTGGAGATGCTGTCGACATCATTGACGACAACGTGGCATGCAAACGTCTTCACATTGCCTGATAATATCCATCCAAGTTTTGTTTGCTGAGCGATAGGAGCTTGAGCTGGTCCTTTGATAAGACCACTCATGATAATGTCTGAATAAACGCTGGCATCTAAAAGCAAATCAATTGGTTTTGAAATGTTGTATTCAGGATCTGCCAGTCTTGTGTGTGTTAAATGAGGCCAGGTTTGTTTTCTAAACGATGCATTAGGCAAGTTATTAATAACTCGTGATACAACTAGAGCCTCTGTTGTAAAATGATAGTCATCATAAATTGATATGCAATCAAGGGACACTAAGCCTTTGCTTTGTTTTTGTGTCGATCCTATGCCTGATACGGCTGCTTGATAAAATTGCCTCTTCAACCCTAATAATTGGGCGGCATTTTCTGATATAAGGGATATTTGCGATCCCTGATCCAGCAGAGCTCTGAATCTCACAATGCTTCCATCTGAAGCCCTAATATTCAATGTTACGGTAGTGAGGAGTACTTCTTCATTTTCACTAGCCACGTAGTTAACATTGCGGTTATTTTGAGATGTGGAAGGTAATTCTGACGAAGTGGTAGACTGCTGCGTTTGCGTTTGTTTCAGTATGTCACCTCGTGTAGAAAATGCGTCATGCATTATAGAATTATGATCACCATTGCATTCCTTGCACTTTCTTGTTGAAATGCATTTTTTGTCATAATGCTTGTAAAGGCAATTACGACAAATATCATGTTTTGAAATTGTCCTCAATTTCGCATCCGATGATTGCGCAAGGAAGCGTTTGCATAGAAACAAATCATGAGGCGCCTTACATGCTGGGCAAGACCTCTTGTATGTAGCATTTGACTGATATTGATATTTCTTGTAAAGCGATGCATTCTTCGAGAAATTGTTATGATTTTGAGGCCTGGGATGACTTGCGCTCGGCTTGTATGACTCTAATGTTGTAGGTTTTTCTTTCTTGCCTACGGACTCTCGAGCCATGAACTTGGTTTCAAGGAACTGCAGGAACTCCGTATATGATGTAAGATCTCGTGGCGACACACGCGACTCCATAAAGTCAGTACGCGTTTCTTCGTCCAGCTTCCTTAATAGTAGATGAACTAATATTGGGTCCCAGGTGGTGATGTCAATGCCTAGGTTCCGAATGCTGTTAACACACTGTGTCGTCGTATCGTGCAACTTCTTGAAGGTATGATAGGATGATTGCTTAGTGGTCAACGTTTGATTAAGGAAGATATCCATCTGTGTTGCAAACAGTATCTGTGGATTGTTATAGCGATGGGTAAGGATCTCCCATGCCGTCTCGTAGTTCTCTGCTGATATGTTGAGATGCTGGATTAAACCTTCTGCTTCACCCTTGACCTTTCCTTTCAAATGCTGCATTTTCTGCGCCTTCGTGATACATTTATTATTATGAATTGTTTCCATAAACAAATCGAAGAAGGTCGGCCACTGCGTGAATTTTCCGAAAAATGTAGGTACTTCCAATGTAGGTGTGGCCTGCTCCAGGTGTGCAGTACAGTTTAATTTTCTGTTCAGCTCTCGTTTGATAGTGAGGTAGCGCTCTTCAACTTGCAGAAACCTGGTTTCGTATGCATCGTTGCTGCCCTTCAATTGATTATCAAGACGGAGGTGAATAGTGTCTATAACCTTCCAGAGATTTTGAAGATTCTTTAGTTCATCTTGAAGTTCCCATTTCTCTTCTAGGTCTTGAACGCTGATTCGGTTTATCAGTCTTTCTAATGCTCGAAAATTGGTGTCCTGCTGGCCAAGCAGGTCATCGCCTTGATAAGAATATTCTTCAAAGGTAGGTAGGGAAAATGCCAGAACCTTGATCTCCTTGTATGAAGAGATCATGTCCTTGGTTTTGATATAGTAATCCTTCATGTACCCATAAATCCTTTTGGAGAAGTATTCGTATTGATCGTCTTCAAACTCCAGCAGCTTGATATGGTTATCTTCAAACTCCTTCCAATATTTGTCTAGTGAGGCTAAACGATTGACAAGATATTCAGGTGTCTTCCTGCTCGAACTGTCCTTGCGAAAGTTGCTATTGATTCTCTCAATCTCCTTGGTAAGGATGCTCTGACGTTCGAACACTGATTGGATGCTCTCCATGATAATTGATAGAATTGATAAATACCTGAGGTTGATATAAGGTTATCCGGATGCGGACGATGATAAATTCTTGATAATTGTTTGTTGTTCTAGTAATCTCCAGCACGTTATATGCGCCTTCTCAATCTAACTGGTGAGACCCGCTTGTGGGAGGCCAGCAGACCGATTCGCTAACGATACCAGAAATCTTCAGAACACAATTTGATAATGATACTTGATCCAGAGCATCCGGCTCGAAGGACCATAAAATGTAGGGGTTGTAAGCGCGTGTAGGCGCTGTTGGATGATAGTTGATAGGTTGACTGCTTCTCGTTGATATAGACACGAAGATTGCGTAGAAATGATAAGATAACACAAACTTCTGTGACGAGAGTATATTGATACTTATTGATACAAATGATAAAGTGCAGTGATATAAAATGCTAATGATACAGTTTAAATAGTCGTACAAAGGTGCTGACGCGCGTCGCGACAGTAATTATGTATATAAAACAAAATTAAACCTGTACAGTTGTCTGTACACTGTGTGTTTATTAATGATCCGTATCAGTTAAATCATCAGTGAGGTGCTTACCATGCTAGGAATTTGTGTTTGTAAAGACAAATATTCTAATCATAAAATTTGCTTTTGGTACCTACCTACCTAATTTACATGCTTAACTTTAACTGCCTACAACCTACAACCGTTATTAAACTAGGGACAAAACTGATTTCACCTGGAAAAGTTATAAAATAAATTAAGGGTTTATTTGGAATGAGTGTCTTTATTTGGAATGTTAAATCTAACCAAGGACAGGACAGGACAGGACAGTGGGTGGATGTGTTTAGATTCATTGAACAATGCAAGTTTCCAACGTCTCTGTGCGAATCAAGCAAGCGTTCCTTGGTTGATCCGCTGATGGAGGACGCTGTTCACTGTTACATACCTACAGCATAATTTATTAGGTAGGTAGATATAGCTAAGTAAGTAATTAGATATCTTTAATGATGTGTCGGTGCTTACTTAGATTTAGCCTGGTGATGGAGTGATAAATATGAGATAATTAAAGAATTAGGTTTATTTTTCACAAAAACTATGTAGCAGGTAGCTACGTACGTAAGTTAGCTAGCTTAGTATGTGGCTACCCACAGCTACCAATATAGGTACTTTTTAAATGAAATGTATTGACATGTCTACACGTTGGTACTTACACAAGACATTGACCTGGTTTGTAGCGAGCGTCTCTTGGCGCCCCCGAACAGAGCCTTAAGTTCTAGCTCCATGCACTTTTAGTAAAGACGCCCCTGCTCGTAACTTAATGAACGTAGGTGACAAATAATAATAGTGAAGTCATTTCAATAACTATAATAAGTACTCAGGTATCAATAAATTATTTATTTGTTCGTGTAATTAATTATATTTACCCGAGTGGCTTTAATAGAATAGGGATGCTGACAGGGTATGAAAATTAAAAATATATTTAGTCCGCCAGTCAGTTAATGAAAATACTGGACATGTATGTTACAACAATGTTACAACGTATTACAAGGAGAGAGGATGCTACGTCGTCACCGCTCAACACACACCGATGTAGTCAATCGTGACGTCACGCGATGTTTGAAAGCATTTTAGAGCCTTAAGTATGTGTCTGATGTTTTAAAGTAGATTACTATCAGGCGGACATTGAAACAAAATATAGTCAACATCCCTATTGTGCATTGAAGGCACGGGTCAGACTCCTAGTCCTAGGTCGGCCAAAGGCCCGGCGCCCACTATCGGTGGGCATCGGTGCGGCTCGGTAGAGCTCGAGCGCTTTACGCCGGTTTCGGGCGGCTTTAGGCGCCTTAGAGCTGCGTCTGAGCTGATTTTGGGTAGCCTCAGAATAGTTCTGGCTGCAGAAACATCGCAGAGCAGTCACTCGTAACGTTCGGTGAAAACAATTATGTGTTTTTGTTTAGTTGTTTTTAAGTTTGTTTTTTTAAGTGATTATTATTATTTATAAGTGTATTTTTGTAGCTTTTAGTCTCAAATTGTTTTGATATTTATTTTATTTATACTTGGTATTAGGACATTTTTATTAGTATTTTGGTGAAAAATATGCCAATAATAGTTTTCTTTACGAATGTACATGCGCAGAAGTTGGCAGAACCTATGTTCAGGACTGCGAAGTTATAATGATAAGTTATAACGATAATGATTTGAAGGGCGGTGATCGAAATGTCTGTACTGCGACGTGTCTGATCCGAAAATGCCACGCGAGCTACCCGAAGACCACCTCGGCATCCTTAGCCATGCTTACGGCGCGGCTGCCGAAGTCGCCCGTCGGAGCTCAAAGGCGCCCTAAGCCGCTCGAAGCCGGCGTAAAGCGCTCGAGCTGTACCGAGCCGCACCGATGCCCACCGGGCCTAAATCTGTATATTGCAATAAATCTAGATAATCTAAAAATATTTATTTACTTATCGACCTGATTTTTATGTGACTAGACTGTCTATTTGTAAATTCTATGTACCTACAGGTATGCCTATTCTCAAGGAATCCTAGGTCGCTCGTATTCATAATATTGCAGCATAACCGCCGTTGTATAGTTCGTCAGTACCTACATTTTTATTTATTTATTTATTTATTTATTTTTATTTATTTATTTAATGCACTAACAACTAACATTACAGATACATTCCAATACGATAGTGTAGCCATCAGTCTTACCACATCTTTTAGTACTTACTTATTACCTAATTATAATTAAATTAAAACTTAACACTTATACATACCTATATACTAATACAATAAAGTTTCCCATACAAATTTAATATCTTACATAAAGCTCGCCCTTGATCACTGGAATACCGCGGTATTAAAAACCAATGAGCCCGGCTCGTAGCTGGTTATTTGTTGTACTCTTGCTCGGCACGCTGCGCATGACCAGTGTCGATTACCACTGACGAGCCGAGTTTTCAGCGAGTTTTGTTTTCTTCTTCAAACCCAAACTTTACGGTTTTTGCGGTTCACACTCAACTGTTTAGCTCGCTAGTCAATCAGCACGTACGAGCCCCACCTCCGCGAGTAAAAACAGCGGTCTACAAAACCGCGGTACGTGTACAGCTCGCCCGTCGCACTTACGATAGCTCGCAAGTCGCAACGTACTCCGCCGCACGCCAGTACGACCTGTGAGACCAACGCGGCTATGGCCACAGTGCAGTGTTCAGTTTTGTAAATGATAAATGGTAGTTAACATTTGGTTACTGTATCTACTAAACTGATACAAAAAGATGATGAAAATTAAACAAATAAAGCGGCTGGGGCATCAGGAGATCGCGCGTGTTATTTATTTTATTATACCTACATAGTAGGTATACCTACCACTGCTCATATTTTTATGAAATATATAGATCAGTAATTAAGTTGTTGAAGTGGAATGTTTTTCGGGAGTTTTGAAAGTCGGCAATTTTATCGATTTTGATGTGCTTTTTTCGATTTCCATTTCGCATCTTTGTATGTGCGCCGCTCGGGGTTTCATTGGAGCCTAGAGTACCTTCGAGACTTCGCAGATCAAAATTTCGGCTGGTTTATCTGCGATGCACTTCTGCATATTCATTACAAGCCTTTTCGTTCAAAAATAACGACTGTGACATATCGATGGATGCCCAAGATGAAATTACCTATGTATCAGAAACAGAACAGACTGCCTCGTTGGCCGAGTGGTCGCAAGTGCGACTGCCGGGCAAGGGGTCTTGGGTTCGATTCCTGGGTCGGGCCAAGGATTTCTGGGTTTTTAAAAAATTCTCAGTAGTAGCACGGAGTCTGGAAATGTGCCCGGTATATGGCAATAGGCTCACCCCCTATTACATGGGACTCGTAACATAAATAGTGAAAAGTGGGTGTTACATTGTACAGTGGCATTAAGTGCCGTAATGTGCACCTCTGCCTACCCCTTCGGGGATAAAAAGGCGTGATGTTAGGTATGTTATCAGAAACAGCTAAGGGCCGGATTTTGCCAAATTCCTAAAGTATGTACCACAATCACATGAGCCTTAGACCTAAAAAACATCACTATAAAAACACACCGCTTTCTCTACTTTCACGTGGCGTGGAAAATTTTTTTTCCCTACTTTACTCATAAAAATTTACTTTGCGATGTTCTGGCGGCAAAACTACACTTGATTACAAAACAAGCTACTTTAATTTTGTAGTTAATAGTTTTCTCGTATAATGCACAGGAAAAGAGATATTGTAGAAAAACTGTGTACTAGGACCCCATTTTTCCAAGATGGCGGCGCAAGAGGCGCACGTATAAAGGCGCAAGGGAATCGAAAAGAGCACATCAAAGATTTTCAAAACTCCCGGATAACTTTCATGTAACCCCATGTTTCCCACTTACTAATAAAAACATGATATGGCTTGGTTAAAAATTATTACCCAATTTAGTATAATAATAATAATAGTAACTGTATTTGTACTGAGTCAATGTTTACGTTCTCACCTGCATACTAAATGTACTAGTAGTAGCCTTGACTTGACGTCAGATAATCCACCAACAAATTACTTACCTATAATGGGTCACGAAATCATACTCAATGATCGGCTTCAATACACCCACAATGATGAACTTGAGGAAAACTCTCTCCCGAAGTATCTAATGTTTTTATCACCTCTATCTCGCCTGATGGTAAACTGTGACACAGCCTATGATGGAGCACGCCTGTTCATAAGAAATTTAAGAAAAACAGATCGGAAAAGCCGACATGGTATGTTGGGCTTTCCTATTCATGTTAGTAAACCTCACTTGCGCCACAGTAACTATAATAGGGTAGATGACTAATTTTTATTTTAATGTCCGTCTGGTAGATTATTTAAAAACATTAACAACACGTATTTTTAATTTTCTTACGGAAACGAATAGTTTCTAAGATATATTGAATTGAAATATCGCATGACGCCACTTTTGAGTACGATTAGTACTCTAAAATGACGTAGCTACCTTCCCACTCCTAAACTTTGATTCGTTTCATCTAAGTATTGTTTTCTTGTACATACGACAAAATAAAAAAATACGTGTCTAATATTTTTTCATTATATAACTGACGGTTTTTATGTAGGTTTTAAATATTCATACCCTGTCATCATCCCTATTATATAAATATACCTACTGTGTTCGTGCTATGTAGGATTTATGACGTCATCTGTCGATTTGTCGTCGAATCTTCAATGTGCGTCGCCACAGGTCTTCCCTATACATTTTCTTGCCGAGGGTACCTCAAAGTAATATTTCAATTTGTTGATAAAATTGTTATGTTAATACACTTTCGTGTATAACATTTGTACCCTTATTATACTTATTCCTATTACTAATGTAAAAAAACCCTTCCCAATGTACACCGACACTAAAATGTCACTCAATTTGCAAACCGGACCACTGCCGCGGCCGCGGCCCCCACGGTCGCCTGTCATTCCTCGCTGTCAGCTGTCAGTTGTCACACGTCCCTCACCGCGCAGATCTCTACTCATTACTGCCACTACTACCTACTACCCACAAAACGGGCTTAGCTAGGAAATGTGTAAAAATGCGAACTTTATTCATTAATATAATATACTATTAATAATAATCACATCACGAAATAAAATTAAATATGACACTGATGACCAACTATTTTTATATAATTGCTATAAATCGTCTGTACTTGAACACTCCAAGTGCACCGTCCCTGGCTCCTACGTTAACCTTTGTTACATAAACTAGGTATGGCACACGCCGCCGCGACCAATGAGACGGCTTCTCTTGTTCACTTTTATACCTACGCTATAATATATGTATTTATAAAAAAATGGTGTAAGGCGTCGCGCGTTGTTGACCTCGCAGCCTCGTACTGATCTCTACTTTGACCTACGAAAACTGACCTGGCTGGACTGGCTCCTTTCGTAAGGAGTCGATAGTCGATGTCGTACGCAGCGAGTAGGTGACGGGCAGCGTTCGTCGGTCAGACTATAATACAACATATCTAATCGAGTCATGTCGTCGGGCACGTCGCACCCTGCACGCCACTATCAGGACGTGCGCCGACTCGACCGTCCGAAACGCCTGTTTCATGTAGTTATTGGTTGTTAACGTTTTTAAAGTTTATCTGAGGTATTTTTTATTGTATAAGTCTAGTGTACTCGGGGGTAGCGGTGGACTGAGGGTTGAGGAGGAAATGAAACGACTCGGTCGCTTTAATCCTAACTTTAATAATATATACAAAAGGAAATACAATGTGCCCCCGGTGCGGCGAGTCTGCCTCGAGCCACGGCCGGCTCACTGCGCGGACTTCTCTTGCTCTTGCGTCTGTCTCTAGCTAATTATTTGTCAACAAACCAACGACAGTTCGAATTTTTCAGCTATTTGTATTGTTTTCACAGAATACAATATTAATACTGTAATCTAATGTTTTATTTATACCTCCTGAAATAACAAGCTCCGAACTGCTACGACCACAGACAGTGATCGAGTCGTGATTATGATAAAATACAAGGAAGCAAATGCAAATATGAAACATTGTTAAACAAATACGAAGTTTGTACTGAACAGGCAGTCAGCGACAAATGACATTACGTCCGTCCAGTGTAGAGGTACTGGTCCGACTCGTGCTGGGTCGCCGGCGGACTGCGAGCTGCGACATACGTCTGTATGGGCCACACCACATCCTGCACTCGGTTTGGAGCAATTTCAATATTTATTATTTTATCATGGCTGGATTTAGCAAATCTAGATAAACAGACCAAGGAAGATCACATCCGGAACTAAGTGAAGTAAGTTGCTAAATGGACTTCAGGGCTGAGCGTGACGTTAGCTGACACTGCATCATTTCAATACATTAACTAAGATTAATTATTGCACCTACAATTCATCCGTCAGATAAGTAATTTAATTGACAGACAATATTATTCATATACTGTGAGAATCAACTCATTTTATGCAGCAATTGTGAAGCTAACTACAAAATATTTAATTGTTACAAAATATTAAGTTTGTGCATTTCGATTGGAATTTGTTCTAGAAACAGTCAGCAGAGTTAGACAAAAATAGACTCTTGGATAAAACATACATTATCGAATGGTGCACTCCATGCAATGATGCCGTAAACCATTACGTGGTTGTGATGCAATCCCAGTTATCATCAAAATCCCAAAATTATTTTAATATTAACTGTAACAGTAACATTCTATATTATAATTACACATAGTTCCAATATCTTAATACCAAAGAGAGTGAACAATGGTATCAGTGAGCGATGAGTTTTGATGTAAATCCTGAAAGTAGCCTTACTATAGCAGATCTCAGCACGGTCACATATATAGGAATCTTTTTATCTCAGAGAAGCAAATATAAAAACGATTATTTGAATCCGTATCTATGAAGTGAAGAGCACGACGTGGAGCACTGCGGGGCCGCACGGGGACCCTCGAGGCTGCGGGGCCCGCCAGGGCCGCGGGGCCCACCGGGTCCGTGGGGCCCGCCGGGCCGCGGGGCCCGCCGGGCCGCGGGGCCCACCGGGTCCGTGGGGCCCAACGGGTCCGCGGGGGCCGCGGGGCCCGCGCTACTGGCGCTTGTCAGCGAGCGCGGAGTGGTGCGAGAGTGCGGAGTGCGCGGAGGAGCAGATATCCTGCGCAAAAACATTCACTGTATCAGCTTCTCGGTGTAATCTAAATGTAGCTATTTAATATTGACAATTGTGCCTACAGCACATCAGTATTGTATTCAGTATTGTAAAGAGAGCATCAATGAACGGACGTGTTAGCCGATAGATATTATTTTATTGCAATACTCGCCGCCATGTCACAATTAATGTTAACAGTTACAGTCGTTTTGGATCTCTTAATTTTTGTGGATGACGTTTGGTATTTGGTAAGATTGAATTATGTTACCATTGAAATCTCCAATAGGGGCACCAAATGAAACGAATTATTTTAAAATAGAAATACACTGACTTTTTGGTGGCTACTATAACCACCATAAAGCTCGTTTACACTGTATGATATATTGCTCATAATGCGCCATCTTACTCATAATTTCGTATGCACTACTTACTTTATTATACATATATTATACTTCTACTATAATGCAATAAAATAGAAAAACATGTCTAACAATGATAGCAGCAAAGGGAATTGTCCAATTTCTATGGGATGTTGGCCACTCTTAAACAAACAGTTCAGCTAATAATATGTGTTTGATTTATTAGCTCAAATCAGTAAGAATGAGGATCTACAGCTAATTTTGTATCAAGATTTTTATCTAGATATTTTTTTAACATTGAATTGAAACAGGTTATGTATGAAATAAAACTTGTTTTATGCCAAGTTCAACGTAAATAGAAGGTTCGGGGTCCATGAAAGTGCCGGGGTCGTCAAGAAGGGAAGAATCGGAATCCATTACAAATAAACAAAGCGAATGACAACTGTCATTTTGAATTCGACACAACATTTTTTAAGCATCGTGATGCCATATCAAAAACAATAATTGTATAGCGATCTATTTGAAATCGATTATACTGCTATGAAATAAAATAGAAATAATGCATACAACCTAAGTTTTATTACTTTTGAAGGTCCCTTATTAATTATATCGTTTCTTAGAATTTTTCGTTATGTTATAATGAAAACTATATTCAATACAGAGGCCTTAGTACGAGTTTGTTTTACGTTTAAAGTAATCGTAACGAGTACGCGTTCGGCACTCTGATTGGTTGGTTCATTGGCGCCGGCCAATCAGAGCGCCGAACGCGTTCTCGTTTCGAATACTTTAAACGTAAATCAAACTCGTACTAAGGCCTCAGTAGGGATATTGCATTGTATTTTAAATCGATTTGAATTTGTTGGTCTCTGGAGTTTTGATTTGGCAACACTGAAAACAAATCCGAACCCGGTATAATGTGTAGCATCAAATCAAATACCAAAAAAAAAGTTTTTTTTAACAATTCCAACTGATACAAAGTTATTTGGACCAGATGTTTGCTAAAATGAAATTTAAAATATTGGTAAATTACTTTTTTGTATAGCATTGTGTACAAAAATGGCCAAGTTCGGACAATACCCTTTAATGAATGTCAAGTACCTATATTAGCCTGTAAGGTCGTAATATTGTGCATCGATTTTAACTATATTGTTGTCAGTCTCTAATCAAGGTATCCAAAACCTGTCTAGAACGAAGCATTAGATAATGTTATCAAATTAAAGAGTACAAATAAGATGTAGCACGACAACGAAAGTAACGTGTATTACGTTTAGTCGGTTAATCAGGCGCCATTGACAGCTCGCTCGACGTTGCGCTCGCGTTCCCATCTTGTTGAATTTATCTTACTCCTTTGTTTTGTTTTGTTTATTTAGTTATTTAAGTTTAGGTTATTTATCGTTTGTAATTAATGTGTTCAAATATATTGAAGAAACTTGGCCCAAAGACACATATCCGTACAAGAAAGATATGCGTACATCAGATTCAGAATAGTTTCTATTTAAACATGATAATGAAATAGACCCACTTTCACAAAAGCATCTAGCAATAGGCTCTTGTACGATTTAGGCATTAGTGCTCGTATGTGTGTGTGAAAAATTAACGATTTTAAAGTGAATTTAGTTTAAATTAAAACACAAGAAATATTTGAAGTAATAAAAGGTTAAGTATCTGTGTCACGTGTTTTTTCTGTTTACCCTTAGTTAATTACCTAAATAGATAGACTATAGGTGACACGATTTGTACTACTTGACGGGAAAGTGCATTGAAGTGAACAGTTCACTGTAAATTTTTGTGTCGATTTTCGTGAACTGACACAAAACGTTTAGTATAATATTAAACGATGGAACGACGTGCTCCATCGTATTCGTAGACCACATCATTGCTTACCACCAGACGAGATAGTGGCCAAACGTCTGCCCATCAAATACAAAGAAAAAAAAACCGACACACAATATTCTTTTAACTTATATCTATATCAATATGGATATAGATATATGTACATATCTAGACTGATTTTTGTCAAATAAGTAATCTTGGCGTTGAGATAGAGCAAGTGGTGCATTATTTATAGTCTAGTAAAATATGATGATGCACATTTTCCAAACTTGGCATAATGTCCTGTGACCCTGTCCCCAACACTTGGCTGATAGCAGATTGCGATTTCGTCCTGGGCGCCGTTCGATATGTCGTAGCCGTTATTTTGAAACGAGAAGGCTTGTAATTGATGCGCAAAATCGCATCGCATGTAATGCAGGCGAAATTTCGGACGGCGAAAGTGGCGACACGTATCCAAGATTGCAATAAAATTCCATGTAAATCTATCAAATGACCGATCTATAACATTATTCTGTACAAACAATACCTAATTCAAACAGTGTTTGTTTTTTTTTGTTTTAAAAAAAAACGTTGCCCCAAATTAGGACTTTCTCCTGTGTCGTGGGTGCGTTTACAAAGATACAAGTTCACATACACATGACACCCAGACCCGGAACAACAATCTGTGGATCACACAAAGAGTTGTTCCGTGCGGGAATCGAACCCGCGACACGTTGCGCGGCAGTTCGTTGCCCAACCACCGCGCCAATCGTGCAGTCACTATGTTGTATGTATGTATGTACAAACAAACCTATGTTGGCCACTGTTATTATGAATAAATATTTATTTATTATTAGAAAGATTGCCGGGGTATCTAGGTGGCGTGTCCTGATCGACAATCGATCAATTAATCAAACAGTGGTGAAAATATCTATTCGGTTGGATCCTGATATCGGACATCCACCGATTTTTACAAAGAAGATCCAACAACAGTGTAGTGTTGTGTTTGCGGGCGAGAAATTAGCGCGAAGTAGTCGCTGGGGGCGCACTCCACTGACCTGGTACGAGAACTGCGGGAACTGTTCCTCTTGTATGCGCGCCAGACTGGAATCGTTCTCGGGCGGCGTCAGCTCCACGGACTCGCCCGTGAACTCCGAGTCGAAGTAGCGAGTGTCCGTCTCAGACTCCACCTGCGGCTTGAAGGGCGGCGGGATTTTCTTGGCCACCAGGTCGGCCCAGTTCACGGACGCGAAGAACGGGTGGTTCATGATCTCGTGCGCGTCGTCCGGACCCGCGCCCAGTCTATTGGCGGGCTCCTTCGTCAGCAGGCCCGCCAGCAGGGCGCGGCACGACGCAGACAGCGCGCGCGGGAACCGAACCTGCACCACGACATCATTGTATCGTCCGCCACGACACGCGCCCCCGCGGCCGGCCCGTACTCACCTCCTCGCTCAGGATCAGCGAGAACAACACGTCGTGGTCGCGGTTGTAGAACGGAAGGCGCCCGCACGCCATCTCGTACATCACCACGCCCGTACCCCACCTGCGGACACGGCACGGTCAGTCGGGCGGGGGGACGGGGGACGGGGGACGGGGGACGGGGGGCACCTACCAGTCCACGGCGGGGCCGTAGTCGGTGTCCTCCAGCACCTCGGGCGCCAAGTACTCGGGAGTGCCGCAGAACGTCTTCGTGGTGCTCCCGTACGTGATGTTGACCTGCAACACTCGAGCCATGTAGCGCCGGACGGGGCGGGGCGGGGCGGGGCGGGGCGGGCGGGCGGCGACTGACCTTGCAGAGGCCGAAGTCCGCGATCTTGATGTGTCCGTCCTTGTCCAGCAACAAGTTCTCCAGCTTGAGGTCGCGGTAGATGATTCCCTCGGCGTGTAGGTACCCGAGCGCGGAGACTATCTCCGCGCCGTAGAAGCGCGTGCGTTCCTCGGAGAAGGATCGCTCGCGCGAGAGATGGAAGAAGAGCTCGCCGCCGTTGGCGTACTCCATGACGAAGCAGACGCGGTCGGCCGTCTGGAACGAGTAGCGCAAGGCCTGCGCCGCACGCATCACATATTACACAAAAGCCACTAGCACCGCGTCATAATGCTTTACTTGCGTAAACAGAAATATGTGTTTTATTGACAAGTATTTAGTGCGGAATTAGTATAACACGAAATATCCTCCGTACCTAGGAGGGTGTCGCATAGTATGACGACTCGATACGGCCTTGTACTAAACTAAAAAGTATAAAAACTGCATTTGAAAAATCGACTTCAAAAACTAAATACAGTGATAAGTAAATTAGTTCGTCTCACGATGTTTATCTTACATTGAGCTATTTATTATTTCACCATTTAGTTTATTTTGTTATGGGCTTGCGGCTCCAAGTTCTAACCTCTCACTGGGTACATAAGTACACTGAGTTTTAGGTTGTAGGTCTGATTTAAGTCTGTAAGAAACTAGAGAGTTCTAGGGATTGGAACCGTTCTAGCCCTGTGCAATATCATTTGAAGTGCTGAAATTGATAAAATTCGATTTTTTGCACTTTCAGGCATGCTCTGCTGGCACTTTAACGTGAGTTCTGGACTCAATTAGAGTTTTAGGTTGTAGGTCTGATTTAAGTCTGTAAGAAACGAGAGAGTTCTAGGGATTGGAACCGTTCTAGCCCTGTGCAATATCATTTGAAGTGCTGAAATTGATAAAATTCGATTTTTTGCACTTTCAGGCATGCTCTGCTGGCACTTTAACGTGAGTTCTGGACTCAATTAGAGTTTTAGGTTGTAGGTCTGATTTAAGTCTGTAAGAAACTAGAGAGTTCTAGGGATTGGAACCGTTCTAGCCCTGTGCAATATCATTTGAAGTGCTGAAATTGATAAATTTCGATTTTTTGCACTTTCAGACATGCTCTGCTGGCACATTAAAGGGAGTTCTGGACTCGATTAGAGTTTCAAATTGTAGTTCTGATACGACTCTGTGAGAAACAAAAGAATTCTAGGGATTGGGCCAGTTGTAGCCCTTTACAATATCATTTGAAGTGCTGAAATTGGTATGCTGGATTTTTTTTTCAATTGAATTTTTTAAGGTTAAATCGCCAGAACTATTTCTAAAAATTATCAGGAACTGTAGAACTAACTTATATGTAGTAAGAACCGACGTTTATTTATGATCTGCTAGAAATTGATCTGCTGCCGGAAGTTGGCAGATCATTTTTTTAATTGTCTTTTTTTAAGGTAAAAACGCCGGAACTATTTCTAAAAGGTGTCAGGAACTATAGAACTTAGCTGCATGCAATGAGAACTCTCATTTATTTTTGATCTGCTGGACAATGATCAGCTAAGTTCACTGACATAATTATGACTCATATATTTTTTTTTTTGCTTAAATTACCTTTTGTTTGTTTTTAGGTTTTGAAGTCGGTTTTTCAAATGCAGTTTTTTTACTATTTTATCTAATACAAGGCCATTGTCTTACTACTTGTAACTCACATCGGAGTAAAGTTCTCATCAATACAAATTAATCAAACCCAAACGTCAGATACCTACTGTTAACCCTTGATGATTAAACTTCTTCATCATCAGACCCTTAACGACAATCCAGCTCCATCTAGGTGTAAAGTTCTTATTAATACAAATTAATGAAGCCTAAACACAAGGTAGTTACTGTAAACCATTCAGGAGTTCCTTCGGCTGTCGGCTCCATCATCAAATCGACTCCAGACCCTCATCAAATTGTAATACTTAACACGTTAAACGCCATGGCAGTCACCGGTGACCGACATTAGCGGAGGATTTGCCTTCAACAATTATTTGTTGGCAGCCAAAGCCTTAAAAATATTTATTGAAAAAGATAGCACACGCATTATTCGCCCCTACAATTTTTAAAAGTTCTCCTCGTTTTCACTGCGGTCACATCACAGAAATATTAAAAAAGGAGAAGTGGCAAGGGGGGCGTGTCGGTGACGCTCGCACTTGAGCGTTCCGCTCAATGTACAAAAGTATGGCCGTCACCGCGAGTTAATTTGTTGTCACCCGCGTTCGTACAACAAACTATAAAATGCCGGCTTGTGCAGTGGTTTCGCGCAGAAGAAGGAACGGGGTAGTTTTTAGTCAGTAGGAGTCTGACACTCCCTCCCGCCTCACCCAGGTGAGAGCAGTCATTCGATGATTTTCCCCCCTTAAAAAAAAAAAAGTGTGATACTGAGTAACTAAACCAGCAATGTGAAAGTGACTTAACGAAACGCTCATCAAGACGCGATGTCACATGGTGCGTCCGCTGCTCAGGGTGCTTACTCTTGAAACCAATCAGAATGTCAATCCAATAAAGTCTCAATAATTATTCAATGTCAAAACTATACAACCCCTACTGTAGCTATTAAAATAGCATTCAGAGTACGGAATATAAAGCCGAACTCAATACCATTCAGTTCAATCAATATCCACGCAATACGGATGCAATGGGCGCTAGTGTTGCAACTCAATTGAGTACGAAACTTTATAAAATAATATCAATGTCGATCGATCGGAATTGGATTCAAGAGTAAGGTCCGCCGTCTTTGAGCGAGATAGTGATTGGTCGTGGAGATATATCTCAAAGTCTATCGACAAGAAAGTCGACTACAAATAGTTATATTTGTTCACTCGTAATGGTTATAGTATTTTACTTTAATTTTCATAAATGAACCATTATCTTTGTATCATTATAATGATTGCATAGTTAATTTTGTAGTCACAGAGCACTCATCAATGAATAACCACATTATTATGTGGAATAAAACGGGAGCGCTTAGATAGGCGCGCTTCAAAACGGGAGCGCTACGAGGAATACCTCGGGACGGACCGCTAGTTGCATATTATAACAATGTGTTCTACTTATTACCTAGTTCTTATCGATAATTTCAATTAACGTTCCATCTCTATCCGAAAGTTAATCATGGGAGCGCTTCGAGGAAATAAATTTTAATATTTTTAATCGTTCCTCAAAGCTCAATTTTATCATTATAACTACATACAAGTTGTTGTTTGATTTGTAATATTTTTTTAAATTAACCCTTAACCGGAATCGTTAAAATGTTCAACATTACTGGAATCGTGGGTCCAATCGGACTCAAGAATTAAATTCCTTATTTTATTCAAAAATGATGAATTTTCCACTTAGGTAAGTTAACGTCATAATTGAAACAAGTTTTAAGTAATATATTAATCAACTTTTATTCATTAAAATGTGGAAATTATCCCTTTTATTGTACTTTATATCTTAGGTATTAAATTTGGTAGTCTTTTTTTAGTGTCTTCTTTGACCGTCTAAAACAAAAATAAAAACAAAATAAAAAACCAATTTTACACGTCTAAGGGGGGTTCCGTGTCTTCCCCTTAACAAAAAAATTAATTATTTGTAAGATCAATTTAAACTAAAAAAAATGACAACCTATTCTATTCTAGAGTACAATTCTACAAACTATTCTAGAGCTGCTAGGTGGTGTCTAAGTGGTATACACTTAGGTATATCAATTTTTTCCTCTGAAGTAAGTGTTGGACGACAGTGATGTATCATCCTAACTTTCTTCTTCGACATTGTGGGCAGACGAAGACTCACTTGAGTGATCAGTGGCTTCATGCTCCGGATTTTCATTGTCACTTATGTTTTCCTCATCACAGGGTTCAAAATCGCTCAAAAGTTCTGATTCTAATTAAATTTCATCTAGCAATAGGTCCTGGATATATTTTTCCGGCATTTTATGCGCCATTTTTCCAAAAAAGTGTCTAATACAATAATATAATAAATATAAACACACTGAAAAAAAATAACGTAACTGGAATCGTGGGTCCGATCGGACCCAACGATGGCTCAAACTTACACTTCCGGTGAATTTAAAGCGCCGAGTGTCCGGCACCCGCTGCATCTAACGACCTAATGAGATTAGGTAGGCGCGCAATAGTGTTGGTGAGCGCGTTTCGAAAATAAACGCATTTTTCATCGACGTCGGGTCCGAAGGGACCCACGATTCCGGCTAAGGGTTAAAATGTTTTTTAATAATTAAATGATATTTTGTTGGTTTCATGTCGTTTACTTTATTTCCAAAACCTTTGTAATTTTATCGGGAGTTATCGATATCGTCAAGTCACTACGGCGACGGTAGATCCCGCACCTAACACACAGTGACAAATTGTTTTAGTGTGAGTAAATCATAGGAGAATGTTCGCTGTCGTTTAAAGAATAAGGCTTATATTTGAATTACTGAGTTATCGATGCCGCGCTTGTCACTTATTCGTAGTATTGTTTAGTCAGAGTGTGTGTGATATTAGTTTTATGGAGGGGCTGTGGCTTCACCGGTTTTGCGTACATTTTTGACTCCACACCATATCTCCTTCTTTAATATATATAAAGAAATAAGGTTTCTTTATTTATTTTCTGCAAGTCTCTGTCGGTAAAGTAAAAGTTTATTTAGAAGAATGATAGATGGAGCTATCACCTCCATTGTTTCTTTATCGGTAGAGACGGAAAATAAAAGATTTCGAATGGACGTTTAAATGTTACAAGATATTGAATAAACAAACTAACAATAAATAGTACTTAAATATAATACGGGAATCGACATGGCCAGTAACAAACTTTAAATGTCGTTTCTTTTGATTACAGGTATGTTTTGTATGTTCAATTGTGAGTAAAGTATAAATGTTTTGATTACAGAAGCAACACATTGCGTTTATTATGGTGGATTCCCAATAGTTGGTCTCGTATATATCTGTGGGTCACATCATCAGATCCTGACCTGGTGAAAATGGGACCCTCTCGGGAGTATAATATAACCATTCAAAGAACAAAAGAATTTTGAAACTCTGTCCATAATTCGGTAGTTGACGACTAGTAAAATTCAATATTGTTATCGATCATTATGTCAAAAACGATACTTTTTCATGAATTTGCTGTGAAATAGCAAATCGAGTCGAAAATTAAGTATATCTTCAAATCAAATAATGAAAGTGTTACTACTACTACTACTTTTAAATATTATTTCATTTTATTGAAGAAGTCAAAATAATTTATTGTGACTCAGGAAACTACCCAATTGGCGAAGTAATCGGCGAACAAACAAAATAAAGCAAACATCGAACCTCAACAACATCTATTCACACAATTCAAGACATCACCCCATAACATTGTGTAGTGGGTGCATAGTTGGGATCCATTATACTACATATTATTATACAGTATTGAGGCAGTGACAGTCCCAGGTGTAGTTTGATTGAATTGTTTCCGTTCCGCTTACAATGCATATACTTACATAATTACATGGTAACTACTGAGTTGTTAAATGAATTCAACGTGATTACAAGTAGATAGTGACTTGCTTCGTACCGTGAGGAAAGGGTGGTTGGTCTTCTTGAGCACGCGGTTCTCGGTGATGGTATGCGCCACCTCGTCCTTCTGGATAATGAGGTTCTTCTTGAGAATCTTCATAGCGTACAGTTTGCCCGTGCCCTTCTCACGACTCAGCACCACCTTGCCGAACGTGCCCTTGCCTAGAACCTTGACGAACTCGAATTTCTCAAGGGTCTACAGAAAAAGAGAAATATATGAATTAACAGCCCGCCAAAGAGTAGACGGAGGTGGTGACGGCGACTACATACAATACGGCGCGGGTCGCGGAAGCTGGTGCCGAGCTGCGCCATGTCGCGGTCGTCGCTCTCCGGCAGCCCCGCGGCCGCCGCGCTCGGCCCGCCCGCCGACAGCGCCGACGACACGTAGCGGATGGCCGCCACCCACTCCTCCCTGCAACCACCGACATTGTCACACAGTTTTATCTATTATTGCAATACTTTCTAGTTGGCACTACAAGGAAAATTTATTTCTAAATACATACTTGTCCGACTGTTATGAAACCAAATCTATACATATAACAAAACTCTAGAAATAAAAATTCTGTGCATGAAACATATTAAATAAATAAATAATTAGCCGGGGTTTTGCTAGTACATGGATTTAGAAAAAACTTAAGATTTGTTTTGGCAGTCTCTATGTTTGTGCATGCATCACATGAAAACTACTGATGCAATTGGAATGTCATGTTCCTAAATATATTTGTCTTCTTTCAACTAAACATCTGGTGTATAAACATTTCTGCCCCGTAATGGGACAATAGAGGGATGTATGATTGTAATTCCATCATGCCAAAACAGTTGAAGGGATTGGGAGTAAATTTGGAACTAAGATAGATGATGTTCTGTAATATCATTGCACGGGAACATGAGTAAGGCCACTGCCAGAAGCTGGTTTGTTTTTTAACTTCTCAATCACCAAGCGGTCACCGGTGACCGCTTTCCACTAATATTACATTACATTATAGACCTTTTTTCTAATGTTTAGAGATTACTTTTGTATGACCAAATTTAGGTGGTGGATTTCAACGGGTTAATTGGTGACCATATTCCTTTCGTTGGTTAATCAGTAACAACAGTTTAGGGTGATGTGAAGGGACCTAAACAATGTCTCACTAACCTGACATGTACTCACATCATTGAATTTGATAATGAATGTAACACAGTACACTAAGCAGTTTCTTGCTTGTTCTTACAGGATTGTTCATTTGGAGCTAGCTTGCTATACCTCGTGTGTTCATAAGTTTTGAGACAAACTTTTTGCTTATAAAAATAAAATAAAAATTACTGGCTGCTGTATATTTCTTTTCCTAATTTTGAATTTGGAATGTTAACTTTTAATATCTATGATTTCGGATTATTTTATTTAAATTTTCTCATAATGGAGGGAACAAAAGAATTACGTGCGACCGTCATTTCATTATTTAAGGTGGGAAGAAAACCTATGGACATTTTCCGAGAACTGAAAAGTTATGGTGTGAGCCGTAACTTCGTGTATTACACTATTAAACGATACCAGGAGACAAGTTCTTTACATGATCGGCAAAGAAGTGGTCGTCCACGCTCTGTGAGGACGCCTGTGCGAACATTAAATTCATCCGAGAGCGACTTCGCCGAAATCCATGTCGCACTCAGAAGAAACTCGCTCTGCAGACCAATATTTCGCGCGTTTCAGTCAACAGAATACTGAAATATGATCTCAAGGTTAAGGCGTATAGCCGTAGAAAAGTACACTTTTTAAACGATCGCCTTCGTCAATTGCGACGCGAACGTTGTGCAATACTGCTTAGGAGACACGATGCGAGGAAGATACTCTTCACCGACGAGAAAATCTTTACCGTCGAAGAAAAGTCCAATCGACAAAACAATAAAGTGTATGCCAAAAGTAGCAAGGATGTCCCACCTTCAGCACGGAATGTCTCGCGTACTCATCATCCGGCTAGTGTCATGGTATGGTGGGGAGTTTCGTACGAAGGTGTCACTCAGCTTCATTTCTGCCAACAAGGCGTCAAGGTGAAAGCCAAAAATTATCAAAGTGACATTCTAGTGACTTTTGTGAAACCCCTGTCTAATACCCTATTCCATAACAAGTATTGGGTTTTCCAGCAAGACTCGGCGCCATCCCATAAGGCTAAAACCACCCAAGCTTGGCTGAAGGAAAATGTGCCGGCCTTCATTGCGGCGAACGAATGGCCCTCCTCCAGCCCCGACCTCAACCCGCTGGATTATTGGGCTCTATGGACCGAATTAGAGCTCAGAGCCTGCCGAAAGTCCCACCCAAACTTGGAGTCACTTAAGCGAGCTCTTGTCCGGGAAGCGAAGCAAATTCCTCTGGAAAAGATTCGTGCCGCCATTGATGACTGACCAAATCGTCTAAGGGCATGTATTAAAAACAGGGGTGGTCATTTTGAATAATAATTATATTTAATGTTTACTTACTATCTACTTAATGTTTGTTATTGTTTTTATAAATATAAGTTTATAATTTAAAAAGATATGCAACTTTTAATTTGTCTCAAAACTTATGAACACACAAGGTATATTTTAATTGTTTACCATCTGATTTGTCACTATAAGGTGTGAATTAATAGATTTTTCTTCATAACTAAGCAACTGTTAAGCAGACACCATTTTAATTTAATGGTAACATGATTTATTAGTCTGTGACTGTGATAATGTTTTTCACATTTTTTTTTAATCTTTATTTTATAAGAAGGGCTTTAATCTTTATTTTCCTAAGTGAAAAACAACAGCCCTATTATCGAATACAAAATAAAATGAGAATCAAAATCTTAATACATTTTGGCAAATGCTATCTTGTTGTAAAAGAAACATTTACAAGCAGTAGTAATTACAAAATGAATCAATGCTTTATACTTAATGAATACTACAAACTATGTATGTAGAAGAAACAAAAAACTATGAAGATAACCTGTTTTACATATTTCACAACTACTGTATTTTTTAATGTTATTTTGAAGCAAATATGTTATTTACCATGGGTCTTAAATGTATGATATACTAGATCACCACCAACAATCCAAATTCCTTTACCGTTTACAATGACCAGGAATATTTAAGGTGCATTATAATGAACTAAAAAAACCCCCAAGTTGCTGGGGGATAAATGGGTAAAAATTAGGTGTGACATGAGTATTATAGTAGTATTAGAATAGTGTAATAATAAATATTAGTGTGATTTAACATATTTTCATTTATGACTACATCAAAACCACTGAAACAGGAAAACATATGGATAACAAAGCATCATCCTCCCAAACAGTATTTCCTTATGACTTTGTGTGGAGCGGGCAAATCCCATGCAACCTCATGAAGTCGTGGAATAATAGACTGATTACTTGCTACACTAATGGCATGCCTCATGGGACCACGTACCGTTCTTTCTCAGTGTCCACTGAGAAGTTGCGCTCGATGACGGTAGTCCACTGCAAGCCGCGGATGGTGAAGGTGTAGGGGCGCGGCTTGTCTACAGCCATAATCTGGCAGTCCCGTACCGTGAACTTGTTCAGAGGATCGCGGTAGTTGTTCCGTTCCGGCTGCGTCTTGAATCCTACCAGATCACCATTGTCAAACAGGATGAAGTAACGGTCACGCCAGTTGCGGATGTGTTCGCCCCGCTTCTGCAGCCAGCCTTCCTTCACAATATTGCCAGGCGCCGCCTCCGCCATGGTCTCGCGGTCGCGGCCTCGACCAGTGCTGTTTGATAACAAACTACGGCAACCGCAAGCTCGTGCTCGACACACCACGTTTTACACTCTCCTTACACGGCGCGTGTTTCACCTGGATTGAATCACTGCGGGCACACTGCCACCAAACATTTTCTCGTTTGATTTTATAATAATGAACAGATTTGAGCTTTTTTCTTCTCGAAAACCACGAACGTAAAGCAATGTTACTACGTAGGTACGTAGCCTCGCGGTATAAGTAAGGAAATATACATTGTGTTGTCTGACAGCTGAAAAAAGAGAGCGAAAATCATAATATCATCAAGAAAAACGAGAGAGTAGATGTTATGCTACATTCTTCCGCATTTGGTAGTATTATAACCTATTTTGACAAATTAGTACATTATGTCTGCCACTAGGGGAATAATTAGCGCTGTTCTTTTTTTTTAAATACGTTTTGCAGTTTCCTATTCCTGAAACAAAGGTAATTATTAATATTTGTATGAATATTCGTAAAATAAACAACTGTGTAGTTGAAACAATTAAAAATATTATTTACATTAACCACATGTTTATTTTTTGTTGGGTGTAGGTCATGGACATCAAACCAATAATAATATTATTAAAAATAATTGCCCCAAACTTTACGTTTTGTTAAGCTTGCCACAATAATGAACTTGCTGTGATATGGTTGTGATAAAAAAATAACAGGAATACAATTTTTATATACTTAACGTAAAATATTTCTTTATTCAAAAAATTATAAAATAAACCATATTGAAAATAATGTCAAATTATTATTTAAATGCTTAATGTCATATTGTACTGTAGGCCGCCATTTTAGTTATTTTGATATTGATACAGATAATTAATACAATAACGTAATGTGACATGTCGTGGCCACAGCACTGACAGCGCGCCGCAATGGCGTCATGTCATGCCACGCCATTGTGATGTATTTGGCGACACACGCGACACGATACGACAAGCATATATATTTGCGTGGCCTAGCTTGTTGTGGCGCGCCTTAAACACATCGGAATCATACATTTTTAGTAAAACATATATTAATAACACATAGATTTTTGTTTAAGGGGCAAAAAATCATCGAATGACTTCTCCCGCCTAGGTGAGGCGGGAGGGAGTGTCAGACTCTTACTGACATAAAACCACCCCGTTCCTATTCCTGTCCTTCGAGCCGAAGCCCCGGTAACCCGTTAAGTATTGGGCCCCATTCGTGGTGGTCTGATGGCTCCTTAAGGCGCGCGCGGAACGCGATCGGATCTGGTTCTGGTCGGACGGCGAGCTACCCATGGCCGGAGATCGTCCCGCGATCCCCGACGCCCGGAGTGTCCTTCGCGACGGTTGGGCTGGGAGGAGGCAGCGCTTCGCTGCCTCACGCGCCCCGCCTCCTGATAGCATGACTGCTTCGTAAACGGAAGAGACGGCATCACAGTCCTCTTCGCTCCACATCATGGCTCGGACTAGGGCCGGTCGCGAGAGGTCGCCGTCGTCGATCACATCCCTGAAGGCACGAAGGTGCTCAGTCCACGCAGGGCATATCAGACACAGGTACCTCCTAAGCTCCCATGTCGGGTGCAGACCTGCGTTAGGCGGTAGGTGAGAACGCCGTAGCGTCTCTCAAGCCACTCCTCAAAGACTTACCGCTGCAAGTGCAGCGAGCCCAGCATTAGGGATTTATTAATTTTGTAGGAAATTAGTTGAATTATCACCCCCCGAGAGGAATACGTCGAGTTACAAGTCATTCGATGATTTTCCCCACATAAAAAGGGGTCCTAGTCCGAAAGGAGGTAGTTTCTGAGACATTGAACATTTTTGGTTTTGTCAAAAAATCCCGAACTGACTACAAAAACATTGATAAACAAAAAAGTACTTTTGACTATACATAATCATAATAATCATGATCATTAATTTATTGTAACACAGGTGGTATAACAAAGTTAAAAAATAGGTTTAGTTACACCTTTATCTATTTACTAGCTGTTCCTTGCGAAATGTTGTTTATTTTCGTGATTTAAAAAAATAAATATTCCCACAGGGATTTTACCCTGATAGTATCAATACCTGTGAGGTGATTAAAACTCCATTTGAATTCCAATCAAATAGCTATAGTGGTTGAAAACTATCAGGCGTCATTTTCCGAGTTTCAAACTATCATTGTACCGAATTGCACTCAAATAGGTTCAGTGGTTTAAGCAAAAGATAGTACCCGAATTTTAACGCATAGTTCCTGTCCCGTGAGATTTCCTTTCCAGTGCCAGTGTCTCAAACTCTTGTTGAACCGAATTTCAATCAAATAGGTTCAATGGTTAATAAATTAGTATTCAGCCTCCGCATACCTTAATATTGTATCATGATAATAAAAAATAAATTGTCAATACCTAATCAATTGGCATGAAACTCACTTGTCAAAAATATGTCTGATGATAAATATCATGATGATATAGAAAGGTATATTTAATATTAAAAATAATTATTTCTGTTTGTTTTGCTACAAATTGCCGTGATTTTTTTACTGAGTTGAGATAGTAGAAAAGATTGAAAGTAGCATAGGCGACACTTTGTTTCTTTCTAAGCCACCACTTTTTTTTATGGCATAAGTCAGTAAACGAGCAGACGGATCACCTGATGGTAAGCAATCGGCGTCGCCCATGGACACCTGGAACACCAGAGGCATTACAAGTGCGTTACCGGCCTTTTGGGGATTAGGAGTTTGTGGATCGTTGGGGATTCAGCAATTGGGGAGATTGGAGTAGGGGAGGGTAATTGGGCCTCCGGTAACCTCACTCACACGACGAAACACAGCGCAAGCGTTGTTTCACGTCGGTTTTTTGCTCGGCCGTGGTATCACTCCGGTCGAGCCGGCCCAGCAGTGCCGAAGCATGGCTCTCCCACACTTCCCTAAAACTAGTATCATATTTGTGACCAGGAAAACATCGGGTACCAAACTGGACTGGTTCTCTTCCTATCTTCGGGGGCGTCAGCAGTCGATCCGAATCGACGATAATTCTTCAAGTTGGTGTGATCTACTGGCTGGTGCCCTCAGGGCGGCATTCTCTCTCTCCTCTCTTATTTTCAATCTTTATTAATTTAATTACTTCTCAACTTCGGTGTGCGTACCATCTGTATGCGGACGACTTGCAGTTGTACTGTCAGGCTGCAGTGGATATGACTTGCCTAGTGCTATCACGGCAGTAAATGGGGATTCGTCTGCTACTCAAAACAGTGGTAATATGTAATCTATATGTATTACATTTATTTATAAATGTAATTATATCATATTTGTTGTGTTTTTCTTTAAGTAGCGATAGCACGCAAGTTTTTAGCAATCAATACCTATATTACATTAAAATATTTTTTTTACATGGTTTTTATACTTATAAGTCTTATTATTTGTTAAGTTTTAGGCAAATCGTTCACTCGAGAACTGTGATTGTTGTTTTGTACCTCTAGATGTAAGGTAAATTACTAAACTTGATGTGATTCTGAAAAATATACAACATTTTATTCTACTTCTGGCGAATTTACAATAAACATATTGGAAATTAATTTATTAGAAAAATTACAATTGTGGCAAAATTACACATACTTTTATTCGTGACGAATTTACCTACTTTGTGACGAATATACACAAGTACAACAAGCCGAAAGAAGGACGTCTTTTCTTGAACATCCTTGTTGATGGGGTTGGCTTTTTAACAACATAAAAAGAAGTTGAGAACAAATAGTACTTACCTTTAATAAGTTTATGGGAAGTTGACAACTCTTTGGGTGGAAACGTCATGTGTTACGTCACACTCGCGCCCACCCAGAGTAATAATAATTATATATATAATAAGTATAGCGCCCACCTGAATGTATAGTATTTATAATAACTATAATATGATAGATAGCTACCTACCATTATCTATAACTTCATATGCTTTTGAAATTCTGAAAAGGTGTTGTGGATGTCAAGTATTCAGCAAGACAGACTCTTCGTGAAAGATTCTGGCTGCCAGGGCGACGTGAAACAAGATACGAGACTTGAAGCTGAAAGCGGAGAGTGAACTTCGTATGGAAGCTCCCGGGCCGATAGAGCCGATAGTGCCTGCTAGACCGCCCGCGCCTTCTCCTGTACAGCCGACAGTGGGACAATTGCTTTGTCAGACAAAAATCGTGCTTCCCATAATTATTATTGCTGTTATTATTTTGTCAATATTAGCGTTTGTTCAACTCGTTATGCTACAAATGCAAGTAAAGGTCACTCATGTCAGCCCGAGAAACTCGTAGGTACGGGCTCTGCCTGGGGAAGTGGCGAGTACAAGTAAGATTCCAATGTCCGTTTTCACCAATCTCTCTTAGATTTTAGGGAACCCCTAAGCTAAGAAGACTGCACGGTTGGTGCGGTGGCTGGGCAACCGGCTGCCGTGCAACGTGTCGCGGGTTCGATTCCCGCACGGAACAACACTTTGTGTGATCCACAAATTGTTGTTTCGGGTCTGGGTGTCAAGTATGTTCATTAGGTTTGTAAACGCACCCACTATACAGGAGAAAATCCTAGTGTGCTGCAACGTTAAAAAGCCCCCGAAATATTACAACCCCGGTGGGATTGTTTATTTTGTGAAATCACGAAAATGAATTCATTTCAGAATAGATATAACTTGGTTGCTGAATCAAATCTGACGGGATTTGTTACACAGTATTGGAATTAACCTTGAAAAAGGCTAAATTAAACATTAAAATTCTGCCAGAAGTCGTTATAATACGCGGACGAAGTTGCAGGGAAAAGTTAGTAAATTATAATAAATAATAAATAGGGAAGTAAGTACCTACACCTAATAGACGATAATTAGATAAAATATAAATTATTCAATCCGTTTGCTTATTTGTTTGCAAAAATCAATGCATATTGATTGGGAACATAGGCCATGTTCGGCTGTGGACATGTTGTAGCTATGATGATTATCATCAATGCATTTGATACATTTCTTTTTTTGAGGGGCAATATCATCCAATGACTTCTGCCGCCTTGGATGAAGTGGGATTGAGTGTCAGACGATACTAAGTAGAAACCATCCCGGTTCTACCCCCGCTTCAAGCTTCGAGCATGCGAATGCCTACTTATGTTGTATATGTAATTGTTGGTAGTTATTGAAATAGAGCGCGATTACGTAAAGCACTAGAATCAGTCGGGAAGCTGACTTCGGTGACACTTGAACTTTGGGCCGGGGGTGTCGGTGGCGCGGTGACGTGGGAGGCCTGCGCTGCGCGGCTGCGCGGTGCGCGAGCGGGTGCGCGCTGCGCGGGTCGATGCGGCGGCCTCGGCTCAGTCGGCCGCCAGCCGCCAGCGCCCAGCAGCGCACCGAGCGCATCCCCGCTCGCCGCCGCGATCCGAGCCGCGACTGTCCGAGTGTTGCGATGAAGGTATAGAAGCCCCCCATCCGTAGCGCGGTAGTGTATGCCTTAGCTGTAAGTAGCGGCGCGCAAGGCTCGGTACGTGTAAGCTAGCGGCCGGGGAGCGCCGCGCCCTGCCACCACCTCGCCGCGCGCCTCTCCCCGACACACAAGGGCTCCATTACATCCACACATCCGACTCATATACACACATATCCTCGTCACTACACTTCATTTCAATACCTTTAATACGTATCTACTACTAATTAGATACAATCAAATTAATTATAAATTTACTGCCTTGCACTAGTCCATTGGTCGTTTCAGCGCGACTACAGAAAATGGAGTCTCAGTCTCAGGTTCGGACCCATTTCTTTCGAAACATCTCAGTATCCATAATAATTTGTTGTAAGAAGATACGTTCATGGAGGGGTAGATATGTGACGGTAGTTACCCTACAAATTTAAGATATTTAGTATTTCCCTTTGAAACACCCAAAATCAGTCATTTTGTAAAAAACTAGATTCATGTCCCTACCCTACACGAAGTAGATTCATGTTTGGTAAAAATCATTGTAACGCAATAATGGCATGGGTAACACAGTAAGTACATATTTATGTAGGTACTATGTTATACATTTATGTATAATATGTACTGCATAGATGTTTACGAGTATTTCATACAATCACGCCACTATATACCTTACAACATTATTACGTATGCTTCAGGTTTCTTTGTCACAAGCACAACTGCGGAGTACCACTTTATACTTACAATGGCACATTTATATGTCATGGCAATTTTGTCCCCCCTTTTACTCAAAATACCTGGTAAAAAGAAGTCGTATCCTTTTTTCTATGCCTGTGTGTACTAACGAACTAGATACTATTGTAACTTATAAAACATTAAAACCTTTTTAAATGCTTTAAGTTGTCATTCAAAGCAATGTCGAGTTGTGTAACAAAATGTAAGTTATGATTTATTTGTTTCAGCAACACGAAGCATCAATAACAAAATCGTATAATGCTAAAACTACCCAAAGGTCTTAAAAAGAAGAAAAAGGGGAAAAAATCGAAACGCAAAGGTGAAGAAGAGCTTTTTACTGAAGAAGAATTAGAAAAGTATAGAAGAGAGCATCAGCAACAATGTACTGACAGTGGTGAAGGTACTACCAAAGAAAATGAAGAGTGGTCTAAATTCAAAGACTTAACTACAGGCATAGATACGGTTTTAAAAAAAACACAAGGAGACCTAGACCGCATCAAATCGACTTCATTTTTTCAACGTATTCCTCCTAAACAGGCAGAACCTGAAAAAAAGGAATCGCCACCTAGACCAGTTGTTGAAGTAACCGAAGCAGACTTCCCACAGCTTATTCAAGCTCAAACAGAAGCTGACGAAGATCGAAGTGAGTACGGCGTGACAGACGACGAGTCCGAAGAAGAAGAGCAGGACGACATCTTCGATACCTCATACGTCGAAGCTGTCGAACGTGGGGAAGTGAAACTCGGATACGTGCCTGACTCACCGGAAGAATTTCAGGATGACGACATCTTTGATACATCTCACGTCGATGCTTTAATAAAGGGACAAGAAGTCAAAACCTCTAAAGGAAAAAAGTCGTTAGACATCGGAATAGCTGTTGGTGTTCTTACTGGCAGAATAGACAATGTAACGGTTACTAGCAAACGATCTAAGAGAGTTATTCCTGGTGATTTATTATTAGATGCTACTGACACAAACGATGAGAGACCCACTGAAACAATAACTGTAGACGAACCCATTGAGAAAAGTATATTGGACCTCGATGCAGACATCCCTATAACGACACCCATAGACTTGAGCGTATCACTTCATACGTCTTTGATTCAACAAACGAAAGGTGACACAGAAAAGGCGCCTGTGAAAGACTTTTTTTCTGTTGATCAACCACCGACCGATGAAGAATTTGACGAGTTTACATTACTTGCAGCAAAATCACTTGAAGTCAACTCGGAAGTAACAAAATTAGGAGAAACTGAAATAAAGGCGGAACCCGTCTTACAAGAGTCATGGTCAGCTTTTGAAGCAGATAAGAATGAATTTGTGTTTGCAGAGAGTATCATTGAAGATCAGATAGATGTGCTTGATCCGTACTTAGATCAAGACGATCCGTTTGATACTAGTTTTGCGGACGCTGTAATACCTGTGAATCAGTTTCAAGCTAAGAAAGAAGCAGTAATTCTTGAGGACGACGAAGATTTTGATCCACGCTCTGAAGAATTTCGAGTAAAATTAAATAATAGGCGTAAATCTTCAGTGCGTATTCATTTAACTGATCCCTCAGGCATTCGAGAATCTATTACGTCTGACGATATTATTGACAAAGAAGATAATCATTCAGTCCGGGATTTGTTGGGAGGAAGTACTACAGATTTAACTCAGCTGGGAGACTCACCACTGGATCCAGTGGATATCAATAACTGTGAGATCGACCCATTTGATACTACTATTGTTGATAGCATTGTTGCTCCTGGTAAGGTAGAGTTAAAGCTTTTAGAACAAGAATTAATAACTTCAAATTCTTCTACAATATATAGAGTGCCAAGTGATCCCGATTTTGATCCTAGGGCGGACGAACCGAAAAAAGCAGAGCGTCGAGCTTCTCGTCCTGAGAACTTAACAGTTAGTAAGAGTGTTGTATTCAACGTTGACTCAGACGAAACGTTAGGTGTCGACACAAAAGTAAAGTCGAATAAACCGGTCACACCTTACTATACTCGGGAACTTTCAATCACTGAAGACGCCAGCGAAGAAGCGGAAGCAGCTGACAGTGTACCTGATTCGTTGACACGCACACGGTCTGACGAAGACTTGGCACCGAAAGTCAACTATCAAAATAAAAGAAGACATTCAGAATATTCTCGGACAAGTGACATAAAGGCTAGTGATCTATTACATGGTGCTCAGGTTGAAGTCAAAGCGAAAGTACTGACACCTTCGGAGCCACTTCAACCTGCGACGATAATTGATCCTTTCGATACTTCTTTTGCCAGCAATATCGTTCCTTGTAAAACTGAATTAAAACTTTTAGCCAAAGAGTTTTCTTGTGAAGAGACCGATAGCTCACAAGACAACAAGCACGATTTATTAGATCCATCTGACGACATATTTCAAGCAAAAGCTCTAACTCCAGAACCTTCAAGCTCTAAATTGATAGATACAAATTTCGACCCATTTGATACATCTTTTGCTAGTGACCTGAATCCAGGCAAGACAGAAATAAAACTTTTAGAATCAGAGTTTTTGGATAATTAATTAATTATATTACTAAAAATGGCTTACAATCCATTTTTAAGTATGAACGAGCCAAGCGCTCCCGCCACTACGGATATCCTTAATCCCTTTATGATTGCCGACACGGAACCCGAGGCAATTACTTGTGAAAATCCTTTCGCTACTAGTAATCCCTTTTCTGATTTCGGCAGCGAATACGAACCACCGGCAGGAGATACTGTACCTGTGGATATTTTTAGCGGTATAGAACCGACTGGCATTGGAGCGAAGCAATATGAAGAATTTCCTGAACAAAAATCTACACCACTGGATATATTCACAACCAGTCCAGTGGATCAAGACCGATTAGTCAAACCGACTGAACTCGATTTAGTGACTGCTACGCTCGACCATCCATTTTCAAACGAAGAAGAAGATCAAAGTCATCATTTGCCAGCTCGACCTTTGCCACCTGAAACACAAAATTTAATCTTAACTGTAACTGGTCAAATGGAATTTACAAGTTCACATCTGCTAGACCGCATCCCCCCTACACGCACTCCGAGCCCTGTGTCTGTGCGAGACATTCATTCACCTAGTCCCACGCCGGAGCCGGAGCATGTTGAAGAGCCACTAAGCGATAACTTCGATATCAATCGCAACAAACCGACCCGGCCACCGCCGGCCCGGCCGCCGCCAGCGACCCGCCCGCCACCACCGCGCCCTCAGCCGCCACGCCCGCCTCCGGCAGCATCGTTAACTCAACCAGCAGCACCACCACCCACGCAACATTCAGATGATATTAATCTATTCGATGCACCCATGCCTGCCTCTATCAAACCTACTAAGGAGGCTATTTTGAGCTTATACACGGCACCTAAAAAAGAAGAAAAACCCATAGATTTTTTAAGCGATGATTTATTAGACGACGTCACTGCTAATGTAAAGTACGACATTTCACAACATCTTCCAGGAGAAGTAGCCACGTCTGTTGGTACTGTTTCCGGGCCAACCAGTTTCGAACCAGAGGAGCTCAAATCAGTGAGTGTGACAGCAAGTAATGTGTTTTCAACAACAGTAGACTCCATAGCGGACACAGTGGCACCTATGGATTGTTCGGAGCCACAGATAGAGGATGCCACTGCGACTTGTAATACTTCTCCATTTGGGGACGTATTGAAAGACGACTTCCAAGCGCAACCAGCTAGCATAGATGTTGAACGAAATCCTTTTGAGAATCCCATCGATTCAGTAGACGTGGGAGCCCAGTTACCCGAAGCTGTAGATATATTTGGCGTGACGCCAACTGATATTGTAATGACAAGTAGTAACGATATTTTTACTAACACTAAAGATAACATTTTTGAGATTTCATCCATAAATGGGACAGGTGAAGCCCCCAGTGATCCATTCAATTCGGCTCCAAAGGAAACTACAAATGCTGCTTCACACCCCTCTCAACCACTGGACGTTAGTGGTCTATCACCTTCAGCCACTACTGATTGGGGTGCACCGACAGAAATAACTATGCAGGACGCTTTTCCCAGTAGTCAAGATGCGTTTGACGCATTTTCAGCGAAGTTTGACGCCACTGCAGCTAATAACTTGAATTCGGGTGAGTAGCTGAGTAGCAATGTGACAGTGACCTGGCCAGCAGTTTGCATAACAAGAATGTCATACAGGAGCTTGGGGTGACGACAGCAGCGCGGAGATGGCGCCGAGCGGGTTCGAAGCGGAGGCCTTCGACCCATTCCTCAGCATGGGGGCGCCGCCACCGCCCGCCGCCACGCCGCGCCTCGACCACCAGCCCTCTCGTGACTCGGTGGACGATACCTTCTCTGTCTTCATCAGGTTAGTCATTGACCCAATTTTTTGCAGATTGGCAATTAGTCTAGCACACATACACATTTATCCCATACATAAAAAAGAAGATTGAGACAGAAAGCTGTTAGTATTAAGTCAATGCTCAGTAGCGGCGTTAGGGTACGGCAAAGTTGGGCGACCGCCCAGAGGCGCTGCGCTGCAGGCTGCTGGCCGCGGCGTCTTTTCGTCTGGCGCCTCTTTCTGAAGAATCAGAAAGAGGCGCCAGACGAAAAGAAAAAAAAAATTATACAGAAGTATAATTTCCCACAGACGCCCCTCGAAGTTCCTTCGTTCATTTTTTTAACTTTCTCTAGGATCCTACATAGATTTCAGTTTCAGTAGGGAAAGAAGATTTCCAAGCTGAAGCTGATTAAAACATTCTATGCCATTGATAGTCTCTCAATCTTGATTAACAATTAACAAACCCAGCAATTAGTTCAGTAATTAAGTAGTTTTGTCTGGAATGTTTTCCGGGAGTGTTGAAAATAGGGAATTTTGTAGATTTTGATGTGCTCATTCCGATTTCTATTTTACAACATCGTACGTGGGCCACTCGCACCCCTATTTTGGAACAATTGCAGTTAAAAACAGTTTTCCTGTGTATTTTACGAGAAAAACGTTCACTGCAAAGTTAAACTAGACACATTTCCATTTTGCTACGTAGCACAGGTTGCAAAATGTAAATCGGAAAGAACATATCAAATCTACAATTTTCAACAATCCCGGCAAGCATTCCAACTTTATGGAATTAGATACATAAGGCATTAGAATGGCAATAGGTCGAACCAAACTTTGTTTTTTGAAAATGAAATTGCATAAAACATAAACTTTGAATGTCCTAATAAAATAAAACGACTCGATAAGAAAAAAAAACGAGATATTTTAAATTAAATTTATTGTTTTTTTCATAGATGGTATATTTTCGCCTATTGTCGTTACCTTAACCATTAGGTACCCATTGTTTTTTTTCCGTATGTAATTGAATTGCAGTTGGGGGGCGCACAATATATCATGGCCAGGGCGCTAGTAGGGCTGAATCCGGCACTGTATATTTATACCTCTACAACTGTAGTATACAGAGTCACTTGTCTAACATAATCTCGTATGGTGGTTATATACGGAAACGAACCGATAATAAAACATTTCGCTTTTAGTATTAATTTCAATATGACCTAAAACTGAAGACACTTCGTGGTACTATAATTTTGACCCAACTCGTAGATAAATTAGGGTTTGCTTGTAATTCCTGTCAGCATTCTTCATCTCTTTTATTTATTTTAAGTATAGCTACTAAAATAAAATAAAAAGCATAACCAGCCGACGAATAAACCGTGTCTGCCTGCTGGCGATATTGTATGATTGTATCATCGGTTCACCAAATACCGGTGGTAGTAATAAGTAAGATGTACGATGTACGCGGCAGGCCGAAGGACAACGAGGCGGGCGGCGGGGCGGAGGGCGCCGGCGCCGTGCCGGTGCTGGCGCCGCCGCCGCGCCCGCAGGCGCTGCCCGAGTCACCGCGCGCCAACCCCTTCGACAAGAGTGGTTTCGAAGATCGCCGAGACCCAGTTTACGGTACGAATCTATCACCAGCTGTTCTATTCTTCGTAACAAGCACGAGACATCTCACTATAGGAATATTGACTATGAGATATTAAGTTTAGGTTGTTCGGGGTTGGGGTGAGTTCAAGATAAACTCTAGGATGTAGAATGAAAGATATATATCAATACTAATGAGATAACTACTAAGTCTAATGAGGTGAATGAGATGAGATTGAGTAGCGTCCGTATTCACATTCGTACTGAACGTACTGAGCGTTTTACCTAAGTAATACATAATATATTTAATATATTCATGACATATTGCGGTGTGTCGCAATTACGGTGACATGATTAGTATACTTAGCATATTACAATTATTTGTTCGGTGATTGACCCGAACATAGGTATAAAAATTTACTACCTAGGTAGGCCTAAAAACATTATTAGGTATGCTAGTAACTTTAGAGTACCTAATATATATATAACTGCTCATATAACTTTTGGACCAGGAACTCAAATAGTTACGAGCCACGCTAGGGGCTCCCATTCATGAGCAGCATTGCGCGACACGACAACACAGTCGCGCCGCGAAGTACGTCGCGCAGTCGCCTTTAATTTTTGGGATTTTTTGGGATAAGCCGGTAAACGAGTAGGTAAACGGATCCCTGATGATAAGCAATCGGCGTTGCCCATAGACACCTGGAACACCAGAGGCGTTGCGTAAGAAGTGTGTTACACCGGCCTTTTGGGGACTGGATTAAGAATTTGGGGATTATAGGTTTCTGGGACTACGGTAACTTCACTCCCACGACGAAACGCAACACAAGCGTTGTTTCACGTCGGCTTTCTGTGAGGCCGTGTTCAGTATCACTCCGGTCGAGCCGGTCCATTCATGCCGAAGCATGGCTCTCTCACACTTCATATCACATCGTCAGCCTATAAGTGGCTAGGTCTACTGCTCACCAAAGGCATCTTCTCACACGGAGAAGGAATGAGCATTCATCGCCACGCTTGTTCAATACGGGTTGGCAATTTCAAATTTATAATTAGAAATTATAAGCCCAGGTTTCCTCACGATGTTTTCCTTCACCGTTTGCCAGTGGTGTCTAAATAATCTTACGAAGTTCCTACATATAACTCGGAAAAAGTCACATTGGTACTTGTCGTTGGTAGGTTTCGAAACCGCACTCTAGTGCAGGGCTGTCCAAACTATATACCCTCGCGAGCAAATTAAATTTCTTACAAATCTGGAAGGCCAGAGAAATATCTTCAGTTGTATAATGACGTTTAACATTGTATTCTTTACTCACAGCTAGACCGTACCTACTTGCATACAAATCTTGCACTGAATTTTATAACTGTTGTTGCACATCAGATAAAGGTTGAGATTGAAATGTGTGTTGCGGGCCATATGAAACAAAGCCACGGACCACATGCGGCCCGTGACCTATAAATGTAACGAAAGTAACACTTCCTTTTATAATATATATAATCTACAAGTAAGCTTGAGTACATATACATATAATATAACAGGTAGGGCTATGTATTGTGTTTGCAGAGCGAGGTGAGGGCGATGCGGGCAGCGAGGGGGAGGGCGAGGGCCCGCCCACGCCACTGTTTGACGAGGACGTGTCGCAGCCACTGGAGGACTTCCCGCGCACCAAGTATTCGGGCCCCGGCTGGGAGATGCATTTGCGACAGCCCAATAAAAAGAAAATTACAGGACAGAGGTGAGCGCCTCGTACATATACAATGGTGGTTATTACAGAATTGTTAAAGAAATATCTGGAATCTATCGCTTGAATCGACTTCTGGGTCCTTGGACAACCTTGGTCCACACGCTTGGCAAACATTATACAACAAACTGCAAATTAAACACAAACGTGTGGATGGGTGTTTATATGTGTGTGTGCGCCTGTTCTTGTGTTCGCTACCGTCCGATGCCAGCCAAACAGTGGCGAACACAAACGCAGATTAAAGGCTGTTCGGCGAACAGTTTGCAATGCGCGGAGGAGTCACGCGAGTAAGTGACTAGTGAGGCGGCTGCCAAACTGCTCCCATTGTAAATTATATGTACTTATGTATATTTAGTAAGGTTCACAGCGCCGACCACTGGGCGCTGCTGGCGTACAGGTGGTCGGTACAGTTTGCTAAGAAGAAGGTGCTTCAATACAACAACTAGCATTCATCAGATAACCACCTCGAACGACTCTCGAATCCCATTTACAGTGAAATGTAGTATTATGATGTTGTGAGGGATGGTGCATTGCGGTGCAGGTTCTGGAAGAAGATATTCGTCCGCGTGGCGCTGGTGGGCGACAACCCGGTGGTGCAGCTGTACAACGCCGCGACGGACAAGGAACCCTTCCAGGAGTTGCCGCTGCAGGCCTGCTACTCCGTGTCTGACATCGGCGCGCAGCAGTTCGACCAGTTCGGCAAGATCTTTACTGTCAAGTTGCAGTACGTCTTCTATAAAGAGAGACCTGGCGTCAGGTACCTGTTGTCTTTGTTATTTTTATGTTTTCTGTTACTTACCTACTGCTCATACCGAAGTCATGCTTATAATTATTCTGTCTGATTTATAAGTCCGTCGTCATATGTTAAAGTACGTATTGCGTAATGTGTGGTGCGGCAGGCCGGGCCAGGTGACGAAGGCGGAGCGCATCACGAACAAGTTGTCTCAGTTCGCGGCGTACGCCATCCAGGGCGACTACCAGGGAGTCAAGGAGTTCGGCAGCGACCTGCGCAAACTGGGCCTGCCCGTCGAACACGCGCCGCAGGTCACATACACTCTCTTATACCTATATGAACATACTTAGGTACACACGAAAATATTAATTTAAAAAAAATTGTATCCTGGACCGCACACTAGGATCCCCTGTGATCCCAATGCTTAAATATATGTGTGTGACAGTGTGCGCGCGTGTGTGTGTCTGTGGAACTCTGTTAGAAATAATGGACAATATTTTTGGATGAGGACTTTGATCTCGAAATCATTGTAGGGGAAAATTAATTATTGACTGTATTTATGCTAGGTACACATCATAGATATCTTTAATATTTGTGTGGTATTCATTTTGTTAAAGATTCTACCAAACAGTTTTCTTTTACTTTTTACCTTATTAGAAGGCTCGAGCACCGTATCTTGTCCAGTTATCATGTGAGTAGTACTCTGGAGAAGTAGTGAGGGCACAACAATAACAATGTTGGTGCGCGCAGGTGTCGCAGCTGTTTAAGATCGGCTCCCTGACGTACGAGGACGTGAAGCAGTTCAGTTGTTGCGTGGAGGAGGCTCTGTTCCGGCTGGCCGCGCACAGAGACCGCGCGCTCACTTACAAGATGGAGGAGGTACCGCGCTGTCCACACGTCGTACTCGTACTCTGTAGTGGCCCGGGCACTGGCCGTACTGACCGCGTGTCCCGCTGCAGGTGCAGGTCACGGCGGTGGACGAGCTGTACGTGGAGCAGGACGCGGAGGGCTCCGTGCTGAAGCAGATTGCGAGAGTGCGACTGTTCTTTCTCGGCTTCCTCAGCGGTTTGTACTGTGTACTGTGTTCTGGCAGACATGTACTATGTACTGAGTATATAGCACATGACGTATGAACACGTTGCAGGCATGCCTGACGTGGAGCTCGGGGTCAACGACCTGCGGCGGCAGGGCAAGGAGGTGGTGGGGCGGCACGACATCATCCCCGTCGTCACGGAGGAGTGGATCCGGGTCGAGGACGCTGAGTTCCACGCCTGCGTGCAGCCCGAGGAATTCACCAACACGCAGATCATCAAGTAACACCATTAACATAACTAACATAACTTCATGCCTTTTATGCCCGAAGGGATTTTTTTTAAGGGGGGAAAATCGTCGAATGACTGCTCCCGCCTGGGTGAGGCGGGAGGGAGTGTCAGACTCTTACTGACTAAAAACCACCCCGTTCCTTCTCCTGCACGTCGAGCCGGAGCCCCGGTTACCTGTTAGTTTCTCCGCGACATGCCCGAAGGGATAGACAGAGGTGCACATTACGGCACTTAATGCCACTGTACAATGTATCACCCACTTTTCACTATTTATGTTATGAGTGTCCCATGTAATAGGGGGTGAGCCTATTGCCATATACCGGGCACATTTCCAGACAGATTGAGATTTTTTTTAAAACCCAATACTATGCCCGACCCGAGACCCCTTGCCCGGGTTATCCTGAATAGTGTTTCAGTATGCAATCATAAATGCTTAGGCAGTTGCTTTAGTTTGGAGAAGAATATCATTTTGACGAACCAAGTATTCACAGTAAAATTTTCACCGTAGGTACATTGACCGTACTGGAAAAAAAAATCTTTTCTGGACTTACCTAAGTACTGAAATTTATTCTAGACCCAAAGCGCCCATTCATCCAAAACCTCGTATTCACTAGGTAACACTTTGCTCGCGACATGACGTCATCATGTTCCTAAACATGTTGGAAATCAGCGAGGATCTCTTGTTGAACCACATCGTCTGTCTACTCAACATTCACTCGCAGCATTCGTCGGCAATATTGTCGCTGGAGGAACGAATGTTATGGATCACATCTCACTAAAGAACATGATATGATGTTCAACACCATGTTGCATGGTACTGTACACGGTGTACAAAAATTACTCTCCCGATTCAACGATTTCATAAAATAAAACTAAGAATGACTGCTGTGAACAATACTTTTTATTAACGAAAAGTGCACTCAATCCGGTATAGATCATAGCAATAGACATTAGACAGCTACGCAGACCGACGTTAGATGACCAGTATCACAGTGGGTACAACGTACAGTACGTGTGTGGCGCAGGTTCAAGCCCCCGGACGCGTGCTACATCGAGTTGATGCGGTTCCGCGTGCGGCCGCCCAAGAACCGCGAGCTGCCGCTGCAGCTCAAGGCCGTCTGGTGCGTCACCGGGAACAAGGTACTGCCACCGCTCGCTCTGGTAATATGAATAAATATGTTTTATGAATATACCTAAACAAAGGTAGGTAGAATATATATTGCCGCGATTTATTCATGTCAGTTATACCTTTAAAGTTTTTATTAATATCTTTATTTATTTAGACGCTTTTCCCTTGCAAAGTTATGCCAGCTTCATCATACCCTAGTCTAACTTATTACTAGTTACATGTAATTATAATGATATACCTCTATTTATTACTAACTTAACATACTTATTATTGTGTAAGCGCGGGGATAGTGCTGCTACACACTTCGTTAATAAATTCCGCTTCTTTTGAATTTGGTAAATATAATATTCTAATGAAAGCCCCGACATATATATATATTCTAACTTATAGCTCTCGCATTACTATCTCTCTCTTTTCTGTTTTTTTTTTTTTTCGCGACCTGTAAGGACCGAGCGTGTCAGCATGTGTAACAGTTCCGTTGTACTCCTGGCCAGGTGGAGCTCCGCGCGGACGTGCTGGTGCCTGGGTTCGCGTCCCGCAAGCTGGGCCAGGTGCCGTGCGAGGACGTGGCCGTGCGCTTCCCCATCCCCGACTGCTGGATCTACCTGTTCCGCGTCGAGAAACACTTCCGATACGGTTCCGTCAAGTCTGCGCACAGGTACCTCGTACCTGTTACACTACCACACTTAATATTCGTTTTTTATTTATCTGAACGCCTTAGATCTTCCTTGTCCTGCTGTAACTGATTGATTGACGTACTACTAAAAGGATTTTTGCGACATTCATGTAACGATAGATAACGTACACTATTAATATTTTATTAAAACTTAATGCACAACCATGGTACAAAGGTGGACATAATGTCACTGACTCACTCTGTAGTCTGGCAAAACCAACAGCTATTTTAATAAGGTATTACAATAAGCAACTTAAAGCCAATTTTTTATACTTAGATCACTCAAATAGAGAAAGTGACAGACAACTTAGGATCTATTCAACAATGACTTACTTACTTTTTAAGAGTAACACATGTTTATTAATTATTAGTACTTATTATACATGAAATACTTACTTACTAGAACAAATATAAAATTCAGGCCCTTTTCGACCTCCCCCCCCCTCCTTATGACTTCGTTGTGGATAAAATAAAAAGCTTGAATATGAAATAAAATCTTTCTTGGTCATGTCTTTATGTTGGATGGTCCATTTGTCGAGGAAAGCTATCGGCTAAAACCTACACGCTACGATCGAACCGAGCCGTGGGTCAGACCATGTCATGCCGCGGCCACATCGCGCAGTTGGTTGGTGCAGCAAGTACTCCACCGTGCTGTACGCCGTCTACTCTACCGAGTACCGACACAGCCGGGGAGTGGGAGAGAAAGTTTATTATTCCAAAATAGTATCATATTTCTTCAGTTACGAAATTTTTCAAGTCTTTCGATCGACAGGCGAACGGGCAAGATAAAAGGCATCGAACGGTTCTTGGGAGCCGTGGACACCTTGCAGGAATCTCTCATCGAGGTCACCTCCGGCCAGGCCAAGTACGAGCACCAACACCGCGCCATCGTCTGGCGCATGCCGCGACTCCCCAAGGAGGGGCAGGGTGGGTATTACTCGCTGTAGTACTGCTAAGCTATTTATTCTGTACTATGTCAATTCGAACTTTAGAAGTGAGCTCGATCGCATTCTTGCCTGTCACTAGTCGAGATTATTCTCACAACTGACATGGCGGATCGCGATCGAGTTCACTTCGATCTTTCGAATTGAAAGTTACATAATAGCCTGGCTGAGCTAGTCCGCGAGCTCCGAGTGACAGCCGTGTGGCTTGTACAGGGGCCTACACCACGCACAACTTGGTGTGTCGCATGGCGCTGACGTCGTACGACCAGGTGCCGGCCGAGCTGGCCAGCCACGCCTTCGTGGAGTTCACCATGCCCGCCACGCAGGTGTCGCACATGACGGTGCGCTCCGTGTCGCTGCAGGACCACGACGGGGACCCGCCCGAGAAATACGTGCGCTACCTGGCGCGCCACGAGTACATGTGAGTACTCGGGCTCCGGTCCACACTTGTATCGAATCGATACGGTCGAGTGCATGAGTGGCGCGTGTTGCAGAGTGGGCATCGAGCGCACGTCGGGGCAGGCGGCGCCGGCGTACGCGCTGGCGACGGCGGGGCGCCACGCCGGGCCCGCGCCGCCGCCTGCCGCCGCGCCGCTGCCGCAGCCGCCGTCCTCCGACTCCGACTCCGACTAGGGCGCCTCGTGAGACGCTCGCCCTCCCGCTTAGGACAGCCTTAGGACACCTGGGACTCGACGAAACATATAGGACTATACCAGGGCTCTCCTAAGTAGTGTGCTCCTGGTAATTGCTCACAAAGGAGCGACAGATTGCGAAATATATTTGTAAAAGAGAGATGTATTCTCCCTCTTCGTGCATCCTTTGTAGGAGCGTGGAATTATACTTTTGAGCAGTTGGCGGTGCCATGTGTGTATGTGTTGTATCACCGAGATATAGAGATACAGTCAGCCGCCGCCCGCCGCGTAGCCTGACTTGATCTTAAATATTAAGTTATATGTTATATGTGTAAGCAGCGTTACATTTAATTAACCATTTCATCGTACATTCCAAATAATCATTTTCTCGATGTATAGCCAGTACTTATAATATCTATTTGCCGACGGGTAGCCGCAGTAGGTTAGGGTGAACTCTGACCACTACTGAGCAGTGAGCCGCCCTACTGAGACGGACGGCCGACAGCTGGCAGCTGACAGCTCGGTATATCATGTTCCATATCTATTGTCTATTCTATGTACATAATGTGATAAAGGTCGTAAACGACTGCGGATGAAACCCCACAGTCGTTGTGTAAGTAGACGTAGTGCGGCGCCGGCGCGGTGTCGCGCCGTGTCTTAGACATATTTAAGCAATATTATAATGTTGAGTGCGCGCGTTGTGTTACACACCGCGCGAGTATTTTGGTTAGCCTTGTAACAATATGTAACCGTCGATGTTGCATTACTTTGCGTGACAAACATGTACCCGCGTACGGCGACAGCGACAGTGACGTGACAGCGACGTGACAGCGACAGTCGCCGACTGTACATACGATGTTGCGGTACTTAGTGGTGAGATTTACTTTGCGAGTGTACGAGTGTACTCACACATACACAGTGTAGTTAGCTGTTGTGCTGTTAGATTGTATAATAAATATATTGTTGCGATCTCCTGTGTAGCCTCACCGTTAGACTAACTGAATACAGACACAATAATTAATGATATTGTAGCCACACTATTTAGAGGGCATTGTAAAGATACAAATGATTATTTATGTATTTAACTATTTACTCCTAAATGCTAGTCGCGTTACACACAAATATAATAATATGATATATACTGTTATATGATATACAACTTACTTAACGTGTTGTAGGCGCTGTTTGACATCTGTTGTAAGTATTAGTACCTGTCGACCTACATCGCAGACCCTATGTTCTGTTGTGAATAAAATAAAATAACATGAATACGTGTGTACAGTTTATTACAAAATTCACCCCCTCCCCCACACTCCCCCACAGCACAGACGGCGAGCACTTAGCGCCAGCGACATGTGACGGTCCGACTGCCAAGTGCCACTGCACAGTGCACAGCGGTACAGTCTCACTGGTAGCCGCTGGCCGGGCAGTAGCCGCCGATGCAATGTTATAATCGTGGACATGATGCCGGGTAAACCCGTACGCTGCAACGATGCTATCAATATTATAGTAGGTATTGACTATTGCCATACGGCATACATTTTTACTCAACTCTACGGTTGGTGCGATGGCTGAGAAACCGGCTGCCGCGCAACATATAGCATATTCGATTTCTGCACCGAGCTACAACCAAGCCACTCTGTGTGATCTACTCATATTGTGTAGGTACTTCGTTTTGTACAATTGTAATTTGGCCAGGACTTGTGGGTGGGTGTCATGAGTGTGTGTATCTATGTGTCATATAACACGGGTAGGTATTAGATAGGTACTTATTTTTTTTTATTACTAAATATATATAGAAAAATACTAAATTAAAGTAAAAAGCGATTAAAGTATATTTTTATGAGAAAGAGAGACAAACGCGCGACCGATCACCTGATGGCTAGCAATCCCGTAACACTAGATATTACGATTAGATTACGAAACATTCGACACATTCACTGGGACACACGCACCGCGGTAGTATGCAGTATCCAGCTGGCGGCAGTACAGTAGTACTAACTACCAGGGTCAGTAGAGTAGACTTAAAGCTAAGATAGATGACATTTAACGACATTAGTTTGATTTTCATCAACCTAATAAGTGACACTTAACAGTACACAGATAAGTAAGTACATACTTCCTTTTTCCCGCTAGAGACGCTAGTTGTACTCGACAACGTCACATAGTCACATTTGACGAGGAACATAGTGCGATCTATCTCGATATTAAGGCCATCTATGGAGCGACGCGACAACTTTGAATAATACTAATTATTTTATTATTAAATGTTGATCGCGCTATGATTCCGTTTCCACTCCGAACAGTACCTATGTACCTACATACCAGACATACAGAGTGATTTGTAATTAGAGCATAATCTCGTATGGGGTTATACTTATACAACTGATCATTTGCAATATTTTTCTCGAACACACTGATACTTAACCACAAATGAATAGAAGTTTTTAAAATATTTAACTTTTAGAGTTCATTTCAAAATAGTCCACACGGCAACTAAAGGGTCCCCATACACGGACCGCTCTTGCAGACAGAGTCAACAGCTTGAAGCTGCCGTTGATAATTGCCCGAGCAGTAAGCAATTTTAATGTTCATGAAAAACGATTTGCGATCAAGAGCGCAGGAGGGCGCACGACGCACGAGAGGAATCGAAAGCTCGAGCAGTCAGCATATGCCTGGCAACTACTTGGCCCTTGATTAAATGTCAACTGCCCGAGCAGTCCATGTACGTACGTACGAAGAAGTAGTTTACTATGCAGTCGCAGTTTGAAGTAGTCGATCCTGACTGTTTCAATAAGTCCTTACAACAAAAAGAATGGCTGCCCATTCATGGACGTGTTGTTCACGGATTTTGTTTTTTCAGTTTAGGAGTAGTCTTAAACACCAAGCGGTCACCGGTGACCGCAACCTATTGTTCTATAATTTTTTGTGTCTAGAGGTATAATGCCGGTACTCGACCAGTTAAACTGCAAAAACAATTGACACGCGCTTTCCTATTTTTTTTTTAGTGATAAGTCTTGTATCAACTAGTTATAGACGTTATGTTTACTAATTCTAATTATCATATAATTTGTATAATAAATTATAAATATAATATAATTGAATATTCTTTTTTGTTGCATAGTCCATTTATCTGTATTCAAAGATAAAACACATTACGACCGATGCAGCGGTGGAAGCGGCGGAACCGCGCGGAGTCTATCGGTATGGAAGTTGGGTTACGTGATTTAACGGACAGGTTATGGAACGAGACATGAAATGACTTCATTGAATCGAACGACCAAATCATCGATCTAACAACAGTCGAATACTAAGAGTGGCAACTCGTTGCCAACAAGTCCCAAGTGTGCAATGGCTCGGCACGCTTACGTAACAGCTACGTAAAGCGCATGCAACAGGATCGAGTGCGTAGCAGGAAGTCCATGGAGGTCGGCAAAGGCCGGCACAAATCGTGGCCGGCCCGAGGCACCGAGTGCGAGCAGTGCAAGTTGTGCACCTCCGTACGGAAGTAGGGCGAGTAGAGCGCAGGCGCGCGGTTGGCGTGTGGGGCGCATGCGTGCGGGCCGCGTCGATGTGGGCGCGCGACTCGCACGTCCGCGGACAGCTGCGCCGCGCCCGCCGCCAGCCGCAGCAGCCGCCGCCGCCCGCCACCGCCAGCCCAGGCCGCCGCCCGCGCGCTCCGGTGCCGCCCGAGCGGCCCGAGCCTCCGCTGGCTCTCTGTGTTCAGGCGACCTTGCGCTCTCCGCCCCTGTAGGACCACGGCGCCGCTGACTCGGTCATCAACCCACGAAGCAAATTTATTTGATGTACTTACTTTGAATGATTTATGTGAGCTTTGACAACTATGGATGGTAACAAATTCCCCTCTATTACCTTGATTTGAATTCGCCAGAAATCAGTCAGTTTTTAAATTACAATATAACTATATTAAGAATAAATAATTTTGGTTCTAGTCTCGGGTGACATATATCTGGTAATATAATTTATTTATTTTTGTAATTTGTACTTGATCGATTACATTATGAATGCGATAACCGAGTGATCGTGATTGTTGTTGATTGGCGGGTTTGTGTGCAGCGACAGACAGCGGTGTCATGCGGCGGCCGTAGAGACAGCGAGGTCGCCGGCGGCCGCGGCCGATGGCGGCCAGCAGCGCGCCCGTGCGCCAGCTGCGCCGCGGGCCCGCACCGATCGCCTCCTTCGATCACGACGTCTCTGACGAGGTGAGACCACCAGTATGTATCTTTCATGTTCTTCTTCTTCTTCTTTTTACTTGGTTAGTTGCTAGATCGATGATGTCTCGTATGTCTATGATTAGAAATAAATTTGAACGTACCTACTGTATCGGCTATTATTAGTCTCCATACACAATTCACAATGACATCTCGTTCGTTTTACAGTCCAGTCCGGAGACAAAGCAAACATTTCGACTACCGGAGATTCGCGAGGATCCCGCCACCGCTGCCCGCGGTGCAAGCTCGGCGCTAGCACCCCCCGAGCAGCGCGCGCGCTCGCTATCGACGCCGGCCGTAAGCTCGGGCCTGCAGACGCCAGCCGCGCCGCGCATTGACATCTCACGCGCCTCCAGCTCCAGCCACCACGACTCGCGCGACAGCTCCCCGGAGCTGGCACTGTTTGCTGGCACTGGCAACGAGGACACGCGTGGCCGCCTGGAGCTTGGTTTTCGTGAGGACGGCGCGCTAGAACTGCGCTCGTCCACCGAAGAACTGGCTTTCCTAGAAGGTGCGCCTGGCGAACCTCGCCCCGCCGCGCTACCGCAGCCCAACTCGCGTCGCCACTCACGCAAAGACAGTCAAGGATCGGAAGCAGCACTTTTGGCCGTGTCTGGTCGCACTAGTCGGCTGTCTAGTGTTGGATCACAGTGTTCGGCGCACTCCGCACTCTCGGCCTTTAGTCATCAAAGTCGACACTCAGTCGGCCGACTCTCGGTGGTTTCAGGAGTTTCACGATCTCCATCACCGCACAGGATGTTACTGGAAACTTCGTTTTGTGGACCAAAACCTATTGAAACCGATCCAGAAATCTGCGCAGCTGCCGTAGAAGAGCGTCTGTTGGAGATTGCGAAGATGACCGCGGTTTCGCCACCAGGTGTAGTGGCACACGTAATTGACGCTCGAGATCGACGCGAAGTGCGCACAGAAGCTACAGTGGAGCGGCCCGCCGCCCGTGCTCCGCCACCCTCCCCGCTACCGGCGCCCCCACCGGCGTCCACTCAGTCTACTACAGACTCAGCAACAATAGCATCAGTAGTACCTGTCACAGCAATAATTACACCAGTTACAAGTTCTGCAATAGTGACTATTCCTGCGCCTGATGATGATAAACTTCAAAAGGAATCACAAAATCGTGCGAAAGCTCAAGAAAGACGAGCGCGACCTCGTGTGCGGCGTGAACCGTCTGAACCCGAAGTTTATAAGAACGCAAATCGTTCAAAAAATATCATTCGAATTAAACTGAAACCTGACGATGACTACGAGGAAGAAGAAGATGATACAGCACCAGGGGCGGCAGCAATCGAAGTGGAGATAAACGCAGAAGTAGTTCAGAAGCCTGCCAGCTTGGAGTTGGCCGCGCGTGGGGAGCGCGCGGTGCGCCCCACCGAGCTGGTGGGGCGTGGCGAGCAGCCGGCGCCCGCCTCGCCCACGCCGGGCTCCCGCCGTCTACCGCGCGACAGCCGCACTCCCTCCCCTGCTGGAGTTGCTGTCTCCCGAAAGTCTTCCTTTTGCTCTTTGTTCAAATCTCGTGAAACAATCGCTTCGCCCGATTCACCATCAGACGCACTTCGTCGCAAAAGAAGTCTAACAGAAGGTCGTTCCCGTAGTAAAAGCCGCGATCGTTCTGCGACCCCAACTTCTGCCGGAAAGATAAGAGGATCAGTGTTATCGCTATTTCGTACACCAAGGAAGAGTGCCGCGTCTCCTTCACCGAGTTCACGCGAAGGTTCTCCTATAGTTCAGCCACAAAAACAGATTCCAACAGTTACGCCACAGCTTGTTGAGCGTGTTCGGCAAGGCGATAAACTTAAGTACTACGAGGATACAAAAGATGGAATCATACACATTCCATTACGAACGCCACCTGATGAACGGCCTGGTTCGAGTGGAGCGCGTCGTGACACAGACTGCACTAAGACCACTGCTGAAGTTTTTACGCACCGAGAGCCACCTCGCCCGGCTTCTGCTCCACAGACTAGGCCCGTTACAGACCGTGAGTTTACACCGCAAATTTCTCAAAAACCCACACAACGAACCGTTCTTCCTGACGGTAGCATCATAATACCTTTACGATCACCTACGGAGCGAACTCCAAACGAACGTCTACCAAGTCCACCTATTGTAGATCCAATATCAACGGAAATGACTCACTGTTTTGGGGAGGAGACGCAATTGGTCGCGCCAGTTGATCTTCCAGCTACAACTACTCCTGCACTACCTCGGCATTGTGAAGATAGCGTTCCAATGCCCACCGCCGAAGTCGAAAAATTTGAGCCCACATCTAATACTGAAGACGGACGAAAGCGACGCAAGGAGCGGTTTGTGTTTACAACCCATGTCGGTAGCCGAGAGCAAGTCTTTAGTACACAATTCAGCATAACGAAAACTCCCAGTGTGACAAGTGAGATATCAGGTTCCTTCCCAAGTTTCGTCGATGGTGAGGAGATGCGAACGACAACAGTGCGGGATATCGCAACGACCGCCGAGAGCAGCCCGGCCGAGAAGGAAGTGCGATATTCGGGCAATACCTCGGGGGTCGGCACCGCAGCGGCACCCAGTCCGGCTTCGCCACAAGAGCCAGTACGAGATTCTTCCGAATCCGAGCCCAGCTCGGAGTCTGCACCGCCTCCTGTGGGTGACGAAGTGGAGAAGCGCGGGCTCGTGGTGCAGCAATCGTTCGAAGAGGAGCTGCCGTACGTGCCAACCACGTTGCCGCAAGAGCGCTCCGTGGCACTGCCCATGGTACCGGTGCGAGAGCGCGGCGGCGTGCTAGTGTCGGGTGTATCACGGCCGCGCGCGGCGGGCCCCGGTGGGCCGGCCGGGCCGCGCGCGCCAGCCGGGGCGGGCCCGACCAGTGGTCCACGGGTGCCGCGCCCAGCCCCGCTGCCAGCGCCACCGGCGGCCGCGCAGGACAAGCTCCGCATTCGTCTGCCGCGCCGCGCTGGCTCGTCCGCACCCCCTGCTCGCCCAGACCGTCCCACTCGCTCGCGTACCCGTAGCGGGAGTGAAAGTAAGTTAATCAAATTATCACCACGAACAATTTATGATTTGCCAACATGGGGCTAACGTTTTTTTGCTCGGAAGAAGAACGAGTCTCACAATAGTGACCCACCTGGTGAGCAAAAACACGGTAGGCCCCACATTGTTCCAATATTTCAGATTTGCCTCTATCCGCAAATTGAATCGCGGAAAGTTAACTTATTTATTTATTTTTATTCTTCTGCACATTCAGTACAAGGCGGACTTTATGCCTGGGTATTAATTAAGGGGCTTAGCCATATTTATAATCGGTACCAATCTAGACTACTTGTTTAAACTACTTATCGTACAAAATCGTTATCTTACTAGTTAAAAAATAAAGTCACTATCCGCCGTCTGTCTGTCCGTATGTATGCTTAGATGTTTACAACTGCGCAACGGATTTTGATGCGGTTTTTTTAAATAGATGAGTGTTTCTTGACGAAAGTTTATATGTATAATACATGCATAATATAGTAGAGAACCACTGATTTTAGAGGTTTCTAATGTGATGTCGTTGATATGCACGTGTTTGCGTTTAATATAATAATAAATAATAATAAAATGTTTATTTGGTGTAAAAAGCCAGATTACAAAATTAATCTTAATATCTAAACAAAGTCTAAAAATATGTGAAACCTGAACTAGGTCCAAGCCTGTGTTTCAGGTAAAAATGTACTGAAATATTTAATAAAATACAATAATATTGCTTATAAAACTAAAAATGTTATGTCTAAATTAAATTAAGCTAGTCTCTAAGTATAACAGGTGCGCGTGTACAGTTTCATAAACAAACGTAAGCAAAAATAGCTAAGTCAACTATAATAAAATTATTTGCTTACTTCAAGTAATTCCTCGGTTTGATCGTATGTTAAGGTGTGTACATAATTATGTAATAATTTTTTACAGTGAAAGTGATTGAGGCTATAAATACTTAATTCTCTATTTATTCTATTGTATAAAAATGGGCCAGGAAAGATAAAGAATCTTTTTATAAAAGCGTGTTTTGACACTGAGGTTGAAGTGCAAACTAGAGGTATATCATTCCGCCTTTTGTTAGTAAGATTATTAACATTGAAGCTGAGTAGTGAATGTTGTTTGAGTATTAGCTGTATTACATAGATTTGGCGAACAGTTAAAACTTTGCAGGATCTATATAGCATCGATGTAGGAAAGAGAAAGGGATGGGAAAATGCAACTTTAAGGATGGCTCTCTGAGCACGTTCTAGAGGGAGTATAATAGTTTTTGATGCGCCACCCCAAGAAGTAACACAGTACTGGATAACTGACTGACATAACGCTAGGTAGATTTGAGTGATTAATTTAAAATCTCCGATTTGTCTAATTTTTTTAAAAAATGTGCATCAATTTCCTGACTCGTGCAACCAAAGCGCTGATGTGTTGTTTGAAACAAAGAGTTTCATCAATTGTGATGCCTAGATATCTGATGGAAGTAGTTTTTAATATACAAGGGCAGTTGCATGTGTCCACTGGACTAATTCTACATTTATGTGCGTATAATTGGGTGTAACAGAGGTAATTGGACTCTTGCGCATAGAAAAGTGAATAAATTTTGTCTTCTCCGCATTTAGTGTTAGTATGTTAGAGCAAAGCCAACTATTAACTGAATTAAAAGCCAATTGAGCATTACAGTGCAGTTCATTGTCGTTATTGGATGAAAAAATTAGGGCCGTGTCGTCAGCGTGTGATATTAGTTTCCCATGATGCATCTCGATGTTACATAAATCGTTGATATAGATCAAAAATAAGGTAGGACCAAGAATACTCCCTTGAGGCACTCCAAAACCCGTATTTTTCTGGAATGGGCTTGTGACGTCATCTATTCTAACACACTGGTAACGGTGATCTAGATAATCAGCAAAGAGGTTCAGTTGTGTGCCTCTGATACCCATACATTCCATCTTCTTTAGAAGCAGTGGAATAGACACAGTATCAAAAGCTTTGGCAAGATCAATAAAAATTCCTAGAACGTGGTTGCCTTTGCCGAGTTCTTCTGATATGAAATCTATGAGTGTATGTACTGCATCAGCTGCTGACAACTTTGCTCTAAAACCAAATTGCAGTGGTGACAAGAATTTATTCATTTCTAGGTAATTTACCAATCTGATGTTAATAATCTTCTCAAGAATTTTAGATATCGATGGCAGTAGTGAGATAGGCCTATAATTATTTACTAGATTCTTGTCACCTGATTTGAATATAGGGACAACCACTGCCCTTTTAAGACATTTTGGAAAAATGCCTTTAGAGAGACACTCTCGAAAAACATGAGTCAGAGGTGGGACAAAAATTTGCCTATATGTTTTCAAGATCCTATTGCTGATTCCATCACAACCAGTTGCACAGTTATCTTTCATTCCAGTTATGATTCGTGCAATTTCCTGTTCGTCTGTATCTAATAAAACAAGTGATTTTTCAGTATTTAAAGTTGTATTAGTCCGGGTTGTAGAGTTTAGCTGCAGCTGTTGAGCGAGGTTTCTACCCACATTTAAAAAGTAGTTATTTACATTGTCAGCAGACTGAAGCGAAGTAGATTCTGTTAGTAGTAAACTCGAACATGATTCTCGCTGTTTGGACGTATATATTACATTTTTTATGTGTTGCCAAAGTCTCTTACTATTTTTACCCGCCCGATGTAACGCGCCTTTATCTAATATTTAAATTATTGCAAAAGTTCCTGTATCTTTTGTATGTTAATTGTAGATCAAAATTATCAGGAAAACGTTTTGCTCTATGATGTAGTTTGTCCCGGTGTCTTATACATCTAACAAGCCCAGGCGTAATCCATGGCTTTATGTTATAATGTCTGTTATTAGTTTTTATAACTGTGGTATTACGACGAATAGCTTGTTCAACATCATTTATTAAATACGACATCGAGACGCTGACATCAGCAGAATTATAAATCGGTGTAAAGTCGATGTTGCGTAAATCATGTTCGAGTTTTTTTAGGTTTAATTGTGACCTAGTTTGGTGACGATTTTGCTTCGGAAGCGTGAAGTTAAGGATAAGCAGAACGGCATGATGATCGGTTAATGTAGAGTTAGTAACAAGGCTAATATAGTTTGAGTTGGTTTTAACCATCATGTGATCCAGACAGGAACCACTTTGATGTGTTGCCAATTTATGAGCAGCGAGGAGTCCATGAAATGCACATAAATTAAGGTAATCCTGTATTCCTGCATCAGAATTCTCAGAGTTGATATTAATGTTTATGTCACATGTTAGTACAATATTTCTAAAGGAGGTTAGTGTTTCACATGTCTGGTTTAAGGAATTGAGAAAGGAATCTAAGTTTCTAGTGGAAGGTGGTTGGGGATGATGACAGGGTATGAAAATTAAAAATATAATTAGTCCGTAACTTAGGTAATAAAAAAATATTAGACACGTATTTTTTTATTTTGTTGTATAATAAAACAATACTTAGATAAAACGAATCAAAGTTTAGGAGTGGGGGCTAAAACGTCATTTCTTAGTATAAAATGTACTGAGAAGTGACGTCACGCGACATTTCAAATATATCTTCGAAACTATTCGTTTCCGTAAGAAAATAAAAAATACGTGTCTAATGTTTTTAAATAATCTACCAGACGGACATTAAAATAAAAATTAGTCGTCTACCCCACCTGGTGTATTAGGTTCCTCTACAGTAACTCTTAATGAATCTTTGGCATAGACAACCACTCCTTCATTTTGGCTAGTATTCATAGTATTACAAAAAGAGTTATATCCCTGAATATCAGGTAGGTTAACGCATCTACTTTTAAGCCAACACTCTGTTAGTATGATTATGTCACATGAGAAGTTAAGTCTTCCTAGAAAAACATGAAAATTATCTATATTTTTGTATAAGCTACGAATGTTTTGAGTGAGAACAGTTAGTGACTTTGAGAATATAAGCGAACGCTGGCTGTACCCTACGAGATAGACCAAAATAATGCACTACAGTATTGTCCACCTTAAAAATATCAACTAAAAAGTACGCGATGGTATATGTCTACCTCTTAGGGATACGGATCGGAATAACCCACCATAATCATTTTTATCCTTTACTTAAAAATGGTTATTTACGAAATGATTTTAAACAATACAGCATTAATCTTTATTCAATTAAGTACCTACTTTAAATAAATTGTGCATTTATTATAAATTAATATTATTATGCTTCAAAGTTAAAGTCAAAGCATTTATTTCAATTAAACCATAATTTGGTACTTTTGAAACTGTCTTGTTGACATATTCCGATAACAGTACCTATCGGAAAGTCGCCCATATTTTATATATTACTGTACGTACACAGTGCGGCACCTAGCCTCCTGTAGGAGTCAGGTGGCCGGCAGGTAGGTAGGTAGGGGTCCAAATAAAGTACACTTTTTTAACAGTAGTTCACTCTATTTACACCAATTATCTGTTGCCCTAATCACGTCCAGGTTCGGGGTAATATGTACGCTGAGAACACTGGCCTGAACCGTGGAGTAGCTCTGCAGGCGGTCCGATCTCGTTCCAAATGCACTTCCAGGTCTTCAGCAGGGCCTAGGTAGTTCTCAGGTAGAAGAAGGTCTGGTCTTCCACTCGCCGCCAGGTAGATGGCTGCGACGCGAGGTTAAATGTAGAACGTAAATCCGCCAGGTAGATGGCTGCGACGCGAGGTAAATTGTAGAACATAAATCCTGGAAGCGCAGACACAAGGCAAGCGTTAGCAGAGCTCGGACCACGTAGCCGGGTCCAAAGGTCACAGTGTCCCAGCAGACAAAGAAAAAAAAAGAATAGCCGCTGCTGGCGAGAAATTAAGAAGAAGAAACGCCTTACAATAGCAACACTTAAGCAATACATGGAAACTTACCCCAGCGGGATCCGATTACAATTTATATAATTGATTTGAAGTAGATTTAGTTAGGTAGGTAAGTACGATCTTGCAACGTAGCTAGGTCGTCCGCGATCGAGTGTTGACACAGTCGTCACCTCTGATGCCTTTAAAGTTGACTGTTCGTTGGATTTTACGAATGCGCCCGAGACGAGCCGACACGACTAGTTATTAACTCGTTTAGAGATGCGTAGGCGCAATAGAAGCAAGGACCTTTGCGTAAACAATTAATATTGGGTTCCGTAATGTTTTTATATAAAATTGATAATTTTAATGCGTTTTAAATTAGTAAGTAGTAAGATGTGTTTCTTTTTGTTTATTTAGTGTATTTTAATAATAGTTTTAGAATAATCTATTGTAATTATTTATAATTTATATGGTTTCGAAGCTATTTTTAGGGCAAACAAGGTACAACGTTACAACAGGTACGTACTTTTTGGTACTCATAAATAGTCAGCATACCAATATTTAGCTTCCTACCTCGAAAATTGCGGAATGCTCTGTACAAACTACCACCCCCATTTTAGGGAATTGGGAAGTGGCTTGGGAAGGGGAAAAAAGTAGCCTATGTTAAGTACCTACTCTCCATCCCGTTAACTATCTCCAATTAAAAAAATCACGTCAATTTGTCCTCCGTGTTTGGCTCCGTTTTGCCGCGAAGACAAACTTATAGATAGGCACACTTTCCCATTTATAATATTAGTATAAAAGTAATATAGTTTTATATTTATATGGATAAATTGTCAAAATTAATAATGTAGGTATAGAAAATAAAAAATAATCAAAATAATAAGTCAATCGGAAAGTTACATCTCCTAGGTATAATTTTCAAAATTAATAGAAGTGTCGTCTAAATATTTTTTTATCGAATAGTTGCACTTATTAGTTATTTGTTACAATTAATAATGATGTTTTTTGATTTGTCCAAACGTAGAGTGTATTTGTTTCAGTAATTTGTTATAGATTCCTTTAGCCATGCAGAAGTTACTTTTATTAAATAACTAGCGACCCGCCCCGGCTTCACACGGGTGCAATACTTATGTAAATATGACTACTACAAAATGTCCTTATACTATACACCACGTCCACAGCTTTTTCGTCATTAGACAATACAAACATGTTTTGCTTAGAGGTTACTCTAGACAGCGCGACATACCTACATATGGCGATGTGTAAAACACTCAACGCTCAAATCTAATCCTGCAACGTTTTAAGTTTGACCCTGCGATTTATTATTGCAAAAGATGCCTCCTTGGCCGAGTAGTCGCAAGTGCGACTGCCGGGCAAGGGGTCTCGGGTTGGATTCCCGGGTCGGGCAAAGAATTACTGGGTTTTTAAAAATCTCAATAGTAGCACGGAATCTGGAAATGTGCCCGGTATATGGCAATAGGCTCACCCCCTATTACATGGGACAACATAAATAGCGAAAAGTGGGTGTTACATTGTACAGTGGCATTAAGTGCCGTAATGTGCACCTCTGCTTATCCCTTTGGGGATAAAAAGGCGCGATGTTATGTTATGCAAAAGATATCTTTACCGGAAATTGTAGGCGTTTAAATTGGAACAGTAAATCTGGTGGTATCAGAGGAATTCGGGGAATTAATACATCTTCGTCCGATACCACATCCAGTGAGTATTGTGCACTCTATTATGAAAGTTTTTAGTGATTTTACCAGCAAACGTGTGCCATTGCAAAGTTTAGGAGGATTCAGGTTTCTTAATAAAATAACAGGACAACCTACTTTCAATATCATTTTATGAGGAGTGAGTCCAGGTCGAGAACAGTATCGACCGAGTAGTATAGAATACGAAAAATATGGTTATCTAACCTAAAAATAAATCTGCGTCATAAAAAATCGCCCTAAAAAGCACTTTTAAAACTCGCGCGAAAAAGCACGTATTGTCTTAAAAATAATTAACTTTTTTTATTTAAATAGGTACTATACTATAATACATTGATATATTCCTCTCTAGAGAGCTCCGATAAACGTGTGCGATCGCTGCAAATCACGTAGTGCTGTAGGCTATAGCGCGGCGCGCCGCAGCAACTACGTCCTGCATTTTAAATTTGTAATATCTTCGGAAATATTCACTTAAATTACATGCCGTAAAAAGCATATTGATTTATAATATTGCACAATTTATTTAAAGTCCGTAATTAGATAAGAATAAATGCTGTATTGTTTAGTCATTTAGTTACTTCAATATTATTATAGTTTAATTGAGTATACGGCTGATAGAGTAAATTTTCAACACAAATAATAGTTTTATTAAAACTTGATGTTAATATTAATTTAGTTGTAATTAGGTGTATTATGTTATGTTCCATAATGTAGACAGGGAAGATTATTGTCTGTAAACACACTAGATTAAGAACATACTATAAAAATGTTGTATGTCTGTACAGACACAATGTAGCGAACTACTATAATATTATCTATCATCTATTGTAACATACCTACATTGACGAAATAAACAATATTTGTATTTGTATTTGTATTTAAAATCACTTCGTAAATAACCATTTCTAGTACCTAAAGGATAAAATGGTTATGGTGGGTTATCCCTAATAGATAGACATATACCATTGTGGACTTTGTTGTTGAACTTTTTATGGTGGACAAAACTTTTTATAGTAGAACATTATTTTCGTCTATCTCGTAGGGTACAGCCAGCGTTTGAAATATAAGCGCAAAAAAACGTGCTACGTCCTTATCTACGACATCACACTAGAAACCTCTAAATTTATCAGTATTTCTCTACTACCTCTATATTATCCATTTATTATACATATAAACCTTCCTTAAGAATCATTCTATCTACTAAAAAAACCGCATTAAAATCCGTTGCGTAGTATTAAAGATCTAAGCATACCTACATAGGGACAGACAGACAGTGCATAGCGACTTTGTTTCATATATTATGTAGTGATAGTGATGTTGTTTTATCGCACTTTTTGCCACTCCAAGTTTGACGGTAGCATTGCCGTGAAGTTGTGGTAGTAGGACAACCCGAATCGCCAAGGAGGAGGCGGGGCGCATGAGGGAACGAACCTCCTCACGCCCCATCTGTCGCGGGAGACACTCCGGGCCACCGTAAGTGCGGGTCTGCGGACGGCGAGCACGGAGCAAGGGTAGCTTGCCGCCTGACCAGAACCAGACCCGGTCCCAGTATAGATTGTGAACAAACCAGGCCATTTATATTTAGGTACAGTTATATTGTTCAGGTTACGACTCGCGTCCGAAAACTGAGTGGATAGACTTCGAGGAAGTGCCAGAGCGACGAAAACAGCCCAAACGTATACAGACACTACCCGCTGCGGCGGCTGCAGGAGGCACCGAGGGCGCGGACGGCGCGGGCTCGGCGGACGGCGCGGCCGTCGTGTTCAGCTACGTGGAGCCCGAGCAGTGTCGCTGCGAGTGCCACGCGCACGCCGCGCGCGACGAGGACCAGCTGCCACTGCTGCACGACGACCTGCAGCCCCTGCGCGCCAGGTATGTACAAGCTACTGCGCCACTCACCGCTCTCACTCGGCTCCTGTCCGTTGTCGATACAGGTATGTACGTACGGATGCCTGAAATGCTGACTGTTATGTTGGTGGACCGAGAGTCCAAGACTCAATACATTTATTTCCCATTGGCCTTTACTTTTCAATACCTACCTCTGTAGGCTAGGAGATACAGTCCTCCTCACCCTCTAACGTAATGGGCGGTACGCAACTCCTCTTTGAGGACGCCTACGCCTCTTTGAGGAGTGGCTTAAGAGACGCTATGGCGTCCTCACCTACCGCCTGACGCAGGTACTTACCGGACATGGGAGCTTGGGAGGTACCTGTGTCTGATAGGGCGGGAGGAAACGCCCAGGTGTCATCACTGCCAGGACTGCCCTGAGGACACGGTGGAATACACGGTGGGGGCATGCCCTGCGTGGGGTTTGCACCGCCCGCGCCGTGCCCTCAGTGATGTGATCGGCGACGGCGACCTCTCGCGTCTTGCCCAAGTCCGGGCCATGATGGGGACCTAGGAGGACTGATATGCCGTCTCCTCCTTTTGCGAAGCAGACATCCTGCCTCCTCACAGCCCAGCCGTTGCGTTCGAGTTCCGCGCGCGCCTCAAAGAGCCATCAGACCACCACGGATGGGGCCCAACAGGGCTGATGCCAATACGGAGCCGCGGAGGTCTTATCGGGTTGCTGGGGCTCCAGCTTGAAGGGCAGGAGTACGAACGGGGTGGTTTTTGGTCAGGTAGAGTCTAACACTAGTGTCGTGGTGGCCTGGAGGTTTAAGACGCTCGCTTCTCATGCATGAGGGTGCGGGTTCGAAACCTACCAACGGCAAGTACCAATGTGACTTTTTCCGAGTTATATGTACTTTCTAAGATTATTTAGACACCACTGACAAACGGTGAAGGAAAAACATCGTGAGGAAACCTAGACTTATAATTTCTAATTATAAGTTTGAAATCGCCAACCCGCATTGAGCAAGCGTGGTGATTAACGCTCTAACCTTCTCCGTGTGAGAAGAGGCTTTGCTCAGCAGTGGGCATTTATAGGCTGTTGATGATGATGAGTCTGACACTCCCTCCGGCCTCACCCAGAGGCGGGAGAAGACATTCGATGATTATTCGACGTTTATAACATGAATGTTTTGTTGTAATGGTCAGTTCGTCGTCGTTGGAGTGCGGCGAGGAGGAGGCGCACGTGCAGCTGCGGGTGCAGATTGCTCCGTTCACCGCCGACCTCGACCTGCACCCCGACCAGCACGCCGACGGGGTGAGTACTAGGTAGCGAGCACTGGGGAGCAGTTGCGAGCACAGTCCATCAGTGTTCCTATTTATGTTGATGTGACGACGGGCCTGGTTGCAGGAGGCGCAGTCCCACTGACGCCGCCGCGCCCGCGCCGGAGACGCCGACGTCGAAGCTGCTACGCCGCGCCAGGCGCTGCACCATACTTTACAACTATAAAATTATGAAGATTATATCTTACCCGCAGCGGCAAGAGATAGTATCATTTTTGAGATGTAAATTTACCCAGTTCATTAGGTATGTAATGTATATTTTAGGGTCGTTTATAAATCTCCTATTAGCCACCGTTGATCTTTGCATTTTTTGATGTTTATTGAATTGTTTGACCGAAGTGTATATTGTACCTCTAATTTAAATAATACGTATGAATGAAATAGTGGGATATGAGTGAGTGATGTTTAAAGGTGACGTATGTATGGAGTAAACACTTAACTCGACACAGGTTCGTGTCCGCACAACTGCCTTATCCGCATCGGCACGTGCCGAGAGTACCGCTACTACCGCAGTAAGCCAAGCGCCGCGCGTTGCCTGCAGGTCGACACTGGCACTTGGCAGTGATTGTAACTCGCTACAAACTATTATATTGTTTATGGACCGAAATTAATAACCGACCTCTATCCAAAATGTTTGGATCGATCTCGGTTTTTGACATTATTCTATTGAGTGTTTGTCAAGAACCCAGTCCCAGCCAGAGACTTTGGATAGAGCTTGGATCTTAATTTCGACCGAATACATGCATATTATTTACTCAAACACGCGTCACACGTCATTTTAAAAGTTATATCTGTTGATTTTGCTAACTGCCTGTAGATCTTTACTCATACTTGCAAAGAAGTGGTTGGTGTAAACCACACCACTGTGTATTCAAAGGTGCAATTAAATATATTCTATTGGGGTGTTTCTTCTCGTGTCTGAATACGTAGGATCTTATCACGGGGGACGCGGGCCACTTGTATCTCGATTAATATTATAAAGAGGAAACATTTATTTTGCGCTATAGATTTATTTCACACTTTCTTGCACACAAACAGAAAAAAACAATAGTTTACAATGTAACAGTAATTTGAGTACAACGAGCTGTCTTATCACACGCGGCGACTTCTTATTCGTGTTATGTTTGTTTGTAACAAAAATTACTAAACTGATTCCAAATATTACTAGATACATCTTTACTGAGCAACACTGATATTGTTACATTGAATTAAACAAAATTCTGCCTAAGTCACTTCTCCACGCGGACGATAGAAATTAGAGTACCTACCTATTATAATTATGTATGTATAGAAGTATGTATTACATATCTATTCTCAGTAGGTACTACTTCAAGACGTGCTCATGCAATGCAACCATATCGTGGCCTGACTGACCAAACCAATGATCAGTCTTCGACATATCTATAGAAGTCCGCTTTGAAGTATAGATGACTGGACTGTACCGGCCCATACATTACTAAACTTGGGAGTTCAGCTCGCCTTATTTAAACAACTTGGTGTGTTTGTTGCCACCCTCCATTTAATCTTTCTTGTTTCGAAGCAGCATCACCCGTCGTCATATTAAGGTATACATTCCTATGTTGGAAAACTAAATAAAGAAAATGTATTATTTATTCGTCACTTCTTATTCGGAATCATCGCAATCGTCTTTAGTCTCCTCGAACTGCAACGCTGGCGTTCACCAGGCCGGTCGGTTTAGTAGCCAGTAGGTGCGGTGCACACTTGTGGACTATCGAAGTGGTATTGTTTATTGTAACACAGCTGACTCACTTGGGTAGTGAGTGTGTGCTCGATTACATTCCTCATTTTTATAGTTCTATTGTCGGCTGTATTTTGAATTTGTGTTATAATGATTATTGTTAATTTTAAGTTCCAAGCAGGGAGTACCTACCTGCCTACAAGATCATATCTAAGGGCTTCTTAAAATAATGGTATGCTACCTCTGCTATATATACCTACGATATCACTGAGTTACCTATCGATTGGCTAGAGCAGTGCAGCTTTAGATGTGCATAAAGAGGAAAGGTGATGGAAGTCCAGATGCTCACGGGTTAATAAGTATTAGATACTATAAACAGGCAGAAGTTACGTTTATGTACCTAGAGGTGCACCTAACGACATTAAGCTTGTAAGATGCAATCTAGTGAGCGAGCTGTTCTTGTCTAAGTTGCACAGTAGCGATATAAGAAATGGACCAAAACGCTAAATGTGACGTGTAAACTGCGTGCAGGTACAGCGGGCGTTGACGTCTAATCATGTAACGTACCGACGTACTATTGATATAATCCATTGCCTGTGGTGAACGTTCTCTTTTTACTATTTTATCACTATATCTATGTAGGTACTCGTCCGAATTAATTCACTATTTTGGAAGCTTTTTGAATCATGGCAAGATGTGTCATTCATTCTGTGTGCAGTTATTCAATATTTCGTTAAAGAATATGTTGAAGGAGGTGAGAGTTGTATTTTTGTGCATTATGTGCATTACATATATACAGGGTGTGTAGCGCATGGACCGACACAATTTCTTTGGGAATATGGAAGGTCGTTCGTTAGCTACCTTTGACTCGCACGGTTAGGTATTCTTTTTATTGAAATGTAAAATTTTCCCAAAATGTTTTGTTTCAACTCGGAATAACTTTTTTGTTTTTGGGTCTAGTTGTCCAAAACGTTGTTGTATACTCTAACAAAAGTTCTTTATAGTTAATACCGTTTTGTAAAAACATGCTACAAGTCAGAATAATGATTACCTACCTATTTTGTAAAAATGCGAGTTACCTACTTTGACGTACCCGTATTTATATGGGAACGGCACACAACAATGGAACCAGAAGAAGCCAAAAGTAACTATTATCAGTCATATATACCTACCTATTGATTGTTTACTGACCCACTGATGGGTCTGTAAGAAGTCTGTTCCCCAAACCTTAGCTTTTAGCTTAGCTAAGGAACTTTTTTAAATAAAACTAAGTTGTTTTATAAGTAGGTAATTTAAAAGTTGAAAAATTACTGACGAGTGGAATTAAAAATATTTTTTTTCAATTAACTCGTCAGAAATTAAGAAATGAAGTACCTAAGTAATTCAAATTCAAATTTGATGTAATTTAGACTTTGTAGTATATAATAAAATTTATTTGTGGACCATTATAGTCACCACAAACGAAAAAAATATTTTGAGTTAAAAAAAACACTAGAAAAATTTTTCATTTAAAAAATCATGTAACCAACCGTGACATTTGGGACGAAGGGTTTTCGGTATAAACGTTAGATCCCAAGTCCCAAGTATCTGTCGCGGAGAACCTAACGGGTTGCCGGGGCTCCGGCTCGACGCGACGTGCAGGAGAAAGAACGGGTCAGTAAGAGTCTGACACTCCCTCCCGCCTCACCCGGGCGGAAGAAGTCATTCGATGATTTTCCCCCCTAAAAAAATGTCCGAAGTACCTTCTAAATCCCTGAAAAAAATGTATCGGTCCATGCGCCAAACTTCTGTACATTTTACGATTATAGTATAACCTGTATTTTTTTCTTTCTGTAATGGCAACCGAGTGTATAGTCCGTAAATTGTAGGTAAGTGATCTCTGTGATAGCTGTAAGTAACATGCCCATGAAGTTCTGAATTTAGGTGTACAAATACATGCACAGTAAATATTCAATACCTGCCAATGTTATGTTATACTATGTCGATCTAATTAGGTAGTAATGGGCGGTATCTATCTATATTATGTAAAACTTAATTGTGAGTGAACAAAAACGAATTTTTCACGTACCTACTCATGACAACTTCGTATTACGGGAGAAAACACACCGCCTTTGGTTCAAAGGCCGAGTTAAGTCGGTATTAAAGGCGATTGTAATTAAATTGAATCACATTATTGTTACATAAGCATTAATAAAATAAGACATTAATATCGATAATTACCAGCAACATTCTTATATCTTGACAACCCTAGAAATGTCATTGTCAGTTTTAGTTGTAACTTGTAACAAAGATCATTTTATGGACTATACGTGCCGTGGACTATATGTTGCATACTGTAGAAAGCATACAAAAATCGCGGACAGAGGCGGATTAAACCTAGAATGGGCTCGGCAAGCACCACTTAGTCGTCCCGCGACGCCCATAAGGGATAATACGGCTCTGACTGCGATTTTTGTATCAAAACCGTTAATAATTATTATATCCTCTATTATACTTTTAGTTATCTAATTACCTATATTGTGTAAATTGTATCTTGGTATATTCTCTCATAGAAATGTTATCTAAATGTATAAATATTTGGCTCAGCTTAGTGCAATCATTTTTTTTAAATAGGTACCTACCTATTCCGTGAGCTTCTCGTGTACAACATACTTACATCACTATAAAACTGTTAATTCAATAGAATCTGTGGTTTCTAAACATGCAGTGACTATCGTGTTCAGCCAGACGATGCGAAAAGTGCCGAGCCGAGCGGCGCGGCGCAGCCACGACAATTAGTGATACTGATAACGTGACAATATTGTTTACATTGTCTGCACATTCTATTGAACTGGAACCGGACGATGTAGCGACACAACTGTACCTAATGTTGGTCCATTTTGTTAAAGCAATTTAAGATGTGTATGTAATACTGTTAAAGAAAATCTATCAGTTAGGCAAAAGTCTGAGAAGTAAAAATATGAATTTTGCTTTCCATTCCCTGCTTTTTATTAATTCCCGTCTTTAGACTGTTACCATGTATATGTATAATGTGGATCACTTGCAGCCGACCAATTCGGGAAATATACGTTATTTTACTGAGCTGTTAATGACAGCCTCATTAGCAGGGTGGCCTACCCCTTCGGGGATAAAAGGTGTGAAGTTATGTTATTATCATTTATGACACTGATCTTAATTTTTTGTAACATTTACACTACTGTACCGTAACAGATGACAATTTAATGTTAGATAAGAATGTAATATACCTACATCTCCCGATCGATTTCGATCATGGTGGCCTGTCAGAATAGACAAGCCCTTCGCAGGAGATCGCACAAGTGCACTCTGTTCCCTTACTCTGAACCCGATGGGATCGGCAGACCGAAACGACCAGAAAGAGATCAGGCGCAGGACTATCGGCTTTACGTGCTTTTCGAGACACGGGGTAAAACATCGCCGAATTTGATGTTTAATGTTAAAAAAACTGTTCCAAATTAAGGGTCAATTTAAAACTTAAATAGTTGCAAACATATCAAACAATATGCCGTTTGTTGCCATTCATTATAAATAATAAGTCGTAAAGGAAAGATACACATGTGCATAAATAAAAAACAATTTATTTCAACTGCCTATTCAGGATTATAAAGACACGAGTCTCCGGTCGGGCAGACAGCGGTACAATACAAAATAAATGCAAGTACTTTATACAATACAGGTAAAGCAACGCGACGCTCATTTGAAGATCTTGCCCTGGTTGAACTTGCGGCCCTGCTTGTCTACTCCGGTCCACGAGAAGTATTCCTGCACCAGCTTCTTGGTGTCAGGGCTGGCGGGGTCCAGCTTTTTCCAGTCGTAGGACTCGTAGTCTATCTGCCAGTCTGGCGACAGCGGGAAGGCGAGCTCCTGTCCGCGCCACACCCAGACGCCGGAGATGGTGGAGTCGTTGTCGGAGCCGAACAGACAGACGGACGCGAACGCCTGCTTGCGCATCTTGTCCAGTCGCTGGAACATGCCTGCAACACACGGTTACTGCTGAGATGTCGAGCTGTGGCCCGCGGAGGGACGACGAGTAATATCCGAGATGTCGAGCTGTGGCCCGCGGAGTGCCGATGAGTAATGTCCGAAATGTCGAGCTGTGGCCCGCGAAGGGCCGACGAGTAATGTCCGAGATGTCGAGCTGTGGCCCGCGGAGGGCCGACGAGTAAAGTCCGAGATGTCGAGCTGTGGCCCGCGGAGGGCCGACGAGTAATGTCCGAGATATCGAGCTGTGGCCCGCGGAGGGCCGACGAGTAATGTCCGAGATGTCGAGCTGTGGCCCGCGGAGGGCCGACGAGTAATATCCGAGATGTCGAGCTGTGGCCCGCGGAGTGCCGATGAGTAATGTCCGAAATGTCGAGCTGTGGCCCGCGAAGGGCCGACGAGTAATGTCCGAGATGTCGAGCTGTGGCCCGCGGAGGGCCGACGAGTAAAGTCCGAGATGTCGAGCTGTGGCCCGCGGAGGGCCGACGAGTAATGTCCGAGATATCGAGCTGTGGCCCGCGGAGGGCCGACGAGTAATGTCCGAGATGTCGAGTTGTGGCCCGCGGAGGGCCGCCGAGTAATGTCCGAGATGTCGAGCTGTGGCCCGCGGAGGGCCGCCGAGTAATGTCCGAGATGTCGAGCTGTGGCCCGCAGAGGGCCGCCGAGTAATGTCCGAGATGTCGAGCTGTGGCCCGCGGAGGGCCGCCGAGTAATGTCCGAGATGTCGAGCTGTGGCCCGCGGAGGGCCGCCGAGTAATGTCCGAGATGTCGAGCTGTGGCCCGCAGAGGGCCGCCGAGTAATGTCCGAGATGTCGAGCTGTGGCCCGCGGAGGGTCGACGAGTAATGTCCGAGATGTCGAGCTGTGGCCCGCGGAGGGCCGACGAGTTATGTCCGAAATGTCGAGCTGTGGCCCGCGGAGGGCCGACGAGTAATGTCCGAGATGTCGAGCTGTGGCCCGCGGAGGGCCGACGAGTAATGTCCGAGATGTCGAGCTGTGGCCCGCGGAGGGCCGACGAGTAATGTCCGAGATGTCGAGCTGTGGCCCGCGGAGGGCCGACGAGTAATGTCCGAGATGTCGAGCTGTGGCCCGCGGAGGGCCGACGAGTAATGTCCGAGATGTCGAGCTGTGGCCCGCGGAGGGCTGACGAGTAATGTCCGAGATGTCGAGCTGTGGCCCGCGGACGGCCGCCGAGTAATGTCCGAGATGTCGAGCTGTGGCCCGCGGAGGGCCGACGAGTAATGTCCGAGATGTCGAGCTGTGGCCCGCGGAGGGCCGCCGAGTAATGTCGCGTGCTACTCACCAGTGATGAGGTTGCAGCTCATGAACACTTTGGCGAGCTCCTCGGGGTATTTGTATTCAGCATACCAGATGGAATAGTTTTCAGGGTCAAACTTCTCCCAGAAGTAGGGGATGGACTTGGCTTCATCTTCATTTGAATAACAACGTTTGAAGTCATCCATGTTGAAAGTCCTGAAGGATTACAAAAACATGACATCAAGAAAAGTTATTGGCGAGGTGAACAGCATTCTGAACGGCTTAATTAATTATTATGTTTTTTGGCTTACACACACGCAGTAGCAACGCGACATTCGCCGCGCCGGGTCACGGATCGCGGAATGCTCCTTATGAATATGAGCCTCTAGCATGGCTTGAAACTAGTCGAGTTCCTCATCAAATAATTACGTGAGTAAGTCGAAAAATATAATTAATTTAGTATGTCTGACAAAAGAACATAAATATAGCATGCTTGCCAAATTCTGATAGGGCAAACATTTTGTATATATCGCAGGCGAATTGTATAATCCGCCGTATTACATTACAAATGGCCATTTAGAAAAGCAGAGCCGTTTTGGAATACGGCGACTGCACTACTAGCCGTATTGTCAATGCGAAACGTTTTACCTTGGATGGTACCAATGGATGGTCTTTTTTTTATTTATTTTTTTTTAAGGAAAATCATCGTATGACTGCTCCCCTGCTGGGAGGGAGTGTCAGACTCTTACTGACTAAAAACCACCCCGTTACTTCTCCTGCACGTCGAGCGGGAGCCCCGGTTAGCCGTTAGGTTCTCCCCGACACCAATGGATGGTCTGGGTGACCATTGTCATATTGTTGTACTATTAAATGCAATGTTATGCCAAGATAGCGGCTATACAAAGTTATCAACATAGTCGAAAATTTCGTGCAGCTGTCATCTTGGTTTTACATTTCGAAAGTACTATCGGTTTTACATCCTTAGAAAACTACGAAAATGATTCCTATGACGAAAAAGTAAATAAAATTTTGCAGCCGCCATGTTGAATTTACATTTTGCCAGTACTGAGTATTATTACCCTTGAAAACCACGAGAACAACATCAAATAAGAAAACAATATTATTACGTCAAGCAGAGTCGCTCATGTTAAATTTTGTAACTATAAATTGAGCATGATAACCACTATCAACCAATAATAACGCATAGCTCCGAAAACTGCCTGATTTTGACCCCGTCGTATTCAATTCAGCTAATCGTTTAGCATTTGTGGCATTTGTATTACAAAACGCGCATGGTTTGCTAAACGGCTAACATTAAAGTAATACGGCAGATTATTCAATTCGCCTGAGACATACAGGGTGACTTGTAACTCGACGTATTTCTCTCAGGAGGCAATAATACAAACAATTTCCTACAATAATAGTCCGAAACTGACTAGGTTCCGAGATATTCAACATTTTCGGTTTTGGTAAAAAATCCAGATCTAGCTACAAAAACATCAATACATAAAAACTACGGGTTCGATTTAAGTGGTTTTTTATTAGTTCTAATATAAATAGATGTTTATTGATGTATTGACAATAAATTAAAACTAAAGTTACTTAAATCAAACCACTTGTTTTTATTTATTGTTTTTGTAGTTAGATCGGGATTTTTCATTTAAAATGTTGAATATCTCTCACTTTCGGACTACGGACCTCATGGCTATTGTTGTAGAAAATTAATTGTGTGATCACCTCCCGAGAGGAATACGTAGAGTTACAAGTAACCCTGTATACATTCATGTTTATTAGACCAGGGTGCGAAGGATATAATCAAGATATATGATATCCAATGACTTTTTGTGATCTAGATATTAATTTTGTCCAATCTAGAAGAAAATTTTGTGTTTTGGATTCATTTGTCGGATTAAAGTACTTACTTTTAAAAATAATAACATGATGTTCATATAAACTTTTGTTTCAATTTTCGAAAATAAATGTAGCCTATATTACTCCTTAGTAGATGTACGAAGGAGTAATATAGGGTACATTTGTTTTCATTTTATGGGCAGTTAGCTGATGAGCTAACTGCCCATAAAATGAAAATAAATGTGTAAATAAATGAAAATAAGCTAACTCCCCATAAAAGTCTCGTCAAAATCGGTCCAGCCATTACAGAGTAATAACAGTTAAAACTTATGTATTTCACAAGTGCCTAGTCACATAAAGTTAGCCCCCTTACGCACTAGCGGTCAACCGTGCGGGTAGTCGCTCCCCGTGGTTGACCGCTTTTCCAATTTAATATGCAACCGCGTCTGTCGATACAAACCGCCTAGGCGGTCAACCGCTAGTGCGTAAGCTAGTGCTTTACATACCCTTTGGGCATGGAATCGAAGGGGTCTTTGGACTCCTTGGGTTTTTCATCAACCTCGTCAGCTAGTTCTGGCGCAGGCTCTTCCTTCTTTTTGGGCTGCTCCTTTTTTTCAGGCTTCTTTTCTTTCTTCTTGTCTCCAGAATCCTGAAAGCAAAAGCAGGAAATGGATTATGTAAATTAAAAATGGACTGAATAAAGTACGAGGAAGTAACGACGAGTAATGGAGTACCTTCTTGGCGGCGGGGGGCGCGGGCGGCGCGGCGCAGAGCGCGGGCGCGGCCAGCACGGCGGCCACGGCCGTCTGCGCCGCCAGCGTGCGCCACCAGCGACTCACGGCCGGCAGCGCCGCGCGCGCGCCCGGCTCCAGCACGTGCTGCAACACACGGGACTCAGCGCGCCGCCGCCCGCGCGGGGCCGGGCGGCGGGCCGCGCCGGGCTGGGCGGCGGGCCGCGCCGGGCTGGGCGGCGGGCCGCGCCGGGCCGGGCGGCGGGCCGCGCCTTACCTGGAACGCGTGTATGAGCGTGCAGAAGACGATGATGTCGGCCAGGGTGACGCGCTCGGTGACGAGGAAGGTGCGGGTCAGCAAGTGCGCGTCCAGTACTTTCAATGCCGCCAACAGGTCCTGCTTCGCACGCTCTACGTTCTGTAATCACGATTGACATTTCTATAAATATTAAGTAAAATGTCTCATACAGATTCGTATTACATCAAAGGCGTACTAGGCGAGTGCCGAGTCCGCTAGATTAGAGAAGGGCGCCGCGACGCTCCAAGACACACGTGCCCATAGAATCTTAGCAGTGCCAAAAAATCGTATACGTGCGCGCTATTGAGACGCTTGCCTAAAGCCCTCTAGGTTTAATGCAACTCTGATCACATGTATGAGCTACAAACCCATAAATCCCCAAGCGGTCACCGGTGACAGCTTTCCACTAATATTACATTACATTATAGACCTTATTCCTAATGTTTAGAGAATACTTTTGTATGACCAAATTTAGGGGATGGATATCAACGGGTTAATGTACATCTCACGATGTTTAATACAGCACTTAGATAGCGAAAATCATCATACAGCACAATTTATAAACGGTATGTTATACTACAATAAAATTAAAATATAGAACAATAACATAAAGTACTAGTGGTAGGTGTACCTGTTTGTTGAACTGCATGATGCCAAGATATGGGAAGACCCAGGCGCAGGATGCAGGCAGCAGCTCACTGTCTGCCCAGGACGCCCACTGCCAGATGCGCGCCTGCGTGGCCGCGTCCGTGCCTCGTAGCGCGGCGTTGGACACTGCCACACATGACCAATATCAGCAACATCTATTCCCATACACTGCATCTTACAGTATCAATGGCCCCATAAAAAATAATAGTTGCTCCCACTTTGATTTTCTCCTGTGTCATGAGTTTTGTTTACAACTATACAAGTGAATACTGTACTCGATACCTAAAATACTTACAACACTTGACATTAATACCTACTTAATTTGTTTCTCTGAAAATATATTAAGGAATAATAAATACAATGATCAATTTCATCATTTAATCATAATACATGCAATTTTAATATTGTACACTAATCAAACCTAACCATCAATTAGTTTCTCAATAACAAAGTTTTCTGTTAAAACTGAGTTTTATGGATGTTATCATTTTAGGATAATTATTAATTACTATATCGTACCTCCAGTGCTATAACGTCACTTATGTTTTGCGGAGGCCCGCGCGCAACTGAACAATGAAACGTTTCTCCTAGTGCCGTCCAGATTAGCGCCAAAACCGTAACAACAGTAATGCCCTCACAATGTCAGTTTGCTTACTACACAAATGACAATAAATAACGCACCAAGTGAAGAGGTGAATTTGGAGTATTCTTTCATCAGTTAAGGTTTGACAAAAATTGTATAAGTGACGATATTGCATCATAGGTGCGATATGTATTAATAAGTTCTATTTATCAATTACTTTATTTTAGATAAGACAGGACTATGCCTAATATATCCCATTTAATCATTGAAATAATAATAATAATATAATAATAAAAATCTTTATTTTCTCAAAAATACTCTACGGATACAAATCACCAGGCCCGGGTGACCCCCGGAGACATTGAACAATATAAAGTATTTATTTAATAAAATAGACTAATGCTTATAATATTATAACAAAATTACCAACTTAGGATTAAATTAAACTAATTATTTTGGGTTTTTTTATGTTACATTTCGGAATTTGGGTTAGGTAGGTTAGGTTAGGTAGTATATATTTCGTACCATGGAATCCATAGCAATTTATTTTTTTTTACTCTTGATATTGAAGTCATAAAATTGATTCAAATTCTATACTCTATTATAAATGGATTAAAGCTGGAGTCTAAAATAGAGTATGGTTAAAGGATGTATTGAATAATGGTAGTCAATACAATATTACAATCGATATCTAATTGGAATTTGACTCTCCTAATGCAAGGAAAGTAATTTAACAGATGGGCCAGCTTCTGCACAACTTGAAGATAATGAGTATATAGGTTGTAGGTATGAGCTTAACTCCATAATTTACCATAGATGTAAAGCGCTACCGCAACATTTTTAGGTTATGTGACTAGCAGCTGTTTGACAATTTAAATTACAAAAGTAATGTGCACTTACCATAATAAGCAATAGCATTGCTTTCCGATAGTAGAACCTTGCCGTCAGCACTTTCGTAGGCTGGAACCTACAATTATAACAAAACCTACACGTCATCCTCACATCTTTTTAAAAATGAAATTTCAGGAAGTTTCCAAAACATTCACATTTACGATCAAAAAGGCACTCACTTTACCGGCTGGAAACTTTTTCAAGAACTCTGCTGACTTATTAGTTTCACCGAACACAAAGTTAGGGGCCACTTTCACGTCTACTCCCGAGTACTGTGCGGCGATCAACGCCTTGTATGCCCGGAAGTTTTCTGGATAGGTGTAAAGTACCTATAAAAATAAAGATAACACACATTAATATAGTTCTAATGTGTGTCTCTTTGATAATATTAATATTATTTTCGTTTAGATTACGAAGATTTTTTATGATAAGTTTAAACCTACCCCGGCCGCCATGGTTGCAACTTCTGAGAGAAAGATAGCGGTAGGCGAAGGGAGGGAGGGGCCGATTTGCAGGCCGATATCATTTTGGTGACATTGACATTGACAAATTTGGCATTTGACAATGACAGTGTCACAAGACATTCACAAGTATTTTCTTGTCTGATGTCGGCCGGCAAACCAAAGAGTATAATAAGTATAGCGGCAAACTAAGGAGATATGGTACACATTTCTTTCTGTCGTCAAAGATGCGCCAAAGTAATTATGGACCCTAGGCACGTTATATTTACCGGCGGACATAGACCGCCTATTGTGTGTATTCGCCACAATAGATAGGTCATGCTCCCTCCTGCCGCGCTGATTTATGGATAAAATATATCTCTGTTTTAAATGAACCGATAAGACGTTACATATTTTGAATAATTTCCTGTAATCAACTAATCACCTTTGCAACTTATTTATATTTTGAGATTAAAATTGCCATTCAAAAAAGGAAAAAATCTTCAATTAATTTGGATTTGGGGAACGTTCTATTCTCTGTTGTTTTGTTTATAAACATACTAGCTTTTACCCGCGGCTTCGCTCGTGTCAAAAAAGGATAAAAAGTAGCCTATGTGACATATACCAATATACACAGCGCCATCTATATCAATAATTTCGTTTTCCCTCTTGAATATCAAACTTTTTTGGTATAAAAAGTACCCTATTATTTAATCCAGACTTATAACTTTACGTTTGCAAAAACACAAAGCAATCGGTTTAGTAGTTACGGCGTGAGAGCGGAACAAACAAACAAACTCACTTTCCGATTTATAATATTAGTAAGGATTATATGTAATATTATTATTATTATCAAATATGTATTAGCGCGATTTCCTGTGTAAGTACCTACTCAAAATGGATAAATACCGAGTAATTATATTGAGTATTTATCCCAAAAAGTGCATGAATACAAATGATGGTACTCTCAGTATTTACTCATATTTATCCATTTTGAATATTGTGTATCATAATATATTTTTTTATAAATAGCATTACCCAGGATTTGGGAGACTAGGGAGGGGGGTGCCTCCGGTAACCTCACTTACACAACGAAACACAATGCAAGCGTTGATTCACGTCGGTTTTCTGTGAGGCCGTGGTATCACTCCGGTCGAGCCGACCCATTCGTGCCGAAGCATGGCTTTCCCACACTTAAAATTAAAATACTTAACCCTTCAACCACTCATATTTTCGTTAACTCTTTCTTGCTATATATAGCAACTATTCCCAGGGCCCGGTCGATGAGTTTGCAAATCTCCACCTGCCATTTTTACGTGTAATAATTACATTGTTTTGGCGCCATAGTCATCTACCTATAGTTCCCAATTTTATCCATTGTTTATAATAGTTCTACACTAACCGGGGACTGTCCTACGTACATTTTAATACCGCATACAAGAATAGCCGCCGGTTTGTGTCTACATTACATTTAGACGTTGTCTAATGGGCCTCTAAGTCTACCCATTGCGAAGTTGGTTTCGGACACTCGTATTCCTAAATGACCAGGCCTTATGGTCCCGTGAATGGTAAAGACTCACATCATAAAATAACTAAAGTCACTGTAGAGACCAAGGTAGAGACTGTTGTAGTTTGCATTCTTTGCATGTAGTCTATTCACTTACCTTTATTTAATTTTATGATATACAACCATCTTACGGATGGTAAAGGTATATCACCCATAGGTAATCAGCATTATCGTTTTCTTACTTTCTTACTTTTCCAATTAACTCCAATCGTATTTACCCCAATCTACTCTACCATTTATTCTAGATGGAATCCAATAACACATTTATTACTAAACTAATTTCTGGCGATTTTTTGCTGTACATGTAGGTTAACGTTAAGAAAGTTAAATAGGTTTGTGAAGGTTTATGTAAGTATCGGTTAAATTAAAATTAGCTCTTATTTATGAAAATTAAAGAAACCTCATTCAAGATTCGATAAAATCGTTTTGTAGCGTTAAAATATTCACTAAAATTGTCCACACGTCCTGTGCATGCCGCTCTTCAATCGACATCGATGAAGATTATACGAAAATGTAATAAGTTACCTATTGTCTCTTTTACATATTTGGTAACTTTATGAAAATGTTTTTTTCGTACAATAATATTTGGGTGATGAATAAAATAAAATTTTTTAGTTTGCTTTCTTGGGATTGCAGTCTATTAGAATTTGGTTATCTGTGCTGTATTCTATAGTCTGTAGTGAAATTAAAAGTTTATGATTGATATAATCTGTGCGTTTATTTAGATCGATGGTGTGAAAGTGCAGTGGATTTCATTTGCGACGGATTAGAATTTGCAAATTTTTTTGCCATTAACTGATTGATTTCGATCAACAAGGTCTATTTAAAACCAAAACAAAATGGTTAGTATGATATTTCTGACTATTGCTAATTATTTTTAGAATAAGGAAATTAGGAATACAGGATTGACCGTACCTCGAAGCAAGGCCCATTGCCATCTAAATGAAATGTAGCCGGTGCTCGTAAAGACAGCTGCTTACCGACACTGATTTTCAAATTGAAATGTCATATGTTGTCTAAATAGTAATTGTGTGCCTGTTCACTTTCCAGGGTAACGAGAATTCTATTCCCATGGAACTATGTTCAAACTGTGAGTATTGTACTGTACTTGTATGATATCTGTCCTTTCTGGTTCTACTCTTATTTTGTCTTTTCATTTAACACTTAAATAACTGCTTAATTCTTGCCTAAAGTGTTTTAGTCATTTTAATGAGTAGCTTAAACATTATTACCTACTTAAATAAATTCCCAATTTAACAATTTGACAGTAATAATATACCTTGTTGACAGTAATTTCTTATATGAATTCCACAATAATCGAGTAAATAATGCTTTTGATGTACTAACATATAGCTCTGTGGCTAACACATGTGCTCACCCCCAAATGACTAAGTGCGGTCAATCAAGGACCTCTAGTGTCCGTTTGAATGTATATCATTTAGGGTGTGCAAATAAAGCATAACAAGAGGTTTGTTTTCAGCGCGTGTAAACTGCATTGATTTTAAGGTGGAGAACTGTGAGTGTCGTAGTGTCACTCGCCTCCGATGTTCATCTACATGTTAGAGTACCGCACGCACACACATTAGCGTCCAGAACAATTTTTGTGTTACTAATTAGGATGATATAAATTACTCATTGGAAGTTGAATGCAGCCATCAACATGACATCTGTCTATAGCATAGAGAGTGGCTTCAGGCTGCCCTTACATGTCATTTTGTTGAAGCACTGTTTTTTTATTAAATTATATTTTCTCATATTGTATCAATATGGAAAAAGTATTTTGATTTCAATATTTCCCCTACTTTCTTATATTTCTTCTTTATTTTAATTCTATTTCAGCTTCCTGTAAAATGTTTTGAAATAATCAGGATTATTGTGCTATATTTTGCATAATTCCTCCACCTTAACTTAACCAATTCTGTAAAAAATTGTTCTGGATGACATGACATGAGATCCATAGTTATGTTTTGTTAGTGCATCCGCGTCACAGCCAGCCTCTAGTTAGATTTTTAAGCTCTGGATGTTAGAATGTTATATGTACTAATTAGGTGAGAGGAATCTATGCAACGGAGAGAGGTCAGCTAACAACTTCCACAAGTCTAAAGGCTTTATTCATTTCTACAGTGAACTTCATTATAGCATGTCAACTCAAGTTCTCTTAGTGAACTGAAGCATCAGCTGCTGTGCCATGTGTGGCTCTTGTGATGGGCACAAAATATTGAATTAAAATCTGAGGAGTAAGATCTGGAGATATGAAGTGGTGAGAGTTGTGACTTTAAACACACAACATCCTAACATGGAGCAGCAATTGACTAAGAAAAAGTATGCTTTGAAAGACTTATGGAAGTTTTAAATGCCAATAATATATGACACATTTAGGTGCAGTGTATGTGTGCTTTTCTAAAATATTTGGACTAGTAATTCCAACTACTACACTCACATACATCTAATTTAAAATATGTTTGTAATCACACCTTGAGTTAAAAACAAATAGTATACATACTTTTTTGTTACCAGCAGTGGCCTGTTACTAGGTGGGTACCTGTTACTTGGCAGTGGCCTCTCTTGCCCGGTATCTATCACTAGTTTAATAGATGGGAAGAATAAGATGATAAACCCTTAGCAGTGGTCAATGGTTCTAGAATGTTAATTTGTCTTCTGTTGTACAAACTTAGTAAACATGTTGGCCTATACCTATATCATAAATACTATTAATTATAATTGCTGGTATTATCAATCGACTTAATAGGTGTGATTATAAATGGGAGTTATTGAAGTTGTTGGGGTGTATTGTCTAGAATTATTATATCCATAATATACCTAATATTTGATTTGTTGCCACTGCCAAATCTCTTTCGTATAGATGTCGTAGCGTGAGATGTCATTCGTCCAAATTCTTTAGTCCATTTTCACTCAATTGAAGACAATGACGTGTAGCTTCAATATGTTCTTAATCCCAACGAGTGTTATAATTAAATGTATTTCGGCACCTGTACGACCAGTTGGTTCCTTGAGTCTGCTGATCACCGTTTACGCGCTACGGGTTTTCAAGCAAATTTTTCAATCCAAAAAATCTTGGAACTCAGAACCGATTTTATTAAAACTTAGTATTCATAAGTAACAGTCTAAAATGCTACATACGAACATTTTAAAATCGGTTCAGTTTTTTTTTTGGGTGTAATCCGGTAAACGAACAGGCGGTTCACCTGATGTGGTAAGCAATCGTAACCGCCCATGGACACCTGGAACACCAGAGGCGTTGTGTTAGAAATGCGCGTGTGGGAAGGGCGTTTGTTTTTGGGCCTCTGGTAACTTCACTCGCACGACGGGAGCATGGCTCTCCCCCCACACTTAAATTTTGATTTAAGAGTTTGAATGAAAATCCGTGCCGCCAAAACGCTCTGAAGGAGAGCAACCTGTGAAATGTTGTTAATTGAGTATGGACAAAGAACTCGGATGGTTGGCTCCCGCTCGGACACTGGGTAGTAACGGCGTAACGGCGCGGCGTAACGTCGTCGGTGCTAAGCCACGGCTTGCTTCGTTGCGCTAGGTGTGAAGACAACGTTTGCCTGGTCGTAGATTGCTAAGCCTTCTTTGATTTTGTTCATATTACGCAGACTGATGTGCTGACCTTTTTCGTGGCTTGTTTTAATCGGTGTTGTGGGTCAAGGATGTTTAAAACTATAGTTTCGTCGTTCACTGTAGGGCTGCGCAGTCGTCCAATCTACAGGTGTGCGGTATATTCGAACACATTTTACTTGCAGATAATACAACTTATAATATTCTTTTTTCTCGATCAATATCATTTATTAAATGGCATTAATTAATAGAATCAAAGGACATAATATGATAAGTAATTTAAACTTCAAATTCGTCTCTGCTGTTCCACCATTATGTGCCGACATAAGAAAATAATGGCACTTCGATGGCTTATTTTATTGAACTTTCGTCAAACAAAAATAAACAACATTTAAAAGTTCTGAGTTTCAAAAATAATAAAATTTGTTTAAGACGTTGTTAGTTATCAATCTAAAATTATTGCCAAAGAATATGTTTTGACCGTACAGGTACTTGTACAGTTCATGGCATATGTTTGTTGTTGTTAGGTATACCATTTAAATATCAGTGCTACCGATACATTAATATCCTACATTTCCCTATAGGTTATTATAATCCTTTCAATTTGACATACCTAATCTTTTACGCGATAGGTACCTACTCGTATTTTGAAGAGTGTTTCATTCTGAAACAAAATCCATAATATGAACCGCACCGCCATTTAAAAAGTAGGGCAATGTTGTGTACGAATAAGTAAAGACGACAAAAGAAGTAGAGCAAGGATGTTATCCGAGGACAGAGTAGCACTAGAATACTAGATGATACACTTGCTTGTGTAATGTCGGTGGTGTTTGTGTGGCGAGTTGCGAGCGGCGAGCGCGTCCCTATTGTCCGACTACAATACCTTGTGTAGTAGATGTGTAACGTAGGTGTGACTTTATAATAGGTTTCTAATTAAATGAAATGTATGTATGTCATGAGTAGATGTTAATTAATTATTGTTGTATTAAATTGTATTTTTTCACAATCTGGTGTTGCGTTGCATGTCTTTGCGCTACACATTAATTACCTCCAATTGCTCAAACAATGAAGGCTGAAGTCAATTGAAAGCCTCTTCCTTTATAATACAACCTTAAATACCTACGAATGGCTCTTCTGTAGATAAGTGCCATGATAAGTGTTACTTAGATCTTTTGGAAATGCTGCTAAAAGGGAAGTGTTGCATAGTTTTATCTGGGTGTCATGAGAATTATGGTTCATTTATTTGTAAGAAACATTCAGCACGTCATGGTGCGTCCACCGTCCGTTGCCGCGGGCACAGATGAAGTAACGTGTTATAAAGTGTGACCGTGACGTCAACACATGATGCCACTGCTGAATACACAAATAACATAATCTTTACATGCCAAACAAGAAAATACCTGCACACGTCGACTTTATAACACCAAGGGATTCGAAATTAGTAGCAAAACATTATTAATACAATAAATGACGAATGATCCAAATGACACACAGACGAAAATGAATTAAGTAGGTATGTAGGTAGATTTTGATAAGCAATGTGTATTGTGTATATACACGTAGCAATGTGCGAGTGTGTCATGATTGGTCTGCCGCCGGTCCCTTTAGACTAGTTCCGCTCAAAGTGTGTGTGTGTGCGCAGTCGACGCAGATGAGATCCGGCGACTGGGCAAGCGGTTCCGCAAGCTTGACTTGGACAATTCCGGTGCACTGTCCATCGACGAGTTCATGTCACTGCCAGAGCTACAGCAGAACCCACTTGTGCAGCGCGTCATCGACATCTTCGATGCGGACGGGAACGGAGAGGTAACGCACTCTACATCATTGTCTATCTAAACCAAGAATTTTTTTAATGAGGAAGGTGCTCCCTTTTGTCCTTTGAGCAGTTACCATGATAGAGTAAGTAGAAATAAATTCTGCAGCTCTGTGCGTTGTTTTAGGTGGACTTCAAGGAGTTCATCCAGGGCGTGTCGCAGTTCAGCGTGAAGGGCGACAAGCTGTCCAAGCTGAGGTTCGCGTTCCGTATCTACGACATGGACAACGACGGGTTCATCTCCAACGGAGAACTGTTCCAGGTATGGACGACGCAAACGTGACACTAGTGGTCACGGGTCAACCAGTGTGGTTACTGTGAGTGCGACCCGTTGCAGGTGCTGAAGATGATGGTGGGCAACAACCTGAAGGACACGCAGTTGCAGCAGATCGTGGACAAGACCATCTTATTCGCCGACAAGGACGAGGACGGCAAGATCTCGTTCGAGGAGTTCTGCAACGTGGTGGGCAACACTGACATACACAAGAAGATGGTGGTGGACGTGTAGGCGGCTCGCGTCCGCCTCCTTCGCTCTAGCTAGAACACTATTTCAATTGGTGTCGGTCGCGTCGCTACTCATATATTCTTCGTTAGGCCGAAGTCGAGTACATTGCAATTTTTTTCATTACTATAAGTGATATATCAATTTAAAATATCAACTTGCTTGAAGCTCGCCTTTACTATCAAGTCGACATATCATTCCATCGCTACTTTCAGACTAGGCTCCTAGTGTTAGCTGATTACCACAATGGAGTTGTGATGTCGGAACCACACAATCTCCCGTCTCACGTAGATAAAGCCGACGAGATAGCCTGGGCGAGCAGCGCGGCGGCGGCCGACAAACGACGCGACCGACCCGCGCTAGATCTATCGTAATACATTAAAACAAATCTATTTAACTTTAAGTAATACATACATTTTATTATAGTTATAAATCATTAGAGGATCTTTATCGTAGTCGAATCGGACGTAGATTTTTATTGTAGTTTTTGTTGCAGTAATTTTACTTTATTTTGTTATTTAGTATTTTATTTGGACAGAGCTTGTAAGTTCATCATCGGTAGTTTGGGTTGAGGATTAGCGGACGGCTGCTGACTGGACTGTTGTCCGGAACTGTTTGTGCCAACACTGAGTGACGTCACTCGGCGCTGTCGTGGAGCCGCGCAGCACAGACGAGATGTTTAATATTAAGATGTAGAATGTATCTACTCCATGTTTAATACTCCACTGACACTATACCAATCGACTGAGCCCTTTTCGATCGGACCTCACCGCTCCTTGGCGGAATAGGAATGAACAACGATCATTGATTAGTGTCAGTGGACGTAGAGCTCTCGTAATAATCTGGTCTAGGTACTCGTTACTACTATATAATAATTCTATACACTGATCTTATCGCCTTATCCGAATTTTATACAGTTAAAATTTTACGAAATTAGTTGTTTAGACGTAGCTGTGTATAAAGTATGCGTCACTCAGCCCGTGCCCCTCCCTGTCCTGTCTCACTCCCTCTCCCCGCAGGTCCTCGACGCCCTGAAATGACCGCGGCCGGCGCGCGCTGGCTCGCGCGCAAGCCTGGCTCGGTCCCACTAAAAGTGAATGTACAAAATATTCTTAGTATGTATTCGAGTAATTTTATTGTATTAATTATGTATCAATTTTTTGTAATATATTGTAGGAATGTTTCCGAGCTCATCCGTTCGAGACCGATTTATCAGTCGAAATATACATAGTTATTTATCATGCGATTTTAATTACGCATAGTTAATTCTTATAGTCGTGTGTTGTTTATAATATAATAATTAAGTCGTTTTACATGTTACCGAGTTGTCAACGGCACCTTACGATACTTTAGAAGCGAACGCACGTGAATCTTAATATCTAGTCACAGCTGTTGTGCATTATTATATGGATCATATACTTAGCTACTTGTTAGTGGTCGACGCGCGACTACACGTTCAGCACGAGACAGCTTGCCTGCATCTACTAGCACCACAACAATCACTAATTCAACGTAAAACAGTCTGGCTACGGCTAATTCATGTTTGAAAATTACGTCATTTGGATAGGTTAGCGAAAGTTACATAAATATGTCGAAAATTTCTTTCTCATAATACAACAAGATGTTTTAAAGTAGCAATCACTATATAGTATACCTAAAACAAAGTCGCTGCCCGCCGTCTGTGTCCCTATGTATGCTTAGATCTTTAGAACTACGCAACGTATTTTGGTGTGGTTTTTTTAATAGGTAGAGTGATTCTTGAAGGTTTATATGTATAATACATGCATATTGCATCCGTGCGAAGCCAGGCGACTGACTAACAAGTCAATGAGTGCTGTACGACATATAGAGCAAACATTGGAACACGGCGGGTGGGCCATAATATCGAATCAATTAGTGGGCAAGTTTGGAACATATCTCTGTAGAGTGGGTAAAGGAACTGTTGATGCTGATGTCGTGTCGTCTGCTCTTCTCCATCGGTAGGTAGCTTTACAAAGTCTACTCTAAATGAAACTGAACATGTTTTATTAAAAATTTTCAATTTCAATGATTGTTGTTGTTTTTATTTATTTATTCTTTCTGACACTTTCCCAGTTAATGTGGGACCAGATAATTATGTCATGGCACATGTTACTGTGTGCTAGACCTTTACCGTCTTATTACAAAACCCGATCTATTTTTAGTACCAGGATTAATACTAGGTTTAAACCATGACTAAATAAAACGTTATTATAAAACAAAGTTTATCACTAGTTCCGGAACTATCTATGGTACTAAAGTTAAACCGCCGAGACCCCTAGTTTAACTTCGGTACTAAAGTTATTTGAGGTTAGCTATCAGAAATATTTACGTGTATCTTCTATATTATTATAATTGTAAAATGGATATTGAATCGATTGATGTTATGGATTTAAAAGATTTGGAAGATTTGGACATGTTAGAGACGTCTCGGCGATCGGACAGACATCGCCATCGTGTAAATCCCTTTGACTTGAGTGACGAAGACTTTCGATATAAGTACAGTTATTGTTCCATTTCCAGTCAGTCACAATAAACAATAATATTTATATATTAAAAAAGACTCAATATTTGTTTCGTGATTCGTGCTCTGCCGCCTTCTTATAAGTCGCTCCATTTCACGCTAGAGGTGTTAAAAAATATGAAAACTTGGTTATAAAAAGCTCGTCAAAATACAAGTTGTGCTTGTTCACTATATTGTAACACAAACAAAAAACAATTTATGATATAATTTTGTGTTGATAGGTACATAATTATTTAAGCATTTCAGGCGTTATTGTAATAACAATATTTAAACGAACGGAACGTTGCTTCAAGTGGATCCTGAGTGAACGAATGAAGGAATGGTATTTATGTTTTTTATCTGTGGGACTATGGACTTTCATTGGTACTTTTTTTTTTTTTTAAGGGGGGAGAATCATCGAATGACTGCTCCCGCCTGGGTGAGGCGGGAGGGAGTGTCAGACTCTTACTGACTAAAAACCACCCCGTTCCTTCTCCTGCACGTCGAGTCGGAGCCCCGGTTACCCGTTAGGTTCTCCGCGACTTTCTTTGGTACTAGCTGATCCCCGAATAGTCTTAGTTTTATAATTAGAACAAATTTTAGTCCTGGTACTAGCTTCAATACCGTAACAAACCTAGATCTTATAGTCCAGGTTTAAACCAGTACTAAGTCGAACTTTTGTAATAAGGTGGTTACATTTCATTACCTATTGTTTTTGTAGTAATAAACAATATTCTACAGGTCAAATCAGAGTTCTTGGAAGCCAATGTTCAGCAGTGGACCTCTAGTGCAAACAAATTTAACAAGGTTCTGTGTTGGGATAATATAAATATACCCCTAATATGTATTTATATAAACAGCATAATATCTTGCTTGCTCTGCTGCATAGCTAACAAAAATGGAAATGGTCAGTTATTATGCTTTGACATTGTGAGTTTGATTACACAAAGTAATTATTTGTCACACAAAAGTTATCATACAGGAGAAAACCCCAGTGAGGTATTATAATAAGAATGAAATAGTGTAGGTCCTTATAAATGGGAAATTCAAATGAAATATTACTAAGATAACATGTACAATTTATGAATATCTACATTATCTAACTTACATCACTAGTATAAACACTAAACAAATCTTGTTGCTATTCCTAAGAGTTTGGTGTAGTCTGCTCCTTTAGAATGTGTCTTCTCTTTGAGAATGGTCCTCAGTATAGTGGGGATTGGAACATGGATGCGGTTGCCCAGTGGGGTTCCATTGTCATCTATTAGCACCACATTGTTACTGTCAAACTTGGGCACTTTAACGTTTTGTTTCTGTTTCAAACCCACTAAGATACCTTTCTTCTTTTGACCCTTGATAGCTACCAACACTCTGTCCCCAATGTAGCCCACATCTGAAATTAATGATAAACGATTATAACTAGGCTTTGGTACTGCACAGTAGCGTGTATTAGTGTACCTCCGCTACAATTTTTAATAAAACAAATAGGAGACTTTATGGTCAGTAGGTCGTTTTAGGGGAAAACATAATTTATATTAGAACTAGTTTCTTCAAATATATGCGATTTGTGATTAATATTTACTACCTGTCATACTTCATTGGTTGAGGCAACCCATTACAACAAAGTTGCAATTTGAGAGTTGTAACACATTTAACGAAAAGTGAGTACATACTTGATATTCTTTCTGTTAGGTTTGTCTGTCGTCTATCGTAGCAGATAAATGAACCGTCCACTAAGAACTCTAACTTATATCGGGTTGGATATGGGACGATATTTATAAACTGAATGTTACATACCAGTAGGTAATAAAGTGGCACACAATAGATACCTGTACGCAATATTTTATAGCGAAGAAGTTAGAGGATTACTTACGTTTCTTGTTGTAAACACATATAACTTTAGGAGGTTTTCCTTCAGCCATGGCTCTTTTACCGATCTCCGAGTTGTCGACCACTCTTAGCCGGCTCAGGAGGCGCACCTCATTCATGCAGGCGGTGGTGTGAAATGTACGCGATGTTTGGGCACAATTTAACTTGGTTATCAGGGATTTAAACATAATGTATGTTTCAATTAGTGTTTATTTTAGAACACTTAAAAATAAACTAAGAGGTTAGAAATTTCCACAAGATTCTGACATTAAATATAAATTGTAGTCTCTGTCAAAGCTATGACATTTCTGAAATTCTGACAAAGTCAATTTGACATTGACAGAGTGATGAGCCACGAAACTAAAGGCAGAAATACGTTCAGTAGAATTTAGAGTAGAGTATGTAGAGTTTTACGTACGTAATACTTGAAGTTACAAGTTTTACCGGCGTTTTGTGAGGGCTGGAAATTTTTTTAAGCAAATTTGGGTATAATCGATTTGAAGATTGGGGACGGATGCTGCTGTAACGTCACTCGAACGACAACGCATAAAGCAAGCGTTGTTTCACGTTGGTTGTCAGTGAGGCCGTGGTCACTCCAAATCAGGAACTCTGGATTTTATTATTATGTATTGTATTGAGTAATTTTTTTTGTAATAAATTTATTTATTGCTATTTTACATGTATAGCCTGAAATATAAACTCGCCAAACTTTGACGTTTGATGGCGAGAGACACCCATTGTATGTACAAACAATTTTAATTATATCATAACTTTTTTCCTTAACATATAGGTACACTATAACCCAAGCATGAAATAGCAAGTATTTGTTATACCAATACTTTTATTGAATAAAAAAATCAATTCTAAGACAATAACAAACATTTTTTACTAAAACCCCTAAGTAAAAAGAAATATAAAAAAACAAAAATTCCAAACTGAATCCCTAATCTAACTTATTCCCTACTGATAGTAGATACTGCTGTTAGAACACAGCTAGGCAAAAAATAGTTTGTGATAAGGGAGGTGGCTAGTGTCGTACCTGTGTCAACCTGGTACGCTACGACTCAATCGGTTTTGGTATTTGTTATTTTATCGAGTTTATAAAGATGAGGTACAATGTTCAGATGATTGTTTATTTATGAGATAATATGTCCGAAGTGGGTGATTCAGTCCAAATGAATCTATTAGTTCCAGTTCCAGCTGTCACCGCATCACTCTTTTTTGCCAAGGTGGACATATAATTAATGCATATGAGCAATTATATAATTGCGTTTTGGCTTTCGCAAAGCTCATGGGACAATTGAACAGGTACATCGTTTGGTTGAAAAGATAAACCAAATACTGCTCAGTGGCATTCTTAGACATATCGCAAGCCTTCGATCGTGTGGGGCACGAGGGACTCTTATTTAAAATCCTACAAGCCTTAACAATCAGCATTTATCTCATCATCAAATCATACCTCCAACAACGACATTTCTATGTAAACCATGGAGAAGCCAGAAGTAATCTTTATAAAATCTAAGCAGGTGTTGCTCAGGGCAGTGTAATGGGTCCTATCTTATACCTAATATATACTTTTGACCTAACAACTTTCGACGACGTCCTCGTAGGGGCAATCGCTGATGATTTGCTCTTATTGCAGCACACGACTGTCCCGTGGCTGCGTCTGACATGTTGCAAAAAAGCCTTAATGACGTTTCGGCCTGGTTAAAGAATTGGAGAATAAAAGCTAATGAAATCAGTACATGTAACTTTCACCTCAGACATGCATCATGCCGCCCAGTTGTTTTCAATAGCATAACAATTCCTCAGTTGAACGACGTGCGCTACTTAGGAATATACTCGGACAAACGATTAACTTGGAAGAAGCATAATATATTCACTAAAAGGAAAGCTCATGGCACGAAAGACAAACCTTTCACCAACCAACAAACTTCTCCTCTTTAAAGTTATATTAAAATCAATATGGTCATAAGGATCAGAACTCTGGAGAACGGCAGCCAACTCAAACTTGGACATTACCATTGGTATACAACGCTTCTAATCAAAAATGCTTCGAATTGCAAATGCACTTGTAACCCAAGTAAGGCACATTGCAGGGAAATAAGGAGATAAAAAATATATAGTGAAACAAGTGAATTTATTTCTGCAAATAGGCTACAAGGCAGCACTTTTACACGTCAATTTTATCAAGCGAACGATGAGGTAACCATTTCCTAACTGACAACTCTCAGAAGAAATGCCGAAACAAATTCAGAGGTCTGTCTCTTTTAAAGTCCAGACAAATGTGTATAAAAGATTACCTATGTGTGAGAACCGTGCAAGTTCTTTCTGTAGTGGCCTTTTGAGGAAAGAACCACAACAGTTTGAGCGGACCCGCTCTGAAGGCAGTACGCATGTGTCGGTTTACAATCAGCTCAATTAACAGGTGACGCTGACTGATTCGACGAACACCAACCTAAAGAACATTTGCGTGAGTCGCACAAATAGGTACTCAAACTGTCAGAGTATGGGTAATTAGAAAAGAAATGGCGAGGCAAGATCTCGCACGGTATATACATAATTGCGTATGTAATATGTTTTAATACCTAATATGTTTTATCACATAAAATGTTAACCGCTACTTACAGCTCAATATGAGCTGTAAATAGCTCAATATGAGCTGTAAATAGCTCAATATGAGCTGTAAATAGCAAAATATTATAAAGATTTGTTTAATTTCGTGGTGTACCTAAGAATATATCTGTCTAACACACATTTTTCCGCACATTCACACACACTCGCCAACATGTACTCTCGTCCATACAGTTCCTGTACAGTACTATACTAGAGGTACAGTAACTGACTGTTTCATCACACACAATACTTGCACTATCCACGCTATGGTTACTCCATGGTTATTAATAGAGATTGAATCATGCAGTTAACACTTAATAAGTCCGGGATTAACTAGTCGAAGACTTCACGAATTCTATTTAAAGTCACTACAACGTTGAGTCTCGGTCATTGTCTAGAGGTATTATATAATAATAGATATGTTTATTGTATAAAATATGTATTACATATACAGAATTAATTTATTTAGTATATATACATATAGTCATATATGCATGCATATACCTAAATATTTATGTTATTTATTAACTTAACACCATTGCATGTACTCTTGTAATATTACTCATGTTAACGCAAATAAAAAATATCTTTATCTTTATCTTATCTTTATCATATGTTTTGTTATACACATGTCTATTTTTTCGCCGATTTTCTATTTAACCCCTAGGTGGGCTGGGAGAGAATGCCATATGGCATTAATGTTCGCCTTATGTACTATCGTTTAATTTTTTTTAATAATACTGTAATTATATAAACACCTACGATCACATGATGAACTGTCACACACGCTAACAGACGTTTGCGCTACCAAACATGTTAGATCACACTTTTAATCATAAATCCATAAGCACATAGTCCATGGTTCCATCAGCCACCTTCCGGTGTCCCATCATTAGGCCGGCAATGGTAGACATGGTATTATGAGGTCACAAATCTACATAATTAATGTAACTGACTTGTTTACAATAATTTTAATGAATTTTGTGAGATAAGACTATTTAGGTACTTATTATTTATTTATTTATTTATACGAATAGTCTTTAAAATTTCAGTTAAAGCCTTTGTTAATTTCTTGAGTTTTATGTTAACCATTGTTGATAGAGGTGCTTTAGATTAATAAAATAAAAAATAATGCATTAGTAATCCAAAATTTTTGTTAGCACTTCTAATAACACGTCACACACCACACATACATACACACACACACACCACACACACACACACACATACACACACACACACACACACACACACACACACACACACATACACACACACACGCACACACACACACATACACACGCACACACACACACGCACACACACACACCACACACACATACACACACACACACACACACACACACACACACACACACACACACACACACACACACACATACACACACACACACACACACACACACACACACACACACACACACACACACACACACACACACACACACACACACACACACACACACACATACACACACACACACTAATTCGATATCGAAGCACAGAATAGGTACTAATCGAAGCTCGAATGAACTATTTCGAAGGTAAACAACTAAACGGTTGAATTGTATACGTACTATAATGTTTAGCAAGGAACTATCGAAACGAAGTAAGACGTGAATTTTTTGAAAAATATTTTTTTTCTTATCGGTGTGTAGTGTGGTTACAATATTTGTGATGTGAATACATCATAATGTAGGTACTACCTACATAAGTAAATAGTAAAATTAATCACAACTTCCTCTTGCCCGAACCGAGTCCGCGTAACTTTGTATATTAGGTAGTTTATACCTGTCATCGTTAACTGGCCTGTTTCTATTCTGTAAGAGAAGTCAACTATTTGGTTGCGCGCAGAGTTCATTCATGTAGTTAGGAGTACGAGTGCTAGGACTCAATGAAGTATTAATATTTTTGATTTGTTGATTCAAAGGGTATTGATTACAAGGTGACGGGCGCTGCGTATTGATTGCTCGTCGTTCCTGTCGTTAGGGCTCGGCTCGGTTACATTACAGAGCGCGGCGCGTCAATGATTAAAGGCGGTAACCCAATAAGGAGCGGATTGCGGCGGTTATCGGCAACAAAACAAAAGAGTGCGAGCTCGACTTACGTCATTAGGGGCGGCAGCGGGACGCGACACCTCAACTCAATGCTATTAAAGACGTTCCTTTGTCGTCCTTATAATGGTTCGTATCCGCCACATTGTGCTGCTGTCCAAACACCCGCTCCCCACTCGTTTGTTTAGCTGATGGCGCTGATGGCGCTGATGGTGGCTGCCTGTCACTGCCTTTTATTGGGACAATAGGTACAAGCTTTTAGTAGAACTATTAGTGAATTATAGTTTAATGTTTTGGTATCTCATAACTTCGGATTAGATTACGATGCGTTGGTAGGTACATGAGTATTTCTATTCTGCAATTAAGAAAAAAAAATGCTTGAATATTTCTCAATTTTCTTACCAGGTACCTGTCAGCTGCAGCAGATGACGTTTCGGTATCTAAGTAAATTATTGCAGTGTGTTTTTAGTTAAAGAGAGCTTTGGTGCAAAGCAATCGCTGAGTGACGCCTCGGTCCTATATGGAACACACAAATATTTCTTTGTTTCATCAAATATACCTAATCTACATGTAAATAGTACTTTTACAGATGACAATAATATGAACAGATGCATTTCACAGAACATAATACTACGTAAAGTAAGATATTACCGAATGACATTGAAATCGCCGCTGTGTACGGTAAATAATAATTGCAAATTAATATAAATAATAATTATTCCACACATGTTAGTGCTGCATAATATCAATTTGAATTCTATTTTTGTCACTGTACAGTAAACAGTTTAGACGGGACACACACATACATATATCTACATATGCATATACTCACGCACGCTCTCATGAGCACACACACGCACACACATACACATCGAGCCAGGAAAATATCTATTTATGATCTATACAATATAGAACAATAATAAATGATCAAGTTTGTTGTGGAACGAATGTAGAAGGAAGGAAAAAAGCAGGCATACTGCAAGGCAGCCAGCATTACAATATTTATTTAATTATTAATAATATTTTCGTGGTTATTTAATTAAGTAAATAAGGATGACGTCAAAGTATGAAAATTAAAAGTTTATTTAATCCGTCATATTGGTAATAAAAAATATTTAATACAGAATTTTTTATTTTGTCTTATGAGTCATGAGAAAGCAATACTTAAATAAAACAAATGTAAGTTTAACACTGAGAGGTTCAGTATAATTAAATTGTGACGTCACACAATATTTATTACTTTCTAAAGTAGTATACCTAATTCTAATTATAAACGTAGCTACCTACTGGTACCTACTTACAAAACTTTAACTTGTAACACCTCTGGTGTTTCGGGTGTCCATAGGCGACGCCGATTGCTTACCATCAGGTTGCCCGGACTGATGGCTGACCATAACAAAAAAACTGACAAGCAGAGACAGAACATTTAAATACAATGTATTATATGTTATACCTTGTTAATGATTCCCTTTCATTTACATAGAGTATATTTTACTAGATAAGGTATGATGGGGTTGACGTATCCATATACACAAAAACCCCCAAAAAAATAAAATTAAGGAAAAAAAAACAATGTAATACGTAAGTATAAATTGTACAAATATGTCTGGCCGTGATCAGCCCGTCTCGGCCTCACAGAAAATATATTCACGCGTGCACCTCCAATCTCATAATGTCTGTCTGTCTTTATATTTTTTCTTTACATCTAAGTAAACTAACGGACTGATGTGGATGGAATTTGGTACAGGTCGAGACTCAAGAAAAGATATGGGGTTTTTATCCCGTAAATACCACAGAAACGGGAGCTATACGAGAAATTCCCGGGAGTCTATAGTCGCGTTATATTGACTGCAGGTTATGCAGCACAGCTGATATTTCTGTAATTAAGCCTTTCTCGCTATGGTGAGGTGAGAGCATGTTGTTGTGGTGGGTTCCCTCCATCACTGATTTTTTCCGCCATATTGAAAGAGGTGGCGAATCAAATAATGGAGAAATAATTTAATCAACACGCCCTCGTGGGCGCTTGGATTCTAAGTAGTGGTGTTAGGGTGTAATGTCGCGCGGAGCCTGACGGAGGGTGGCGAAAAAATGCGGCGCCTCGTATGTGCAGCCGCCTTAATAGCCACCTCCCGTGTCACCCCGTGGACGAGCCCCCCTCCCCTCCCCCACCGCGCCGTGGTACCCTCGCGAACTCTTTGCGGTCGCAAATTGAAATTAAATTGCATAATTCGCGCACGCAGCGCCGCGCCCCGGCAGCGCACACTGCCGCGCGCCTCCTGTGACTCACCGACGGATGCGACAAGATTTTTGTGCCTAATGAAGTCTTTTGAGTTCCATTTAGATTCCATTAAGCTGTTTAGCATTAATTTTGGTTCGCTCTGGGGAAATTACATCATTATTCATGCTGGTGTATATTCAAGGACTATGTCCATATCGCGGTTTCACTTCTGTTTTGAGTTTAGCTTCAATCAGTCTTTATCGGCAGTACTGCCCAGGAAGTATTCATTCAAGTTTTTCAGTCAAGAGTTCAAGAGTTCAAAATTTATTTAATTTAGCTTATAGTTCACAAATGTTCAGAGACGTAACACTATGTTAAATAATTTAATTCTTTCGTCAGGTGTAGCTTATTATACGGACCTTGTGGAATCTAGAACAAATTTCCGTGCGTTCAGGCGCATTTGCCATACCTAATATTGGAAGCAAATATAACAGATCGCACATAGGACCCACTTAGTTTTTAGTCAAATTTCCGTGGTGCTTGGCGACTGGGCTTCATCCAGTTGTACAGTCTCTTCTTTGTGCCTTTAGGCTTAATTCATTCTGTCTCCTGCAATAATTCAGAAACTATAGTTTTTTCTTCTTCTCTTATAATATCTTCTGATTCACTTCGTTGCGGGAACCAAGACAGTTACTCATGTCCCTGGGACGCGCCGGACTTCAGTGTTCCGGTGTTTGCATGGTTGTATCTAGGTACTGTAGAGGTAGATCCTGGCTTACAGGAGTTGCAGCGGTTTTGGGAGGTTATGGCGGACTTGTCCCATAAAAAAAGTTCAGAGATTCTATCTGCAAGTTGTAAGTATTACTCCGCTGTAGGTAGTACAATTGTTTAGAAATAAATGATCGGCCCTGAAGCTGAAGCATAACTAAAAATTGCAAACAGATGACGACTACGTTCACCCCATTTATGTACTTACTTACAGAAGTACAGACTAAACTATAAATTTAGAACTCACTTGTATAAAGTCTGACAAATGGATGAATGAAGCTGTTTGAAATATGGTATTTGTCTACGGATTTCTTTACTCGTTCTTCGCCTTAGGCGATTTCTTTTAACAACTTGATTAACCGACTTCATAAAGTAAAAGTAGGTTCTCTGTACACTTAGGAGAAGGTTCTTTAAAACATATTTTTTTTTTATGTAAAATGGGTCGACGTGTATCCACTATCTCGCCTGATAATAAGCGATGATGCGGCTCCCGAAGTTACGATAGAGCTCGTCTGCCCATAAGCAACCTATTCACTTGGGCTTGAAGATACCCAGGTACATACACTTCGAGAAATACAGACTCTGGTAAAGAATTCTAGTAGAATTCGCACAAGGAAGCGCTTCGTGCGAATGGCATATGCACCATGAATCGGTGACACTTCACCGATAGTCTTGTCCATCATCGTACCTTGACCATGACTTGCTTCCCCTAGTCACTAGGGGAATCAAGTCATGCAATTGCACCCTCACCGAAATGTAGCCGGTAAAAAACTAATAGGCTTACAACATTGCGCCTGTATTCGAAGCTTTGGAGCTGGGCCTTCACAAGCGATTCATCGTTGATGGTCATCCATCCATGAGCTTTTATCTCGCCTATCGATAAGTTCTAGCGCGTCATGCTGAGCCGAGCCGTCCCAAATATGATAACAGCACTCTATACTGAACGTGTGCTTGGTATACTGTCAATTAAAAAAAAATATCAGGGCCAAATTGTTCCTTCATAAAAGTGGATACAGGTCACTACCTGTATCTACTTTTATGCACAACGTGGTTGTTTAAGTTTGTTGATTGAACTGATCTGGAAGTCATTAGGGGAAGCTTAAGCTTAGCTTTAGATGTCATGGACATGGACTATTGTAGCCATATTGTGCCATTTTATTAGGGCCAAGGTTTCTTGGGGTCATGGGATCCTGGGTAGCTAGCAAGAAATTATTAGGTTATAAATAAAACGCAAATCAAAGGTACCGACATATTTACTTTATAAATAAATAAATAAATGATTAAATAAATAATAAATAAATAAATAAATAAATAAATAAATAAATAAATAAATAAATAAATAAATAAATAAATAAATAAATAAATAAATAAATAAATAAACCAAACGACAAGAAATTATTAGTTAGTTTATTGTCTTTTAACTTCGACCAATCACTCGTTCTCTTATAGGTGCGATATTAAAAATAGATCGAAGCAACACGGGAGCACGGGAACTTCAAGTTGGCCATTAAAAAAGGCCCGGCGCCGCGGGCCGCAGGTAGAGTACAGCTGGATTGTCGGATATTATCCATGCTGGGACACTACGAGTGGTGATTGCGAAGGCCGACGATTTCTGTCTTCTCTATCTCTAGAGGTACTAAATTATAGTAGTAGGGTGATGCCAGCCTCAAACAACATTGTTATTTTGCAGCAAATTGACAAGTTTGCAAGCATTGTCAGAGTCACGTCAACGAAACCGTATAGTTTCCTAACTTTACTACTACACGTGCTACTAACTGTAAACTGAAGCTGTCAATTAATTCAAATGTCTTTTGGTCTCCGAAGGCGTATGCAGACTCACCAACCATCTCATTTTTCTTTCTTTCCGCGCAACGTATAGGTATTCGATTCTCCCATGGAGCAACTCTTTGTGTGATCCACAAATTGTTGTATCATGATGGGAACTAGCTAGTATGTTTGTAAACACATCCAAGAGACAGGACGAAAATGTATAAAATATATATGCCAGACACTGCGTGTCCGCGTGCGCGCAGAGCATTTTCGCAAGAAATCCCAAGAATAGGTATGTACGTCGTTGTCTTAAATTTTAGTGAATACCTAAGCTTAAATAGGTGTCACATAATAATATTTTTGTTTGCGTCAACCTGTAAGTGACACCTAACAGGGTCACCAAACCTAATTATCAGCAAGGAGTTAGTTTAGGCGCCTCTTTACGCTAAGCAGGGCCGGATTTAGGGGGGGGGGGCAACCGGGGCGAAAGCCCCGGGGCCTCCACAAGCAGGGGGCCTCCACAATAGAGACTTCGGAAAAAAAATCTTTCAAATTTCAACTAGTAAACCTAGTAAACACCTTTTCCTTTGATATTTTTTTTTCGCTTTTACCTTTACCTACAGCCTAAAGTACTTTATACATACATGATTTTTTGATTATATTAATTTTAAATATTAACAGAAACAGAAATCATTGATCTATATTTGTTCAGTCCAATCAGGCAATCAGTGAAATATCAAAATCTCAAATGGCTCTGATAAGCACTTCCAATTTACCTTGAGGGATTTATCTTGAGGGAGTACCCCAATGCACGCTGCAGCAGAGGCATTGATGAAAGTGTATACGGATGATTTAGAGCCTAGTCTTGGTAATGAGTTGGTTCAATTTGTGACTTTGATTGATTCATACAAAAAGGACTATGGGAAAGATCAATCGCCGGAACTATTTTACTACCGAATTCTCGAAGATCAAAATTTCAGAGCTACATTCCCAAATCTCGAAATTGAACGGAAAAGGAACGGGGTGGTTTTTAGTCAGTAAGAGTCTGACACTCCCTCCCGCCTCACCCGGGCGGGAGAAGTCATTGGATGATTTTCCCCCTCAAAAAAAAAGGTAAGAGATGGTTGGTGAAAACAGCTAAATACTACCATACACCTACTGTGTAATGAGACGGCATAAACATTGATTTTAAATATATAATCTAACTGGTGAAGTTTTCCAGTACATGGACGTGGACTGGCTGAAACATGTGTAGTAGACGTAAAAAGCTTCGTATCTATTAGTCCTAGGTAATATTTTATGATAGGTATTACATATTAAAATATTTTGTTTAATGGAATTATTTCCCTAATCAGAACCATATTTTTATGGAATAAGCTGGTAAGAGAAGAAGAGGATTGGTGAAGATTTGGGAATTGGGGAGGGGGTTTAATTGGGCCTCCGGTAACGGCGGTAACCACTCATACGGCGAAACACAACGTAAGTGTTTTCTGCCAGCCCTTGTATCACTCCGCTCTGTGTTGTGTGTGACGCTTTGCCCTATAGAGGTATGTAAGTAGTGTAAAGATAGGTTCAGATAGATAGATAGATAAATCAGTTAAGAAGACACCTAATTAAAGTTATTCCTAGAACTATCACGTCTCCCTCATTGCTCCACATGGCTCCATGGCTCTTCCACGCTTAAATACAGTGCGTGGTATTGCTATAAAAATATTCCGGTATTACCAATACCTTTTTAACCGTTACCGTTTGTTACCGTTTAATACGCCCGCTTCTCATGAGGGTGCGGGTTCGAAACCTACAAACGGCAAGTACCAATGTAACTTTTTCTGAGTGATATAGTATAGGGTGTCCAATTAATAGTGCAGTATACTGTGAGTGGAGATAGCTGGGACTGGGTACGTAATGACTTATCTAAACAACCCAATATATGTTCAACGAAAACCTTATCCCAAAAGGCCGGTAACGCACTTGTAACACCTCTGGTATTCTAGGTGTATGGAGGTATATGGGTGACGGCGACTGCTAAGGTACAATCAGGTAATTCGTCTGCTAGTTTACCGACTTATCCCTTATATATTAAAATTACACATATTCGCATACTTATTTTAAAAACTCACTACTTGACACACATCTTTTAGCATATCTCAGTGAAAAATTCTGTTTTGGCAAGTTTAGTTTGGATATCAATTTATTTGTGGATAAATACTGTATTCACTGGTAGGTCATCTGTATTTTATCAGCAATAGAGAGTTTGTAGAAAACACGACTCTTTGTCAGTTTTCGTAGAACAATTTCCTAATACATAGTATATCCCAATCAGTAAGTAATCAAATAAGGTCCAGTTTTTCATGGTCCCGTCTTGTATGATCTTGCCGTAGAATTAACAGTCAGTTTATACTGGACATGACAAAATCACAAAGGAAAACCTTGTAGTTGTAAACCAAACAACCTCTGTTCTGAGATGAACTACAACGATGACGACGTCTACTGTTCATTCAGTGCTCTAGGAGTACGGACACCATCCATTTCGTACATTAGGTACATATATGTATATGTTACCGGCCAAACCCGATTTCAGGACAAACTAGTTTTGCCTAGGCTAAACTAGTTCTTCCTATAAGCGTTAGGATTAACTAGTATAGCCTAGTTCAAACTAATTTGTCCTAAGCCCGATAGGACAAACCAGTTTAGGCTAGGACAAACTAGTTGATCCTGATATAAATACGCACACTCTAGGATAAACTGGTATGACCTAGTCATAATATGATTATTGCGTCTATTAAAAAAAAAACAATGTGACTGCCTCGTTGGCTGAGTGGTCGCAGTGTGACTGCCGGGCAAGGGGTCTCGGGTTCGATTCCCGGGCAAAGTATTAGTTATTTTATTTATTGAATATGCTTCATGCACAAAATGTACAAATACTTAATGCCGCAGGTGTTTTCTACCAGTCTGGTGATGCAGAGAAGAGTAAATAGTAGGTGCAATTACTGGGTATTTTTTTTTAAACGTTGCCCCACACTAGGATTTTCTTATGTCGTGGGTACGTTTACAAACATACAAGTTCACATACACATGGCACCCAGACCCGGAACAACAACTTGTGGATCGCACACAGTGTTGTTCCGTGCGGGAATCGAACCCGCGACACGTCGCACGTTTTTTTTAAATCTCAGTAGTAGCACAGACTCTGGAATTGTGCCCGGTATATGGCAATAGGCTCACCCCCTATTACATGGGACTCATAACATAAATAGTGAAAAGTGGGTGTTACATTGTACAGTGGCATAATGTGCACCGCTGCCTACCCCTTCGGGGATAAGAGGCGTGATGTTATGTGATAAAAAACAGTATTATTTGTTATAGTACCTATGATTGTTTGTATTGCCAATTATTATCTATAACTTGTAGCGACGAATCATTATGATTTTAAATTAATAACAATTTAAATCATTATTGCTTCTTTTAAAAAACACTTATTATTTGTTATAGCATGTTTGTTCGCATAACCAATTAACCATAAGTTTTAACGACGAATCATTATAGTTTAATAAAAATGATAATTTTTTCAATTACGGAGTATTTTATTCAATTTATCTATTAATTTCGACTTTCTAGATATATTAGAATGTTTAGACTAGGTCATACCAGTTAATCCTAGAGTATGCGTATTTAAATTAGGATCAACTAGTTTGTCCTAGCTTAAACTGGTTTATCCTATCGGGCTTAGGACAAATTAGTTTGAACTAGGCTATACTAGTTAATCCTAACGCGTATAGGAAGAACTAGTTTCGCCTAGGCAAAATTAGTTTGTCCTGAAATCGGGTTTGGCCGGTAACATATACAAACCATTTTGACGATAGAGTTGGGTCGTGTCTTCGTCAGTCGGCGTGTAGGTGAAAATTAAGCATTATAACGTCGCTTCGTACTTGTGTAGAGGTAGTATCCAATTTTGTAATAATTCATGTCAATCAGCAGCTACTACTTAGTCTCAGTATTTGATAAAATTATGTTAGTAATGTATTCAAGAAAATCGGCCCCTGTTAGTTAAAAATAGCATTTTTTCATATTTTTGTAATCAGAATGTAATATTATTATACATTTCCAAAATCACTATTAAACGAGTTTTTACGCTTGTTGTACAGAACTGTGTTGACTTTTGTTTTACATCCCAAGTTCCTTGAAGTTGTTTGAAGCTGATCTTTATTGTATTGTATTCTCAAGAGTTTGATTTATTCTCTTTAAGTTTCAAGTTATTCTTAGTATCTGTGTGAAATGTATTGATTTTTGTAAACTTTATAGTAGAGTTGCTGATTTTGTGTAGTGATCTAAAAAAGACCGACTCATGAATAGAGTAAGTATTGGTAATTACCCATTATTCATGGGTTTCACTCAGTGAATAATTTGATGCAATTATTCACTGAGATATACTAAAAACTGTGGGCCAAGATTTTTTTTTATGGCATAAGCCGGTAAATGAGCAGACGGATCACCTGATGGTAAGCAATCGTCGCCGCCCATGGACACCTGGAACATCAGAGGCGTTACAAGTGCGTTACCGGCTTTTTGGGGATTAGGAGTTTGAGGATCGTTGGGGATTCAGGAATTGGGGAGATTGGGGAAGGAGAGGGTAATTGGGCCTCCGGTAACCTCACTCACACGACAAAACACAACACAAGCATTGCTTCACGTCGGTTTTCTGTGAGGCCGTGATTTTTTCATTACAGCAGGACCTCTTTAATTCGATCTCTGCAAATTTTACCCCCGTTCGGATTAGTGGAGCGTTCGGATTATAGGGTATTTTTTGTGAATAAAACTACTTAATATAAATAATACGCGGTCTGTAATCATCTATATCCGTTTCATATTTAATTTAACTTTTTTGAAGAAATTCAGTATTTTGGTTTGTCCTGTGGTTTCGACATACATTGGGTGGTTTATATAGGTATTGGTCCCAGCGATCATCCCACACAGTATGGTATGCTATTTACTGGACATCCTTTATACTTTCTAATTATTTCGGTACCATTATTGACAAACAGTGGAGGAAACATCGTGAGGGAACCTGGGTTTATAATGTCTAATTATAAGTTTAAATTTTTTGCAATGTCCTAATGTTTAAATTAATAAAACGTAATGTAAGATCTCGCCTTTTAATCCGCGAAGGTATGACTCGACATAGGTACAGCGGGTACATGTATGTCGAGTACTATTATTGCGTACAATGTAACACCCACTTTTCACCGGTTAGATCAAAGCGAAACAGAATCTCAGATATTATTCGAGTAGATAAATTTATATTTTAATAACAAAGAAAGAAAAATAATGCAGTTATTCGATATCAGGCGCGATCACCAAGAATATAAAAAATAAATACTTTCAGTTTACATGCCAAACAAACAAGAAACAGTATTTTTAACAATAACATAACATCAGAAGTAATATACAACATAGTCGTAAAATCCTCATATATAAAGCTGAAGAGTTTGTTTGTTTGTGTATGCTAATCTCCAAAACTACTGGTTCGAATTAAATCATTATGATTTACTTAATTATTAATTAATTCGAACTTAATTTTAATTTAATTTTGTGTTGGATAGACCGAAGGATAGGATAGGAAAAAATATTCTGGGCCGAGCTGCAGGTGCAACCGCGTGGACGTAGCTAATATGCAAATAAACTTTAGTTAATAGCAAGAGAAAATGAAAATATATGAGAAGGCCAAATACTAAAATAACGAGGCTGAGAAGCCTAAACCTAATGGGTCACCAACTCAGTAAAAGTTGGGTGTAGTGAGCACCCTACACTTATTTTCAACGATATGTCAATTTGTTTATATTAACATCTCAAATTGTTATAAACTTTCATGAGACATACTAATCAATTATGTATTATGTTTTCGACTTAACTGTTTGACGAGGAACTCGACTAGTTTCGAACCATACTCTCTAGTATGGCTTGAAACTAGATAGTATATATTCATGTATATATTTCATAGTATACTAGTCGAGTTCCTTGTCAAACAGTTGCGTGAGTAAGCCGAAAATATACTAAATGACATATCATTTTTCCCCGATTTTGTAGGTAATTAATATCAACACTAAACATTATTTAGGTTTTAATTATATTTGCATTAATTTTCTGTTTAGATTCATGTCTTTTGACTAACGGCAGAAATCAAATAATAATTTATTTCAATTCAAAATCTGTGGATGTGGCTCGATTTTCGACATTAGCTGTAGTTTGAATGCACGCTAACAATAAAAAGTTGGTAATTACGTAAAAATAATAGTGTACATTTAAATAGTGCAACTAAATTATTACAAGTTTATTTAACTTCTATTCAATTGCATAAGGAGGATTTAATGCTAACAGCATTCTCTGCCAGTCATCCTTTGGGTACTACTAACATGTATGTGGTAGCCGGTAAGGTTAAAACGCAACTTTATCCTATTATACAACAAGATGTATAATTATTAAGCATGCTTAAAACCTGCCATCTTCCTGCTAACACTCGCGTGTCCTCCGCTTGACCGGTTGCGGGTCTGACATCCGAGGGAAGCGTGTTCCACAGAGAAATGACTTGTATGACTATATGATCATAAGGACTATATAGCTCGGTGTTAATTTACTGCCTAATATAAATATATCTGCTGACGCGCTTTGTTTTAACGTTATTCAGCACTAAACAATTTTCCTCTGCAAATAAATCAGTAGAAAGGTATGTTTGATTTGTAAATAATATTATTTGAATTCAATGAACAAAAAATTCATCAATCCTTTAAAAGAAAAACAATGTAGGTACTTATTTAAAATGACGGGGTCATTTCAAAAAATATTCAAAACTAAATCATAGATGTTCTGAGATAGAGAAATGTATGGGTGGTCGGAAGGAAAACAGTCGGCCTATCGGGACTGCCGGAAATACCTTACTAGTTCATTTAGCATTTACAAGCATGTCTCACGATATTTATGACATGTTCGTTCGAACTCCTATTTACTGAAATATTATTGCGAATATTGTAGGAAAATGTAAAACGAAAAATATTTTTATTTATAGCATAAGCCGGTAAACGAGCAGACGGATCACCTGATGGTAAGCAATCGGCGCCGCCCATGGACACCTGAAACACCAAGGCGTTACAAGTGCGTTACCGGCCTTTTGGGAATTGGGAATTTCAGGATTGTGGAGGATTCGGGGATTCGGGAGACTAGGTAGGTCGGTAATTGGGCCTCCTGTAACCTCACTCACACAACGAAATACAAGCAACACGCAAGCATTGTTTCACGTCGGTCTTCTGTTCGGTCATGGTATCACTCCGGTCGAGCCGACCCATTCGTGCCGAAGCATCTCTTACACTTAATATACAGTTTTCTTGTCTGTAATCGCTCACCCATTACTTGTCAATTTTTCCATATTTTTGGGTATACTTTACTATTATTTTCGATCGAATGGAGTGATACCACGGCGCTACAGAACCACACACAAGCGTTGTTTCACGCCGTGTAAGTGATGTTACTGGAGGCGTTGTCCCTCGCCCACAAAAGACGGCGTTGAATGCATAACATCAACTTCTGGAACTATTTATCACACACATTACAGTTATAAGTTTGACATCACCAACCTGCATTAAACAAGCGTGGCGATTAATGCTCAAACCTTCTCCGCGTGAGAAGGGGCTTTACTCAGCAGTGGGCATTTTTAAGCTGTTGATGATGATGATTATAAAATTACAGTTGTCACAAGTATTGCAATCAATAAAATATGTCTTTTTATCTCTTTGTAACTCTGGTGGTGGTGGGAACCGCTGCCGTGCAACATATAACAGGTTCGATTCCCACACGATGCAACTTATTGTGTTATTTAAAAATTTGTGAATGCAATTCTGATTGATTTTGAATGTAAAATTAAATGATAATAGTGAAGCTGTCTAGGTACAGTATGTTGAATGACAGTATTTACAGTATTCTGTAGCAGTATGTCGTAATATGTCTTTATGGCCCGGAGGTTTAAAACGTCCGCTTTTAATGCATGCGTGCGGTTTCGAAACCTGGTAAGTACCAATAATATATTTTCGACTCAAACCAATCATACGCTGAAGGAAAACATTGTAACGACATTTATATTTTATAAGTTTGAAATCGCCAATCCGCGCTGAGCTAGCGTGGTGACCCGCGTGAGAAGAAGCTTTGCCCAGCAGTGGGCAGGTATAGTCGGTGATGATGATCATTCAGTTTGTTGACAGACAGTAGTTGAGGTAAATACCTTCCTTCCATCCAGTTTACATTATAACAGGTTTTATTTTACACTGTAATATTTCAAACTGTTGCCGCTTAAACCTCGATTCAAATCCGACCCTCACTCTCTCAATCTATGAACAGTGACAATTATGTAATATTCAAGTGAGCGGAAGTTTTTTTTGCCACCATCACATGCATTACCAAGAGAATTGTCTTATTAATACGATAGGCATCGTCTTAGGAGCTGTGGACAACGCAACGAGTTACCGGGGCTCCGGTTTGAAGCAGTACTAGTAGGAACAGGGTAGGTTTTAGTCATTTTGAGTCGGTCACTCTAACTCGCCTCACATAAGGCGGGAAAACTTATTTCATGATTTCCCCCCTCAAAAAAGGATAAGTATCGTATACAGTGTACCAGTTTTTACTAAGAATTTATAATATAAGCCATCGTTAAGCCTATGAATTGCCAATGCTATGTACGCCATTATTGTCGCATGCATCAGAGCTTTATTTTGTTACTATTGTGTATTTTGAATGTTATATGTTTGTGATGTGGCCGTACTAATTAAAAAAAAATAATTGAATGATTTATGATTCCATTAAGTAAATATGAATGTAATAGTAAAACCAATGTTGGCCACCCAACAACTTTCTTATGTGAGTGTACGTACGTCTGTACGTTCAAGCTCCTTTAATTAACACATCGGAGTGACGTAGGAGGTAGATGACATTCAGAATAATCAGGTAAAGCTGCTGGTATGACTTCGTTTAAGAAAACATTACCCTGCACTAGGATTTCCACTTGTATCGTGGGTTGATGAACCGGGCGATGGGAGCTCTGACAATATGCTAATTGTAAGACAACTTGATTCAGTAATTAACAAAATATTTAATATACTTATCAGTAGTTACTAAGGTAGGTATATAATAATAGGTAATTGTCAATTTCTAATAGGTTTGATGCCAAATATTTACTCAGAATCAGCATTGCAGTCGTAAACAAAATTTTGTCATTCGGCAAGAGTGAGTTAATGAATTGAAATGTATTTAAAGTTGTATTAAATAATTGTTGAGACGTTTAATGTTCAGTAATTGTGAATAATAAATCTTGCTGTAATAATATGTCTCAAGGAGCGGACATTAATTCGAGCAGCATGTGCTATCGTTCCATTATGTAAGAAGTAAAAGTACGCGCACACGCGCACGGTCGCCGCGCAATATTTCCCCAATGATTAAAGCCGCGGAGTCACTTCACTCCGCACTCCATTATGCGAAACTGTAATCATGGAACTATCCCCACAACCTTACCACGTAACTGTGCAACAAGTCTAACCCGCACGTTTACGTTCCACTCACGTACACTCGATGCGGCACAGGTAACGGAAACGCGATTCGTGACTCGAGCGACTACGAGGTCTCTGCGAGTTCGCCTACATAATTATTTAAGTTAATGATATACTACACCTTTCTTGCTATAAATGATTTCTTTTTGCTGTGCGTGCGAGCAGGACAGAGTGAGGCGAAGCTGTCAGTGTGACAGAGAGGGCAGCAGCAGGGTGGTGTCTCCCGGCGGTAATGCGGGCTCTTTGGATTATAATATCGCGGAGTCCGCGGTCCTCGACTGGAGGCAGTGGGCTGCTTTTAATCTTGCTTACTTATGTACTCGCCCACAAGTACCTACCTATGTACTTGTGTTTTATCATTGCACTGCAGGTTTACCTTCACTCGGTACGTTTTTGTTTGTTTTGTTAGTTCAGCATAATATTGTTTAGTTTGAATGAATCGTCATGACATTAACTAACAGCGGTTTTACTAAAGTATTCGCCACAACTTTAGAATATACAATTAAAAATAATATTTTGAATAGGATTACGTACACAACATACGTATTTGCAAGCAATTCAAATAGCATTCAAAAATTAATAATTTAAGAATTCATAGTTACTTAATAAAGATAATCCAGGACAGTTACATACAGAGTTTATTATATATCATTATTGTTCATTAATACTGACTACAGATAATAGACGTATACATACATAATTGTATTATCTATCTGAATTTGTGTATAGTATTTGTTGAAAAAGATGGGTGTGCAAATCTAATAAAATGGCGAAGAGACTGCTGATTTGATGATAAAATAAGAAACATTTACTTTAATTCGTGTAACTGAAAAGGAGGGTAAGGTTCTGAGGAAGGTAGGTAATCACAAACCCGCATTGAGCAAGCGATTGGTGATTAATTTGAAATTGTGGGAGAGCCATGCTTCGGCATAATGGGCCGGCTCGACCGGAGTGATACCACGGCCTCACAGAAAACAGACGTGAAACAACGCTTGCGTTGTGTTTCGTCATGTGAGTGAGGTTACCGGAGGCCCAATTACCACTTCCCCAGTCTCCCCGATCCCCGAATTCCCCACAATCCTCAAATTCCTAATTCCCAAAAGGCCGGTAACGCACTTGTAACGCCTTGGTGTTTCAGGTGTCCATGGGCGGCGACGATTGCTTACCATCAGGTGATCCGTCTGGCCGTTTACCGGCTTATCCCATAAAAAAAAATAATGTTGAAACCTTCTCCGTGCGAGAAGAGGCATTGCTCGGCAGTGGGCATCTAAAGACTTGACGATGATTACACAACAAACAGGAAACCATTTTTTTTGTGGAATTTGTAGTAATGTAATGAAGTGTATGAATTTTATAAAAACTTAAAAAATTTTTTTTTTTTGAAACCTGTGGGTTCAATAGCACGGCATTTTTAGCATGTTATATGTGGATTCATATGTAATATCCTTAAGTCTGGATCACTATTTACGACACACTTGTAAGTAAGTATCGATAATAATTATGTGCAAACTACGTATCATTTCTGAGTAATCAGGTACAAAATCTCAGAATCGGATGATAGTTATCTTCTTCTGAAATAAATATCATCTCATTTATTTAGTTGCGAGATCCAACACTACTCATCCACTCATGTCCCTAGCATGCGCCGCATTTCCGTGTTGCGATGTTTTCATGGTTGTATTTACTGTAGATCCTGGTGGACTGGACTTGCAGTGGTTTTGTGAGGTTTGTTGCAGGTTTGAGCCAAAACAAAATATAATGTAACATCACGTCTTAGGGTAAGTAGAGGTATATAATTGGAATACCTGTAAATTATAAGTGCGATGCAATGGAACGGATTGAAGTTGGACCTATTGCCTAAACCGAGCTTAATTCTGGACTACGTGCTAATAATAAGTTATTAACGAAAGCGGAAAAAAATGAAACGAATATTGGAAACATGAACAAAGCGGTTCTACTGTCTATAAGTTTATGAATGTTGAATTTGGTAAGCAATTATTATTGAAAATGCTTGTGTATTTTTATCTACCTTATACAGATAAATAACATTGGAGTGTCTGTTTGTAATATTGAAAGAACCAAATTTGTGTACATACCTACATATACGAAAATAACACTTTTAACAATTTTGTTTATCTGTCTGTTTGTACTGGCAACTCTCTGAAATGGATAGACTGATTTTGGGCAGGATTTTTATTGGCAGTACATCAAATAAGAAGTTACTTAAGATTTTAGATGGACATAACATCACGCCTTTTATCCCCGAAGGGGTAGACAGAGGTGCACACAGAAGTAACACCCACTTTTCACTATTTAATATATGAGTCCCATGTAATAGGGGTGAGCCTATTGCCATATACCGGGCACATTTCCAGACTCCGTGCTATTACTGAGAATTTTTTAAAACCCAGTAATACTTTGCCCGACCCGGGAATCGAACCAGAGACCCCTTGCCCGGCAGTCGCACTCGCGACCACTCGGCCAACGAGGCAGTAATTTTAGATGGATTTTAGAAAAACGCAGACGATGTTGCGGATACATCTAGTTAGGTCAGGTTAGGATAATATGCGGCGTGGTGTAGTACACTATACTTACTATGGTAGGTATTTACTATTCATGTATAGTAAATCTACACTAATAATACAAAGAGGATAGATTTGATTTTTTGTTTGTTTGAGTTGAATAGGCCCCGAAACTACAGGACCGAAAATTCTTTTACCGTTGGAATCATACATTACCGATGATGAACATAGGCTATATTTAATAAGAGAGAAAATGGGAACCGTTTGAAAATTTCGACAAATTAAAGATGTGTGAAAAATCTATCAAAAACTCCTTATGTTGCTTAAGCCCTTGATTGTCAATAGAAAATTGTTTTCAAGGACTAATATGTAATAGTAGTTAGCTGCATCAGAATCAGAGATTTGAAAGAAAAATATGAATTCAATTAACTAAATACATTTTTTCTTTAACTAGCTTCTGCCCACGGTTTCGCTTGCGCTCTTTTAAAGTATTGAGGACAGGTTTATAAAAGATAAAAAAGAATTGGTGCCCGACGTAACAATATTAGTTTTTTGAAAATTACGAAATGCTCCATACTAACTTCTACTCCCTGTTTTAGGAAAGTGGTGGGACAAAATGTTGCCTATGCTACTTTCAAACTTTCAATCCCTTTAACTATATTCACTCAGTAAAAATCACGTTAATTTGTAACAAAACAAACAGACACACATAAATTTATAATATTAAGTATACATTTATAAGTTATCTAAAATATTTTTGACAAGTGTGTTTCATACCAATCGATCATTGACATTTTTTTTGGTTTCATACTATGGTATGCAAAGAGAATGCTATTTATGAGACACTGGTTCTGGAAAGAACGTATGATTGTTCTATCACAGAAATCCCACGTGACAGGAACTGCGTTAAACTTGTGGGTCTCTCGGTCTTTCAAACCATTGAACTTACTTGAGTGGAATTCGGTACGAGGATAGTTTGACACTCTGAAAATGATGCCTGAGAGTTTTCAACCGCTGTACCTTCACCTCACGGGAATGGAATCGATTCTAATGAGATTCATTACACAGCATTGGGATTAATTTTGGAAAAACTAATTAAAAATCCAAAATTTGCCAGAAGTCATTACTATAGGCGGACGAAGTCGCCAGGAACAGCTAGTACTCAATAATTGCGTCATGTTTTAACGTACTTTTATATTGTCACATTGTGGTGAAATACACAATAAATGCCAATGGTATTTATAATTAAAGGTTACTAGCGGACCTCGCACACTTTATTTTGCCCTAGAAATATTTTTTTTATATGAGATCCATCTTTTAACAATAACATACAAAAAAAATAGTGAAATCAGTTCAGCTGTTCTCGAGGGTTTCATTTATATAATTACAAATAAATGCTCATTGAAATGCAAATAACATTCATGTTTTTTTTTCACTGAATAAGGTATTCCGTTAAATGTACTTTGTGTGTAATAAATATTTACTCTGGTAATCAAAGAGTTAGGTTTAGTATAAGTTTAACACAACATAACATTAGATCTTGACCTCGATCCAAGGGGCATAAATAATAGTAGAATCGAAGTAAATAAAATAATCATTTATATTCATAAAAATAATAATTTAATTCAATTCAAATGAACTGGCGCCTTTCAATGAAATTAAATTAAACACTGGACTTTCTCGTTAAAGTTACCTACAAAGAAGGACTTAGTCTCACATACGATGATTTGTAAATGTAAGCGTAATAAAACTGTACATGGATTAAAGAAAAAGTCTTAGACATCACGAAGCGGCAATGTGGCCACATAATGTACTGCTTCTCTTCCCGGTCACATTATATGCACATACTTATACAAGCAAATACGTACAATACGTACATATCATTAAATGAAGCGAGTGGGCGAGTGCATGGAGACCGGTGAATGAGTGAACACATAATATGTGCGAGTGTGTGTGTCTGTGTGTGTCAGTTGGAGGAAGTAATGACACGGCACATAGGATTTGTTTTAATTGTATGTGCAATGCGATGACACATTGAGAGGGAGAATTATAAAGAATACTTGTGTATGCAAAAAAAAAAAACAAAAGTTGTTTTGCCGTCGCCTCGTGTTGTGTTCAACTAACTTATGTATATAGTTTACATAATATTATATGGTATCTACATGTATAAATAAGTTTCTGTTAAATTTACTATGTATTGCACTTAGGTATAATATATTTTGTTGCAATTGATTTATCTTGGAAGTGGCTACACGCTGATGAAATATGTACCATGTTCTATGTGTAAGAAAATGATATTCCTTACAAGTGAGTAGTGTTGTAGTTTCTGTCGGTACTTGTGCCTGGGAGGAGTCAGCGCGCAGGCTGCTCCAAGCGTGTGTTGCTCTAGGCTAGGAGGTACTTATCACTTAGGACTTAAGGTACAATTTAGCTTGTTACTAGCCGACAAGCTCTGTAAGGCATCACATATTATGTTTTATTTGTTTGTTATCTGACTATTATATAGACTTCACGTTCAACGTATCATGTAAAGATCTCTTGTAAGACAAACATACGTATTTATTTATTTTTTTTTAAATACGGAAACCTTTTATAGCCGTAGACATTATCATTTTGAGTAAAGAGTGACAATTCCAACAAAAACAAATGATGAAGAAATAAAATGAATCAGTACGAGTGTTCACATATTATTCCTCGTTCATTGGTAATCGATTCTATCAATGTCAATAAGTACGTACTATTTAGTACCTCGTGTACCTACTGCTGTCCTACTCCTGTCTACAGAGTGAGTGAGGTTCCCATGTCTAATTAGATGAGACCTCACAGGGCCGCGACACTAGCGCCCTCTCCACTCTTCCTATAATCCCTCGTAATCTCCACAAATGCAATCATCTCCGCTTTCATCAAACACTAGCTCTACACCACAGCTAAGCCATAGTGAACCTTATTACATCGACATAGCGATCACGGAAAATTATTTGATATTTTGCCTGTTATGATCAGTTAGGGCTGTCAGAAGTGAAAATTGCTTCGGATCTTATTAACTTCTGTAACAGGGATGGATCCCTTCGAGGTTATATGTTTCAATCAAATAATTGTGTATTTTGAAAATGAAACAAATGTAACAGTTTCTGGTAGAAGTACTGAAGTTTTACACTCGTTAATATTAAGATAAATATTATTATAAAGATCGTATTGAATATAATTAAGTAAGCGACCAATAATAACCAATTACTGGTACTATTGAACCTAAATGACATTTCAACAATCACAAAATATATCGAATAACTTAGATGTTTGTTCCACGTACTAGACATAGTACTCAGTGGTAAATAGGCAGTCGGTGTCGCCCGGGTGTCATCACTGCGAGGACCGCCCTGAGGACACGATGGAACACACAGTGGGAGAATGCCCTGCGTGGGCTGAGCACCGCCGTGCCCTCAGGGAAGTGATCGGCGATGGCGACCTCTCGCGTCCGGGCCTAGTGCAGGCCATGATGCGGAGCGAGAGGGATTGGGATGCCGTCTCCTCCTTTTGCGAAGCAGTCATGCTAGCTAAGGAGGAGGCGGGACGCATGAGGCAGCGAAGCGCTGCCTCCTCGCAACCCAGCCATCGCGAAGGACACACCGGGCGTCGGGGATCGCGAGACGATCTCCGGCCACCGTAAGCGCGGGCCTGCGGACGGCGAGCATGGGTGGCTCCCCGTCCGACCAGAAACAGACCCGAGCGTACGGCGCGTCGCGTTCCGCGCGCGCCTCAAAGAGCCATCAGACCACCACAGATGGGGCCCAATAGGGCCGATGCCGATTCGGAGTCGCGGAGAACCTAACGGGTAACCGGGGCTCCGGCTCGACGTGCAGGGGTGGTTTTTAGTCAGTAAGAGTCTGACACTCCCTTCCGCCTCACCCAGGCGGGAGCAGTCATTCGATGATTTTCCCCCCTTAAAAAAAAAAAAAAAAAAAAAAAGGCAGTCGGTGTGTCTGTGTGAGGTGTCAACCCTGCCTCCACTTACAGTATTAGGGCTCCTTGTTCGTCGTATAATTTGATAATTCGCGGCTCCGCCATATTGCGAGCCTGCAGCCTGTAGCGACGGAGTCGGCTATTGATAAATAACATTACGCTCGCAATATCATCAATTTTATCATCAATTATATTTTTATTTCAGTTATATTTTGAAGAGAAACGTTCTTTATATTAACTCTAAGAGAAATCATTTTTCAATCTTTATAAGAACACAAGTTTCATTCTAAATCCATTTGAGATAGGAGAATGATGGCTACGAAACCACGTAGCAACGTGCTACGCATTCAGATTATGTGTGAAATTTATGTTGCAATCCAATAGTTACAATTTTATTTGCACACTACTACTACTGAGGAGCAGTAAAAAAGTATTGTTAATTAAATGTGAAAAAGAATACACGGTCGTTTCGAAACACGAAGTGCTACGCGCGTAGCCGCTACGGCGTAGCAAACTAATGTTTTAGACTTCAGATGCTAGATAGTTTATTATTTTTTCAGGGTTAGTTACATGTATATATTAAAAGTAACTCATAGAGCAGCTGATTTATCTGCTATTTTTATATGTATATATATACATACGGACATATAAGTAGTATAGTAAAACTAGAGTGTTTTCGTTTATATAAAACCTTTTTAACTTTGAGTACATGTTAAAGTATTTGTAGAGATTACAAGAATAGCATGACAGGAGAGCACATAAATATGTTGTAACAATAAGTAATAGCACTTACATTGAAATGTTTGGCAATAGCTCGGAGGGTAAATCTCATGTGGAGTTTGATCTCAGTAATGTGTCTGTGTGTCCATTGTGCGACAGACACATTGATCTGCTTTAGGTAACTATTAGGAAAGGCTTTTACGGTAATTGTTAGTGGAGCGAGTCACCGATACATGAACATTGTCAAAGAATAACTTACAGAATGGACACACGCAGAGTATCTATCGATAATACAACGTTATCACGACTTTATTGAACTTTTTACCCGAGTCAAAGTTACCATAACAACGGGAGGTCAATGTTAAAATAATCCTTCCGATTATATTAATTTCTTTTTCTTTCTTATTGAATGATAAAGAGATCAAAAAAAAAATAAAGAAGAATTTATTCAGGTACGTAAAGTAATGTATTGGGTATCTGTGGTGTAACCAAGACAAATAATTGTAATAAATAAAACAAAAAGTATTATAAAACGGCCGGTTGTGCTGGTTCGCCTGCTGCCTCTGCAGAAAATCTCAAGCGGCGCAAGTATAACAACCTTGCTGGTAGTTATATCTTTGAGCCGTTTGGTGTTGAGACGCTAGGTCCGTGGGGTCTAATTATTCAAAAACATTTCAAAACGCCTGGTTGACACATCTCGTGCCAGAGGGCTGGGCTTTTTCTCGGTCAGAGGTTAAGCATTGCCATACAACGTGGCAATGCTGCCAGCCTTCTGGGTACTTTCCCCACTGACGTTGAGGCGGATGAATTTTTGGATACTTTATTTATCGTTAGTATTAATTTTATTTAAGTTTTTATTGAAATAAATGCATAGCTATATTCTGCGCTGGATTTTTTCAACAGTTTTAATACTTTGAAACTATGTAAATGTGCGTGACGTAAGTAAATTAATGCTCATATCGCATCTGCGAGTGTTACTCCGCGGTGTAGTGACGAGGCAATAGTGTAAGTGCTCAGTTAGTGGCGCGGGCGGCGCTCACTCACTCACTCACTCACTCATTGGGCACTCACTGTAATCACTCGTAACGTATCGCTGAACTAACTGGTGGTGCATTACGACCTAGCTCAAGGTACCACAGGTTATACTAGTACCAATAACTTAATAGCTATAGGTATTAAAGGTATCTATTTCTTTAAAATGTACTTTCAGAGATTGAGAATCTTAGTTCCTCTAGTACAGGTACTTTAGTTAATGTACGGCTAGGTACACCTTGCTTAGAGAGGTTCGCAGGAAAAAATGTTTGCTTCTTGAGTTTAAGTTGGTTGAGTGGATGAGTGCAAAGAGAAAGAATCACTTATGTTTCGTTTATTAGTTAAGTTATACAAGTTGAAGGTTGGCGATTCCTTTCTCTATCGTTGCTTTATTAGCACACACACTTAATTTACTTAATCGATGATATTTATACTTAAAAATACGAATGCACGACGCGACATAGTTGTCGCATCAGCATTATCCATATACAGCGTGTACAGTTTAAGACTGTATAGTTTATAAATGTAAAATAATTCATTTATTTAAAATATACCGTGGTTTTCTTTTGATTTGAAAACGAGCTAGTAACTGTACGGGATTTTTCCCTTTCTTAATACATTTTCCTTTTTTTTTTCGTTTTGTTAATGATTACTGATTCCACTGAAGGATTTTCTCCTGTGTCATGTGGTGTGTAAATTCACATTAATAAGAGTCATATAATTACATGTCATACACAGACGGAGCAACAACGTGAACATAATTCCATGCAGAATTTTAATATGAAGCTGGAGAGCATTTTATATATATACATACTTAGTTGTAATCGAAACGTGACAATCCATACCTAGAATTCTTAACTCAACCTCAACAAACGTTTCCACCATCTTATATTTAATGATAATTATTCCTATATAGGTTTCCTGCAGTTTATTTTGTTGAGATATTTACAAAAACCCCAACAGTACCACTATGTATACATGTTCTAGTTGGGTGCAGGTACATAGCTACATACATACATGTGTGCTCACAAGTAGTGCTCAGCGCAGGTCGGCGCACCACTCACTGCTCACCACATAATTATCGCGTTGAAGGCTGCACGCGTTATTTACACCAGTAATCAGTACATGGCACTGTGTGCACATAACTAGTGGTGTGTGTGTGTGTGTATATGTGTGTGTGTACAAGTCTGTGATTGCTGTGCTCATTATCGTGATGACGACGGCGGACGCCTGGCGAGACACTTTCGATAGCGAACGTTACGCTACAGTAGAATAGAAACATGAAAAAATAATATAGTTATGTGAATTAATTTTATATAATTATGTCATAATTGTATGAACTATTTATGATATAGTTCATTGTATAATTTTTATACGTGTGGTAGGAAAACTAAATTTATATGAATGAATGCACCTCTGGCTTGCCTTCATTGGCCGTCCAGAGTGGAGTCGCGAGAGCAGTGATCCTGCTCGGAGGGTAAGAAACTATTCGTAAGTCGCGAGTGGGCCAGGGATGCAGGAGGCTTCGGCTGGAGCAGATGATCTGAGTAGAAAGCGGTGGTAGTTTCTTAACCCTTTAGCCACTCACATTCTCGTTGCCCCTCTGTTGCTATATCTAGCAACCATTCCCGGGGCCCGGTGGGTGAGTTGGCGAGTCTCCGCCTGCCATTTTTGCATGTAATAATTACATTGTTTCGGCAGGTGCCATAGTCATCCATAGTTCCCAATTTCCCAGTCCACAGCAACCCATCCATAGCCCTACCTTTTTTTTTTCCATTATCCACAATAGTTCTGCACTAACCGGGGACTGTCCTTGGGTGCATTTCCATAGTGCATACAGGGATAGTCGCCGGTTTGTGTGTCCATTACATTTATATTAAAGTTGTCTAAAGAGCCTCTGCGCAGTTGGCTTCGGCCCCTCGTACGCCTCCCAAATGACCGGGACCCTGTGGTCCCGTGAATGGTAAAGACATAAAATAATAATAATATAATAATATAAATAATAAATCTTTATTCATAATAACAATGGCCAACATAGGTAAAAAAAATATCTTAGTTAAGCGACAAGATCTTAAAAAGTAATATACAGTACTAGGAATATTCCTGTGTCACAGGCGACAGGAGCTCTAAAATTATGTTAATGATGAGACAAGTTATTTATAGTTTAAACAAAATATTTAACACAATTTTCAGTAGTAAGTTAGGATTGTTTTTAAATATACTATATATATATATATACATCACACCTTTTATTATTCCCTGAAGGGGAATAAAATGTTGTACCTACATAAGTTATTTATTAATAATCAGTAACATATACACTTAAATAAACCATATAAGCTATATTGAGAACTATATAAAATTACACGCTATGCTGTCAAGTATTTTGAAGCGGCTGCAGAAACACCAAAAAACTGGGTCAGTGTCCATCTGGTCACTCACTTGTTGTCACAGTTCGATCAATTGTGCTTGCACAGCAATAAATTGATGAGTAGGCCAACCTGTTAATTATGCAATTTTTATACAAGAATTGACTAATCAAACCTGACTTAGAGTATGTCACTTTATGTGCCTTCATAGTCGATGGAATTAATATATCTTTGCTCAGCTATCTTCCTGGCTGGGCACTCTGCGTCTCCTGTCCTGTGACTGTTGGGCTTGTTAAAGCGAGAGCATGTTGAACATTTAGGGAAATCTATTTTCTTAGTGCAAACGGATGTAATGTGTCCTACTTCTCCACAATGGCCACACACTGAGTGGAGCTGGAGTGTAAATAATATATTACATTCAATTATGTCCAACGAGAAAGATCATAAAAATAATAGTAGCGAAAAAATATTTCATAAGCGATCACACCCGATAGAGCACTGAGCTCTGCATTACTTGATAGTGCATTTGATATATTTTACATTCGGTATATTTTTCATTTGGTACAAAACGGCATTCGTTAATGAAGGAGCGTCGCGAGCGCAGTGTGTGGGGAAAGGGGGGGGGCTTGAGTCTCAATAACAGCGAGCGGTATATAAGGAATATGACATGCTTGACATGACGTGTGTTATTATTTATTATGATTTGACAATGTTTTTGTATAATTTTTATATAAAAAATCTTTACAAAAACGAATCACCGAAAAGTATATATAGATGGATGTCACGTCATGTTCCAATTAGGTACTCCGCAAATATAATTAAGTGGTTTTCTAATGTTATACGTTATAAGAAAAGGTTTGTGTTAACTTAAAAACGTAACTTGGTGGTCCAAGTTAAGTCCCACTGGTTACAAACGTAGTCATAATTTACAGCAACAGTGCAGTAATTGTTCAACTTATTGTTTGTTTGCTTTTACGATGTCTGGCTAGCTGGATGTAGCTGGTAACAGCTGGCAACAGGCGCCCTCTCTGCAGTCAATATAATAGGGTAGTTGCCAGGGTATGAACATTAAAAATCTAATTAGTCCGTCAGTTTGATAATGAAGAATTATTAGACACGTATTTTTTATTTTCTCATTTTTTAGTTTAGGAGTGGGAGGTGGTTACCTCACACGATATTTCTGATTAATAATCGTCGAGAGTATTTAATTTGTGAGAAAAGAAAAAATACGTGTCTAATGTTTTAAATTAAATGTAGCAGAGGGACATTATAATGAAATTTAGGAAACTACCCAATTATATCGTGTTAGTAATGACACTCACTTCTACTACCAACAGTTCATGCTGCTAATACCAACAAGCATCATGTTGTATCCTCACTCCGGATACCATATGGACATCATGGACAGTAAGTATCACCGTGCCTGCTATTTACCGTCAGAGATCCACACACTGGTTCATTTAGGTATATAATTTACATAGTAGGTACATAAGGCACAGTGGGCAGCTCCGGCGCTAGTCGACTCACAAATGGCCGGGTACATAGCAGCAGGCTTTGTTTCAGCTAACGACGTAGTTCCGGCCCGTAACGATGTCCTCCCGGTAATGACACCCCCGGCGCCCGCACCCCGCGCCGTCGTCATCAGCCCCCGCGATAATGACATTAGCGAGAATAGTTTTTATACACCCACTCTGATGACAATATGGCGGCGAGGGGAGGCTCCCACCGGCCGCTCTACCGGCTGCTAAGAGATTGTTTTCAGACATTTTTGTGATTGCTGAGCGTTTTGTGGGTGGAGGATCCCTGCGGAGAGGAGGGCAGCGCAGGGCAGCGCTAATGTGCGGCGACTGAGGAGACATAGGTACATACAGGGACGGGAACTCAATGACTCGTCCCTACAATGGTGCAGCGAGCACTATGGTATAATTAATATTCATGTCTTAAAGGCAAAAACACAACTGAGAGAGACTCCAACCTGTATTGTATATAAGTCAATAATATCTGCGAATGACAACAACTGCTCAGTAGTGACGAGTGCACAGCCTGCCTACATAATGTATGGCGGCATGTTATATTCATGAGGACCGCGGGTCGATTCCCAATCGCGCCGCTACATAAGTTACTACTAAGTTATCGTTAGTTATTCAAGTGATTTGTACTGACGACACAACCTCCCCCCTCCCCCCGCCTACAGCGCCTCGACCAACACCGCCGAGACTTATTTACATTTATATGTATAGAGAAGGTGATACACACAAGGACTCGGTTTTCAAATGTTTATTTGCACTTATCTGTTCAAACTCATGTAATGCTACGTAATAATAATAATAATAATAGTTTATTTACCACTAAACATACATAGATATAAATACATGATTGCAAATCTTAAAATCTAAAAGACATAAATCTATGCGCAGACACTGTAAAACCCTGTCTCTTATACTAGGGGAACCTGTATTATAAGAGACAGTGATTGTGATTCGGCCGATAAAATCATGCTTTCCTAGATTTAATCAACCAGAGGTACGTGCCGAAGTAGTTCCGGAGCCAAGTCCAACATTTTAGATTTGGTCTAAAGGTTCCAGTGAACATATGAGATTTCAATACAACGACACGTATAACAGCAAGCCAGTTAATTATTATTACTCCTACTCAACTTAATATATGTACTTAATATACCTCCTAATATTTCTAATATTATCAGTTGCATAAGAATATAAAGAAAATTGATCTCTTATATGATGAAGTATGAGCATGCGGATGTGTGTGGTGTGTGTGCGTGAGAATTTGAGTTTGTCGTGTGAATGTGTGTTTATGTTTGTGAGATAGTTCGTGTGATGGGTGTGTGTATGTAATTTGTGCTGTATAAAATATGTTTCTTTTTTTTTATGCGATGTATGTTAGTAAGGACTCAGTATTAGAATAGTCTTGTTGTAATAGCCAATTTGTGAGTTTAGATTTAAGTTGATAACGATTTAAATCTAATATATTGAGAGTTTTGTGGATTGATTTATAAATGTGTGAGCTCAAGATGTAGTGCTGGTGTTTGGCGAAAACGGTCTTGTGTTGTACACTTGGCGGATGGTTAGTGCGTTTTGCTGGGTCAGACTTGGGCAAAGTGGCATGCTTACTGAGGACGGATTGGAGTACATACAATTGGCGAACTGTGAGCACCCTGCAATCAGCGTACAATTGGGTGGTTGGATACCTATAGGGCTTTTTCAGCATTACCTTCAGAACCGTTCGCTGAGCTCTCTCGGCTTTAAGGAACTTGGTTTTACTAGCACCACCCCAAACCGTGATACAGTAACTGATTAATGATTGGCATAATGTGAAGTAGACCATTTTCATGATATTGAAGTCTGCTGATTCCCTAAGTCTTTTGAAGACATGGACTAGTCGCAAGGTCCTGTTTGTATCAAGATGAACATCCTATTTCAGCCCGTCATCGATCTGCACTCCCAAATATTTCACCTGGTTTGTTCTTGTGAGGGTTGTGCAGAGACAAGGGGTCTGTTGGTCAGTACAGGTGTGCGCTGTTAGAAGGAAAGAGCTAGGTGGTTTTACGTTACTTCTCATTGCGAATGGTATAAAGCAGTTTTTTCTAGGTTTAGTGCGAGAAGGTTTGCTCTTAACCATTTTATTACTGCAGACATAGCATGTTCGGCATTGTTTTTAACTGCTTCCCACGTAGGTCCGCAAACAATGATTGCCGTGTCATCAGCATAGGTGAAGATGTTGCTATTTGGGAGGGTCATACGGCATAGATCATTTACATATAGCTGAAACAAGGTAGGTCCCAAGATGCTACCCTGGGGTACTCCGAAAGTTACCCTATGCTCATCACTAAAGTAAGTTTCCACTTTAACTTTTTGGGTACGGTTCCTCAGATAATCTTTGAAGATGTCAAGTACAACTCCCCGAATACCGTATCGCTCCAACTTAGAGATTAGAATGGGAACAGAGACCGTGTCAAACGCCTTGGAGAGGTCCAGAAAAATTCCTAGGCATTTCTGTTTCTGGAATATTATATAACTCGGCATATACGAAGTAATAGATTTCCCAGTCTCACAAAATAAACAGAAAGTAGTCCCTTATGGACACACCCATGGCCCACACTGCCACTCAAGCTGCGAGGTAACAGCTGCCCGGTTATTATTTAAAAATGTTAATTCAATAAAACCGTGGTGGTCATCTATTAAAAGTGGTACAGATTTCTTATTACTTAATTCCACGTCTATGGTATAGTATTCATTTAGATAATAATAAAAAAATTGACAAATTACCATTTGAACACCTAATTGTAATGGCTTTGTTTCCACAGTGAACAAAAGACATCAACGCACGAGATAATTGAATAGCAACATGGAGAGTTGTAACTTATTCTTGAAATATATTTCAAACAACAATATCTAGTTGACATGAGTGCTATACAAAGTGAAGATCCATTGTGGTGTTTCATCCTGTGTAATACTCAGGTATATAAGAAAATAACGACATAAGCTTGTGTAAGCCCAGCCTAACATCTCGCAGTATATAAAAAGCACATAAATTATACAAGGACATAATAACGGCGTCCAATTTTCAAAGAAACCTCTCATTTCAATGAAAATGTCGGGAGCCGTCGTTTGATGCGGTCTTCGTTAGCCGCGGAGAGCGCCTCAAACAAAATAATATGGAAATAAATGAGAAAACATCAGACGAGCGCCGACACCGACACTGATCCACTCCAATCAGATAACAATACTGCTTTGTGGACCACCAGGAGGGGGGAGGGGGGAGGTGAGAGGGAGGAGGGGTCAGGGAGAAATATAGGTATTCATAAAGTAAAAGAAAATTATTTCGTTTCAATCCGAGCGTAAGTAATGAAGCCTTCATCATTGAATTGTTTACTTTCTGTACGTATCATGGTTCAAGTACAAGTTTACATATATTATGTAAAATTATGTAAGTACATGTACTCTATAACAACTGAAGTTTGTAGTAGTAAGAAGCCTGAATGTTCGGCACTTGTTTAATTACATTATCAGGCTATCAGTAAATGATAAACGTCATAGTTATCATATCATGTTAGTCTAACCAATGTTAGACTTCATAGAGATTCAGAGCTTCATTAAAATGCATTAAATGAGGATATTCTTGTTGTGTGTCGTGGCAAAATAAACGGTTTTTCTTTCTTTCTTTCTTTCCATATTGGAGCCTTACTTCAACTTCATTAATCAAACTTCATATTTTATAACGGACAGAATATGATATCCGGCATTTACTTGTTTCCATGCAACATGGTGTTGAACATGACATGTTTTTGGTCTTTAGTGACACGTGATCCATAAAATTTGTTCCTCTTGCGACAATATTGCCGACGATTGCTGCGAGTGAGTCACGAGTAGACGATGCGGTTTAACAAGAGATCCTCGCTGATTTCCTACATGTTTTACAACATGATCATGTCATGTTGCGTGCAAAGTGTTACCTAGTGAACACGTTTTTAAGTGCGCTTTGGACACACTACAATAAATTTTAATAAGTCCAATTAAATAGTTCGAAACGGAGTTTCATTTAAAAAAAGGATGTATTTTGTGTCAAGTCTAAAGAATAATGTATAGAGTGGTATACAATTTTAGAATCTGTATTAAACTTAGGTGAAATTTGCCACTACTAGTACAGTACAATTTTTTTCAGTACAGCCACTTAAAGCAAGGTGAAAAGTTTATTGAGAATACTTGGTTCGTCAAAAAGTGATTTCATTTCGCCCAGAATTTATGATTCCATAATACTGGAACAATGTTCAGGATAACGTAAACAAAATTACAGACGAAAAAATAGAGAATTGAAGGAGCAAGAGTCAAAAGACACAGGCAGGGTGTATCATTTCGTAGATTACACATAAGTCATTGTAATTGATTGTACCTCTATAATTGTATGACTTAGATTTTTTTTTCATATTTTACTGGTAACTGTTGGAACCTTGCCTATCACCTGGGGCCATTTGAACGTCGACTTCAGGGACACCCTGTATGGGTATTATAATAATAAGTATTTTGCGTCGGATGTAATGCCGCGTTATCCGCGTGGCATATATCGCATCGTTATAATTTTCTAAGCTATCAATAATTGAATTCATTGGAAGTGTTGGTACCTAGAGGAAAGTAATACACATATAAATATTCTGAAATTGATGCTGCAAGATGCTAGAGTACAAATTGTTATACAACTTATCATTATACAAACTTGTTCGTCCGAGAAGGTCTAGAAAAACCTATCATAAAATGAGTTAATTTTCAAATCATTGATCCGAAAAGCTATATCAGCTTTGAAATAACTTTATCAATACTAGGTAATGTCATCACGAACGGCATATTCAATAGTTCAATGGTAATTCAAATAAAAGTACAATAAGACGGTTGTTACTTGGACTCTAAACATTTTGTGGTAAATTATTTTTGAATTAAATTGTAATTGTCATGATCTGTAATGGAAGGTGTATAAATGAGTAACATTACTGTGTTCACAAGAAAGTATCCTTGTATTGTTGTGACAGTGGCCACGCCCACTGTCCCTCACTCGAGTGTTGTCAACACAAACTAGGGACTCTGGTTACAAAGCTCTGCCTGCGCGTACGCACACACAATCTGTACTGTCATACTGTCATGCTGCATTGTGACAGTTGTCGCTAACAATAGTCCGTAGCGTGACATGTTTTGACAGTAACGTGACGCGGCTGTCACGTCGCTACTGCATAGCTATAATATAGAGGTAGTACATGGGTTGTTGGTTTATTCAAATTAATAAGAATAATATATTCAACTAGTTGCTTAGTCCATCATGGAGGACGAATGTTCCTTAGGAGTCTGCTAATCTCGGTTTGATATCTCTTATTTTACAGAGTTAAAGATATTCTATAGAATAAGAGATATTCAATCGAGATTAGCAGACTCCTGTCTCTCCTGACTTTGCCATACCTATTATTGGAAGCAAGTATCAGCTCAGACATAGGACCCACTTAAATTTTGTCAAATTTTCGCTGGCTGGGCTGGTTCGTGGTGCTTGGTGACTACCAAGCACCACGAACCAGCCCAGTCGGGCTTCACCCAGTTGTACAGTCTCTATTCTATCTACAGCCTTTAGGTTTAAGTCATACTTTCTCCTGCAGTAATTCACCGAGGGAAGTGGAAACTATCGTTTTTTTTTCTTCTCCTCTTATAATATCTTCTGATTCACTTCGTTGCGGGAACCAAGACAGTTATTCATGTCCCTGGGACGCGTCGGACTTCAGTGTTCCGGTGTTTTCATGGTTGTATCTAGGTACTGTAGATCCTGGGTTACAGGAGTAGTGACGGTTTTGGGAGGTTGTGGCGGGCTTGTCCCTCAAAAAACAGACTCCTGTCTCGGGTGTGACTGACGCCTAAAAGGTCGAGCCTACGTCTTCGGTTAATGTTAGGCGTGATGTTACTTGCTAGAAATTGAACAAAATGCATAGTATGTAGTAGTTGTACTGGTGATTACTTTATCTGCTTACAATATAAACTATGCTGTAGGTACTTGTGATAACTGTGAAAATCGAAAATATTACTATTCGTGTGTGGAAAGAGTAATTTGACATTTCACTAAAGCACACAAATATTATGAAGTAAATAGAGGAACATTTTTCATTTTATTTTATCTATTGGTTCACCAACAATTGTACATATTCGTTCTAATTTTAGATTATATGCCACAGATACATACCTCTACTTTAATTATACAATCACTGTAAACACGAAGAAGGAGGTTGTAAAAAAAAAGAATAAACAGCTTAAAGTTAATAAACAGCCACTTAAACGAATTTCAGATGAATAAGTTCAAATGAAACCCTTATGGGTTATGGGTTTCATTTGAACTTATTAGTAATTCAACTAGAAAAAATATAGGTGCCATGTGAGAGTTGCCAATTGCGTCGACAAGGGAGTCAATTAAATTAGTCATGGAAGATATTTTAGAAACATTGCAATCCATAATTTATGTAAATATAAATTGTTTCATTGATTTGCCAATAACATTGTGTACATTACTGTAATTACTTCCACAGAAGCAATAATTTATTTACACTTCTTGTAAAAATATATTTTATTTTTATGGATTAAGCCGGTAAACGATAGCCGACGGATCACCTGGTGGTAAGCAATCAACGCCCTCCGCCCATGGACGCCCGAAACAGCAGAGGTGTTACAAGTGCGTTACCGGCTTTTCGAGGATTAGGAATTTGAAGATTGTTGGGGATTCAGGGATTGGGGAGGGGGATAATTAAGCTTCCAGTAACTCTACTCACACGACGAAATAAGTGTTGTTCTACGTCGGTTTTCTGTGCCGATATTAGACAGGCCGTGGTAATAATGCCTAGTTGCATTCTCTAATAGTCAACCTTAAGGTGATGCAGGGAGAGAGACAACAGTAAAAGTAGGTGTATTTACAGTACTCTGTAAATACACGTACTTTTACTGTATCTAGTAAGATTGTCAAATAAAAGCCAATGATTTGTGGTTCAGTTGAAGATGTCCCCCACACCCCAGCGTCACCCGCTTCGGACCGAGACACAAGTAGCGACACTTATAGAGCTGTCGCCGCCGCACTGCCCTCCGTCCGAGGCCGTCCCTGTTTGTACCTATATGTTTGTACCTATATGTTTGTACCTATATGTTTGTTCACGTCAGAAAATACTATTAAAGTGTAACTAATAATGATTAAGGAATATAAACAGCTATCTCAAAGGCAGCGCCTCTTTTAGATATTATTATGAATAGGAATGATTGTTGAGTGTTTCTTCTGTAGCGAATAGGCACAAAATTCTTCCTCCTTTAGAAAGTTCGCTTTAATGGAATCCTACTCATATTATAAAAAATCGTCCTTCACGTCGTTTGACAATTCTTGAGTTTACTTTTTCTTGTATTTAAAAATACGTTGCGCCGCATTAAGATGTTCTCCTGTGTCGTGAGTGCGTTTACAAACATACAAGTTCACATACACAAGGCTGGGCAACCGGCTGCCGTGAAACGTGCCGCGGGTTCGATTCCCGCGCGGAACAACACTTTGTCTGATCCACAAATTCTTGTTTCGGGTCTGAGTGTCATGTGTATGTGAAATTGTATGTTTGTAAACGCACCCATCAAAAAAAAGGCGGAAAGCTAGAGTTAATTAAAGTGATGGAGAGTGGAGAGCAATACTTTAACATTGACAATGGCTTGTTTAATAGGCTCATTGGCTGAGTGGTCGTAAGTGTGACTGCCGGGAAAGGGGTCTCGGGTTCGATTCCCGGGTCGGGCAAAGTATTACTGAATTTTAAAAAAAATCTTCAGTCTGGAATTGTGTTCGGTATATAGCAATAGGCTCACCCCCTATTACATGGGATTTATAACATAAAAAGTGAAAAGTGTGTGTTACATTCTACAGTGGCATTAAGTGCCGTAATGTGTACCTCTGAAGGGGTAGGCCTTTCGGGGATAAAAGGCGTGATGTTATGTTATATAGTTTAATAGATATTATGAATTAGCAATAATATACCTATAGAGGTAGAATCAGTAGAACAATATTAATTTTCAATTATTCTAAGATTAATGAAAATATTTGAAGCTTTGCTGCATTGCTAGTACCTGGTAGGGTGGCAAATTTGGATACGCATGACTCTAATATGTCGGAATACTGAAACGTTACTCAATTTTAAGTCGTGCTTAAGTATAGTTCTGTCACCACTAATTCTTTGTGAAATGACAGAGATAGCATATTTTGAGAGAGATTTCAGTATTCCAGCAAGATATATATATGTAGTACAACTGGGACTACTTAGATAATAGTTATATAAACGATACAGGGTACTCATGTGTATTATCTCTACTCACTACTGTGTACTATTCTGCATGTGTTCATGTTTTCCAGCGAGTTAACAGATGTAAGTATTAAAAAGCAATAACCGATGTCTCAGGGCGGCGGCGGCGGCGGGCGGCGGGCGGCGGGCGGCGGCGCTGTGTTCAGGCGATTTGCGATTTTCTAAAGAGTGCTCACACGAAGCACCCTTTACGTAACCGGGCACCCCCCCCGCACGCCTCTACCTCACCCCTTCCCCTTCGGAGACCCGCTGGAGAGGATAGAGGGCACTTCTTTAATAGCACCTTGTGACGTGCCTTCTTCGAACAACGGCCTTTATTGAGCCAGTTTGTAAGTGGGAAACGATTTGGATTTAAAGTCTAGGTTTTGTTTGAAGACTTGGAAACTGTCGGAGTGTCGGATACACTCGGGACAGAACATCGGAACTGTGGAAAAACTATCCACTCACGTACATTGTCATTTGGTTACTATATAGACTGGTTTAAGTTTAACGATATTCTGTGGAGCGGTGTTTATATTTAACTTATCTTCTGTAATTTTATAAGCTCAATGAGTTTGTGTAGGTCGACTGTAAGAATGATAATTTAAATTAACACGGTCACTTAAATTTCCAACTCATAGTTGTGCAGTTTGTGGTATATATGAAACAAATGTCCTGCGACCGACGTTTGTGAATCTAATTCGGAACAGTGACGTATAAAATTGGATTTACAATCTTGAACCAAAAACAGGACGATGTGGGAGTCATTCCTCGAGCGCCCCTCACGCAGCACTCACGCAGCTGTATGTAATGTGATAGTGCGTTGGAGCGCGAGCAGCCAGTAATGTCATCGTCGCGGTTTAGCTGACTGGCGCGGGGAGTTCTGCTGATATATGGCTTTGTGGTGAACCCATTACCTCGAGTATGTACTTCGGCAGGCCATACTACATAGGAAGCTGACGGGGTGCTGATACATACACTTTGTGTCATGTACTGGAATTAATCCCACTGCGTAGTTGCCACGAATGTTTATTTATAAATATTGAAAGTTGCGTCGACTGCTCTTTCTAGATACGATATTTTATTGATGATATGTGATTCTGAATTCGGGTCGTCAGCCACAGTAAGGTATCAAAGGAAATATCCTTTTGTAAAAGTATTTGTTTATGATCACGAACAGGTGTAATTGGTTGCATTTTATTGGGTCAATCAACACATTGAATGCCATCAAACACATCCCGACGCTGGGGACGTGCAGTGTGGGCTGCTGGGGACATGTTTGGACACGTTTACTTCACTCGGCGCAAATAAATAACAAGTTTAACAAAATTGCGTGCTGGGGAGGAACGTGATCGGCACTCCTGTCAGAGGGAACTGGAGGGTCCGCACGAGGCCTGTGAGGGGCCGATGTGCCTCGTAACGCAATCAAACACATTATTGGCAATCTGCGGAGATATTCTCAAAATTCATCGTTATTTACGTTGCGTGGCTCAACACAAATTAAAGGGTTCAATACAAATTGATGAAGAAACTGATTAACAGTCATTTAGGCCTGTAACCCTTTATGTGAAACATGCTAAAAATTATATTTAGTGAACGACTTGCTCATTATATTCATTATCGAACAAGTACAGTTTCAGAGACGCTGTAACTAATATAGTGAGTACTCGAATGGCGGCCACTAAATAGTTTATACCACTTACCGAACATCCTTATACAAGCTGAAGTTTTAGATTTATTTTTCAATTTCTGGCTCCCCTCACTGCAAGACGTTACATACCGACGTACCCACTTGTGTGTATATGTGTGTGAGGCTTCAATCATGTAACTGATTGGCAATTTGTCGGCAAAGAATTTGATTACGTCTCTCACTGCCGCCGCGTCACTGCGTCACTGGCTGGTCGTAACAAGCACTCGAAAACTAAGTCATTCAATTCCTATTTTATTTACAAACTATAAAGAGAGAATTAAATGTTATGTTATTGATAAATTTGTGGTGAACTATTTAAAGGACATCACAAGGCTCTGCGTCCATACATTGTTGGCCCTGGAGCCAAGAGTTTCGGATAAATATGTATTGTATTCCCTATCATTTTTAGACTCCTAGAAGATCTTGGTTTTATAGCGAACTAGCTGCAGATGTATTTAAAAAATGTATCAGATTTTGAGGTTATAATCTAACCATAATAATGAATATTTGAACTAATGTTGAATGTTTGAATGATTGAATTGAAGTAAAGAAGTTTTGATTACCGTATAATAGTATTGCTACTACCTATTAGGACGATAATTATTTATTACATTAGGCGAAGGCATTTGACATTAGACGAAGATGGTGATCTAATGTTATAAATCGCGTTAAATTCTATTAAAAGTATGTTTTGGAATTCAGTTAGTCCGTGACACAGAAGTATACTAGCAACTTATATAATAAAATAGGGGAATAATTATCATATATTCTGATACTCTTTATTACACAGGGCTATTTTGGTCATTGTCCTTTGCATCTATGTACTTTGTGGAAGTTACTGAAGTACAAAGCAGTACAGAAGTATAAGAAAAGTGTTCCAGTTTCAAGTTTCATTATGAACTTAACCTAAGGCATATACATAAGTGTAATATTACATAAGTTGTGCAAATTGTGTGTATAATGCCCGAATACTGAAACGTTTGTTAAATATTTAACGGCTGCTTAAATCATTGAGCAGCTCTCAAATTCTAGTTTGGTATACTCAAACGTCTGTTATCTTTTTAAAGGTCTGTTAAATTTAAGTCGTGCTCAAAAGTCCACTTAAATGAAAAAACCGTATACTGAAATGATACTTATTTTAAGTATGTGTCAATCTATTGTCAAAAGTCACCTCAAATGTACCGGAATACTGACGTTTGTTAAATATGTAACGGCTGCTTAAATCATTGAGCAGCCCTCAAATTCTAGTTTTGTATCATGAATTGTCAGTTATTCTTTTGAAGGCCTGTTATATTTAAGTCGTGCTCAATGGTCCAGTTAAACGAAAAAACCGTATACTGAAACGATACTTATTTTAAGTATGTGTCAATATATTGTCAAAAGTCCACTCAAATGTAAGAGTGGTCTGAAGGCCTCCTAAATGCTTTGAGCGTTGTAGAAATTATAATTTACGTATAAAGTCGTGTGTTTAAAATGTCTCTATCAACGCTATCTTCTCTTTTGGCTGATAAAAGTCGTCCAACACGACACAATGAACTGAAATTGAACGCATTTGAACAACTAGCAAATGGGAATATTTATATATATTTTATTCCGCTGAAGAACTGAATGAACGAAGCACGGAGTATCCTCAGGAGTTGTTGACTCGGCGGCTCCCGCGGCCGCGGTCGAGCGATAAATATATCGAGTTTTGTTAGAGTGGTTTATTGCGTATCGTGTGTGTTTTGTGTCGCATCTCTGCTGCATGAGCGCATATCTACGGGCGGGAGGTCGGTGTTGCATACTATACATGCATCATACATGCCATTATTTGAACAATAATTATAGTGATGTGGAATTTCGTGTAAACTTCTGTGTTTCCAAAGAAAGAGTTTAGTGCTTGAACTCGGTATTAGAGGACGATGTTTAGAGCCTCTCTGAAGTATGGGATCCGTAACGAGGTAATCCGATAGAAAACTGAAGTTATCATCGTAGCACAAATGATTATCAAGCTGAAATGGCAGTAATGATCATTTGGGGTAGACGTGTACTGAAGTGGAGAACGCGTCTAGACAGACGTACATAGTGTGGGGCGGTGGAGAGAATTTAACTACTAATAGAAAAATACAGTATCAGTTGTTTCAACTGCCTGCCTGAAATAAATAAATGATAATAATGCTGCGATTGGATGCCTAGAGTTAAAAATTGACCTTAGTGGCGTGCCATTAGAGAGGATATCCAGCAGTGGACGAGAACAGACTGATGATGAAGATTGCACAACCCATAGGTCTGGATAGCAATCAAAACTTTGTATACCTATTTGTATTAGGACTATGCTAATAAATGGACATGTTCAATCATAATAAAATAGTTTTATTATTATAACTATAACAGTATAGGCGGCGACGGGGTATGCTGCCATGTTCTGGACAGCTATATCATGATTATAGTGCTGACACATAGAATCCCAAGCATCTTTCTTTTTTTTTCATATGGGCGTTGGTCTTTTTGTTCTCTGTAATATCATTATGCCTGCAAAAATAGCAAGAAGCATATAAATTAACAATAGATCAGATCAGTTCTATGTACCTATACGTATTAAGTTTCATTACATACTTACTTCTTGATCAGCCCTAAAAGGATATCCTTTTCGGTAGTCGTATATAATTGGACCCGCGATTCTTTTTTTCTTCCATAATAACATTAAAATTGTAGTATGCTATCTGAAGCCGGAGAAAATTCGTGTTTCATTAAATGCCAATAACGTCTGTATGTCAATTGACTTACAACATTTCACTACACGACAATCTAGTCGTAATTATTTATTTTTCATTTTAATATTATAATTCTGTGTAGGTACTTAAATTGTTATTTTTATTATGATATTATATGTTAATAAAATTAGTAATAGAATATTATAAAATTCATTACAGTGAAATTTATAAAATTGTAGTATATTTTAGTACATAAATTATCATCGAATTAGCTATTTAATCAAATCATGCTGCATGAAACGAATACGTAAAAAAACACAATTTATTTTGTAATCGAGAATATGCTTAGGAAATGCATATTATAGAATGTTGCCATAAAGCAAACATTTAACGGCTGCTTACCTGAGTAGACCACAAATAAATTGATGGACGTTTCAGTATACCAGTTACATTTGAGGCGAGCTCAAATTTAAGTTGCGATTAATTGAGAGCTGTATTTGACAGACGTGACAGACGTTCGAGTGTCAAACGCTTAGAAGTATCTCGTGCATAAATATCTTTGAAAAATTATAAATTAGTGTGAAATGTCTTTATCGTCGTTATCCTCTCTTTCCGATAATGAAAGTCGTCCAATACCGACCCAATGGAGTAAAATTAAATGCATTCGAACTATATGATGGTGTGGAATTCCGTGCACGCTTTCGTGTTTCCAAAAAGACAGTTTGAATTCAGCATTTGGAAGCAGCATCAAGCCTTTCACATGTGAAACCGAGCGCTGCAGCCAATAGACCAAATCCTGATAACTAAAGATTTTAGGCGACAAGCAGTTACCAACGCGTAACAGGAAACATTTTTCATGTAGAACAGCCAACTGTTCACCGGGTTGTGCACAAGGTAACGGCCATAATTGCGAGCATGAAATCTTTATTCATTAATATGCCAACTTCTGAAGAATTTGTAGACATTGCAAACGGGTTTTATGCAATTGCAGGATTTCCCACAGTAAGTGAGGCTGTTGACTAGACCAGACCTATTGCACCCATATTAATTAAAAGCCAAATAGCAACAAGGAATCCAGTAGAGAGTAGAAGTAATTTTGAAGGGTTTCGATAACATTGTCAAAGAAAATTGTAAATTTTGGGAATTTGTTTTTGTATTTACACATTTTTAGGAGGAGGATTAGGAGTTAGTTTTAATTTATTTGAAGGTCTCTTTTTATTTTTTTATTTTATTTTTAGTTTAGTTTCTATAGATATTTGTGACTTATGTAAGCTATTAAAAATGAATAAATTGTAAAAATAAAGAATTGAAAAACAAATCATAATAAAATAGTTTTATTATTACAACTCTTTTTATACACAACGTTGCTCCACACTAGGACTTTTTACCGTGTCGTGGGTGCGTTTACAAACATATACCTCTATACACATACACATGACACCCAGACCCACAAAAAGTGTTTGAAAGGTTCCCCTCGGTTTCCATGGGATTCCATCATCAGATCCTGACCTGGTAGAAATAAGACTAACCTGAGAGTATGACCTTACTACAAAAAAAGGATCATCATAATCTGTCCACAAAAGCACACAAAAAAAATATACAACCGAATTGATAACCTTCTCCTTTTAGGGAAGTCAGTTTAAAATGAAGTCGGTCATTATTTTTTAAACTAGCTGTTCCTCGCGACTTCGTCCGCGTATAATAATGACTTTTGGCAAATTTTGATTTTTTAATAAGTCTTTTCCAAGGTTAATTCCAATGGTATGGACCAAATCTCATCAGCATCGATTCAGTTATACCTCTATTTATTGTGAAATGTTGTTCGTTTTGGTGATTTCAAACAATAATCAATCTCACTGGTATTTCACCCGTATAGTATCCATACCCGTGAGGTTACAGTGATTAAAACTCCATTGGAATTCCAATCGAATAGTTACAGCGGTTGAAATCTCTCAGGAGTCATTTTCCGAGTCTCAAACTATCGTTGCGTCGTTGTACCGAATTCCACTCAAATAATTTCAATGGTTTAAAAAATAGAGTGACCCAGAAGATTAACGCAGTTCCTGTCCTGTGGGATTTCCGGGATAGAACAAGCATACGTTATTTCCAGTGCCAATGTCTCACTCTCTTTAAACCGAATTACAATCAAATAGGTTAATAATATTAGTATTCAGCCTCTTTGCATACCTTAATGTTATATCGTGGTAATAAAAAATAAAAAAAATAAATTGTCAATCATCCATTGGCATGAAACTTACTTGTCAAAAATATGTCAGATAGGTAATATAGAAATGTGTACATACTTAATATTATAAATTTGTGTCTGTTTGTTTGTTAGAAATTGGCGTGATTTTTTTATTGAGTGTAGATAACAGGGGGTCGAGGTTTGTGTGGAGAATTTCATAATTTTCAAGAAACCTAAAATGGTATTAGGTACATTTGTGACCAGTAAAACATCGGGCACCAAATATATTTTATCTTTTATAATCCTGCTCTCAATACTTTAAAAGAGCGCAAGCGAAACCACGGGCAGAAGCTAGTCCATAAATAAAATGAATTAACTAAAGTTAATTCAATTTACTTTTTCCTTAAAATTCTTGATTCAGATGCAGCTAAATGCTATTATTAGTCCTTGAAAACAGTTTTTATTGGTAGTCAAAGGCTTAAGCAATATTCTTCCGAATCCTTTTTTAAGATTTTCATGCTGCCGTGTTCTAATGCTGCTTACTGCTACAGCATTATATTGCTGGCACACAGCATCCCAAGCATCTCTGTTTTTTCGTATTATATGGGCGCTGGTCGTTTTGTTTTCAATAATATCTGCAAATATAGCAATAAGCCATCAGCAATAGATCAGATTACCGTTATATTATATAAGTATTAAGTTTCATTGTATACTTACTTCATGATCAGCTCTAAAAGAATAAATATATTTTTCGGCGGTCGTATAATTGAATCCACATTTCGTTTTTTTCTTCCATAGTTATCTAATAAAATTAAATTTTAGTAACGCGTATAATTGAAATATCGCACTTTGATTCATTGTTGTCAATAATGTCAATTGACTTAAACGTTTCACTACACGACAATCTAGTCGTATAATGTTCCATTTTCATATTATAATTGTGTGTAGGTAGGTACTTAAAATATTTTTGTTATGATATACATTAAAAAAATGAACAAGACTGTGAATTCAAAAAATTTTAGTACATAAATTATCATCGGATTTAGCTATTTGATCAAATCATGCTGCGTTAAACGAATACGTACCTAATGTAAAAAAAATATTTTGTAATCGAGAACATGCTTTTTGTACAGAATGTTGCCATAGAGCAAACATTTAACGGCTGCTTACCTAAGTACACCTTAATACAAATTGATGGACGTTTCAGTATACCAGTTATATTTGAGGCGTGCTTAAATTTGAGTAGCGATTAACTGAGGGCTATATTTAACAAAGATTTCAGTATTCGGGCATAAAAGTGCCGTTACTTTAACATCTTCTGCGCAGTACATGATTGAAGTTCATCAGTCCTTGGCACCACACTAACGAGGGACAATGTTAATCACATCATCAGTCAGTAGCGGCTGTCACCAGTCTGTCGTGGTCGTCGTGTTATTTAATTGTCCCGTGTGACGCACACCTGCGGAGATCAAGATAAGTAGCGGCTGACACTTCGGCTTAAATACTCGAACAACATAATTATAATAATGCACAAACATAGTTTTTATTTATTTATAATGGACATTATCGCGACATCTGACGCGCCGCCGCTCGTTACCGTCTCGTGTTGCGGGGGCGGGGGTGTGGGGGGGTGTCGGCTCCACATACACAGACAGACACACAATAATATATAGGGTTTTGTTGTTACGTCTCATGTGTCATGTTTTGTGTTCCCCACAATGGAGAAACAAATTATTGTATTTTGTTATTTACATAATGGATGGCATTATATTGTAGTTGGGGAGCCGCAAGTATTTTAATAATATTCGGTCACGTACTCGGCTTTGTTGTACCTCCGCCATAATGAGTCATATGCCTTAGTAATAATATATTACTATAATTGTGAATAACAAACGGGTGATGTTTGTGTACACCTCGAGTGTACGTGTATTCTAGGTGCCTATTGAATGTTTTAATATATCTATTGTTTGCTCTGAATTAACATCACCATTATGTATATAAGCTGCGCCGTTCTGTATTGTTACTCCAACAATAACGGCTGCCCTTCACAATGCCCTCTAATAATATAATTGTTCCAATTTATGAATTTGTTGGAAATTATTAACATGCAGATAAAAAGCTTTCATTGTCATCATTTATATGAATCAAACGTCAATCTATTTCAATATTTTCCGATTGTATAAAGGGACGTAGTCTTAAGGGTTTAAGGGTTTAAAGTACAATTGTAAAAGAGTTAATACAAGGCCAGAGACACTACTTTAATCAATACATTGGTATAACTAAATGCATGCACTGATAAGTGTATGAATTGATATAAAGTAAATTTTCTCTAGTATGGCTCCTACCCACATCCTTAGGAATAAATAGTGGGAGTTTTTATTGGTACTAAAAGATCAACATTACTAAATTAAACTTATACAAAAATCTTATAGGGTATACTTTCAGTGAGATCAAAGTTAATCTGAAAGGGTTGCATAGCTCGAAGCAAACGCCTACGAAAGTACTACGCTGCTACGCCGCTACACTGCTACACTGCTACACTGCTACGCGCCTTAGCGTGAATTTAATTCCACATTGAAGCCGAAGCAATTCGATCGCCAGTAATACAATACTCCTTTACTTGTTTTGTTGATAGGAGTGAAAGTTGATTTATTGTCGTCACTAATAGATCAATGAGAGCAATCTCAAATAACATAAAAAATAATCACCGGATACTTACACCGTGATCAAAGGCATTCAATAAGGAATGGATCGATCGTCGATCAGTCAAAACAAAGCGTCGATGTCTGCGGCTCGGGTTACATGGTTTCTGCACGTCTCCGCGAGTGTCGGCCGGCGGCGGATGGTATCAATTGCATTATTGTGTTGAGCCGGATATTTACTGCTAATTACTTTGTTTCCGCTCCAAAACTGGTTGCAAACAAGGCTATACTGAGCCTTGGTGTATTGTTTAAACAATCAATAAACCCATTATTGATGAAGAACGCTTTATCAAGTTTTGAGTGAAGAGGATAAAACTTAACAAAGAGAATTTTTTATAAAACTATGTAGTTTTGTTGTACCAAGTAGGATACAATCAAGTAGATATCAAAAAGATGAGGCGTTTGACGTCTTCATCAAAATATTGTTAGCTATTGTAGTATTAGCAAAGAATTGCAGTGTCATGTGTCCACCTGTCAGCTCTCGAGTTGTGTGAATGCGTTGTATCGTCCAGTGTTCCTCTACTAATAGATTTAATACAATTACAGAATGTCGGTCAGCCCCGCGGCCGCAGCTGCAGGTACCTATTGTGCGTGTTACTGCGACACTGTATGAAGTGCCGTGTGTCGTGGGACACTGGATACTGCCGCGTCACGCCGCTGTCCGTCATTATATTTGTTGTGAAATTGGACACAATGAGCCTCTTTATGCGACACATTCTCTAGTATGGATTGACGTGACTATCAGAACACGAGATGTCCTTTGTCTACCTGTGTATTCGCAAAAACTGTTGAGATCTCCTTTCACGGCGCTGTCCACACAATTGACGATGTGTTGTGAATGAGATGCGTTTGATGGCATCAAGATGTTGTTGGGATGTGTTATAGAGTGCGTTACAATGGCGGCCGGCTACCACAGCTGTGTCGGTGACATCTCGTCATAACACGGATAGCATTGTGTTGAGAGATCTGTTTAGATTGCTCAGATGACAGTTACAGATAAACATTAGTATTGATTGATATTATTGATTAAATATGGATTATTATGAGGGCGTATTAATGTAATATGTTAATTTTTAACGTATAATAAATAACAGCTTTTGTGAAATGTATTGTGTACCACGTTAATGTTTATACTTTGTATTATATTGACTTATTGTATTTACGTAAAGTTTAATCAACTAGCTTATCATATTTCTAAAATTAAACTATCCGTTCCCAAATCGAAAATACAAAATAGACATGGAGGGATGTGCAGAAAAATCTTAAATGTGTACATACCACTTGTCTTAAGCTTAATTTTATGATATTTAAAGGATCTAGTGATTAGTAGGCATGTAGAGTGTGTTGTTATGTACGGCTGTAGATAAGAACAAGTGGAGAGTGAACCAGTTACGAGCGCTTCAATCTAATAACAATCAGTGTCGAGCAATTTTCTGATTTGATTACCCGTACGTGTTCCCTCGCCACCGCCGCCATTTGCAATCGCAATCACAATTACTACCACCCTTCCTCAGTGCTGCGTGCTCCTGACTTTACTCGACCCGATGCACCCATATAATGGCCCGTATTGCCGGGGAATAAGGTGTATATTGCGATGCTTGATTCGCATGTTCACTTGTAAAAAGAAACCGCGACCCAAAGCCGGAGGCTGAAGTGAAAACACGAGTGGTGAATTGAGCCGAGCATAATGTTGAGTTTCTTTCGCGCGTCGCGGCCGCTGATTGGTGGAGGGCGTCAGCGTCGCGGCTCGTGATTGGTGGGCGTTGCGCGGGAAAAAACTGGTCTTTGTACCGCGCGCCGATTTATTCACGACTATTAGTTATGGTTGGGTGAGCGTTTGCTCCGGGGAATAGTGATGCACCACGTTCGATACTTCACTACAACTCGATACTAACTTGGATATAGGTATGGTTATGGAATTTTACATCTCTTTGTCATTAAAAAACAAGATACGTGTGTAAATGAAAAATATTTGAACGAATGTTGCCATAGATTTAGGATTTTGTAAGTTTCTTGTTCTATTTTAAACAAGCACTCCTATTTTTTCAATATATTGTGATATCTTTTTATTAGAGATTATTTTGACGAAGTGTGTAATTTTGAAACACGAATCGTTACAATGATCCATGCGGCCATCAGCTGAGTCTCAAATAGAATAGTATCGACAAATACCGCGGTCATCCCGGCAGTGTTTCCTGTCCTCGAGCTGTATAATGGGACCAGTGCCAGTTGCCAGTTACCGACTCAATCATCCCACCTTTTACTTACTGCCAGAGCGAGACAGACATATTCACTCCACTAACTAAACAGGGACGGCGAACACGCATTCAAATACTTTGTGCATTCAATTTTATGAGTACTTTGTGCAGGCTGAAAGGATTTCTGACTTTATTGTCGAGTAGATAAGGTCGAGGATTGAAAGTGCGATGTTAAGTATATTTTCGCTCACAATATTTAGCATGTATGTTTTCTTTAGATATGAATGCAAATAGTAATGGCGCATTTTTATTCCGATGTTTACATAGAGGGTCTGGGGCCGGAGGGAGGTAAATACGGCGCCATCTTGTCGTACCGTCAGCAAAAGAAGCGGGATTATGTGGCAGCGAGTATAAGTGGATGGTGGATAAGTAAAAGCCACTGGGCCGGAGGGCACTCCATGTCAATCGGCAACTCATTCCGATTGCGTTTGATGTGCGCACTTTGCCGTGCCTGCGGGCTTACACAGCCTGTAGTAGTGTAGTATACATACAGACTGAACGACCTGCTGGTACCCGAGTACTTGTTGTGTGATGTCTGACCTAATACTGGTATTATTTCTGTAGGTACGTAGTTACAAATATTGTCGTAATTTAACTCGTTGAGTACCGTCATTATAGAACAATAGATTGCGGTCACCGGTGACCGCTTGGTGTTTGACAGTTTAAGCGTGTTCTGTAAGTACTTCAAGACAGCAAAACATAAAAATATAATTAAAACTTTAAAACATAGCTTTGAAATAGTGGACAACAGTAATAGACAGGTGTCGCGGAGAACCTAACGGGTAACCGGGGCTCCGGCTCGATGTGCAGGAGAAGGAACGGGGTGGTTTTTAGTCAGTAAGAGTCTGACACTCCCTCCCGCCTCACATCCCCTATACTTTATACTCTTTGCGCCTCACCCAGGCGGGAGCAGTCATTCGATGATTTTCCCTCGTTTAAAAAAAAGTCGAAAACAGATATCAATAAAACTACAACGAAAGTATTTATCTGAAATTACTATAGCAGTAATTTCAGATAAATGTACTGAAAATATTGAAACATAATAATTGTCATTTACAAGAAGTGGTAAACTAATAGTGACGTTATTAGAAATCAAATTATTCATTGAACTAGGTACTTACAGTCGTCCAGTTTTTAATAAGTATGTTGTATGCCACATGTTGCAGAAAAATAAAATCAGTAATGAAATGAATTTGTTTTTGCAAATAAGCTACGAAGCAGCATTTATACACGTCAACATTTTTAAACAATCCAGATGAGACCGAGTATAACTAGAGGCACCTTCAGCTCTAGCAAGTATAAGTATCAATATAAAACACTACAATTTGTGCTTATATGTCATCGGTAATAGCACAACAGTCATGATGATTCCAGTGGTCAAACACGTAAGTAATTCTATTCTATTTATTAAATTAGTCAACAAAAGTTTTTAGTAACTTATGTAAACCATCTTATAATGAGTTGTAAATGAAGAGGTAGATGTAAGTACCAATACAGATAATTTCTTTCTGAAATGTGTAAAATACTTCTCTATAACTAAAATATATTAATATTCATCTCTTACGAACCTTCCCTGGAGTATGAAAAATGACATATTATTTTATACATACTGTTTCAACAATTTTTTAAACAAAATGTTTGTAGATCAAAACCATATTTTGAAACTAGTGCCTACTTACATAATTTGAAATCATTATTAACTGTGGGAGAAATAATGAAAGGCAAAACTAAGAGATTTATTAAATATGTTTTCCTTGTACGCGAGAGGCTTAGTAGCTGTACAGGTGTAAAAATAAGTAAATAGATAACTCGGTACACTTACTCTTGCAGAGCATTTGGCTAATAGATCTACGAAGAAGAAAATACTAGGAACATAGTTCCTCTAGACATCGACCAAAACCAATGAATAAATAAATCAGGAAAGAAAATCTCAAACTCTAGTTTCAGATAAGGTGATAGTAGAGGTGAACGGAAAAAACAAATATAGCAGTGACTTCAATAAACTGAGGAGTACAGTAGGCAGAACATGATATAGGTGTGTAGGTACATTTACATATTAAACTGTCAAATACCAAGCGGTCACCGGTGACCGCAACCTATTGTTCTATAATTGTGTCTGCAAAACCGGTACTCGACGAGTTAAACATATTATCCATTTTTATTCTCTTTTATTGTTTTTAGGGAGTTATAGTTCAACCATGCTTGAATTTGGAACAATATTCCCAATAATGCGGGGTATAATAATATGGCGTTTAGTTATCTATCTCAACTGCAAGTTTTGGCAAGTGGTCAGCCTCCTCGTTTCCACGTAAGCCTATATGTACTGGAACCCTTACAATATCAGTCTACGTCCGTCATTATTAATATGACAAAGTAGTTGAAGGATATCATGAGCTGATAACATATCCTGAACGTCAAGTTTTTCGAGGTAGTAAGTATAAATTGTGGTCAATATTTTTCTGTAACTATAACATTGAATAACACACTACGTTCACGGCGTAGCACACGGACGCCACTGGCGATTTTTTCCTGAAAAAAAATCAAAATTGTGTATAAATTCAAATATTATACCTTGAAAATGATGACATGATACAATAAAGGCAAACATAATAAGTCCGTATATTATAGTATAATTCAGTGCATTCTCGAGCTATTACTCATAGGTTACATTTCCCAGCGATTGTGGTCGTGAAATATATTAGGTAAGTACAACAGAAAATATTAATATCAAAACAATAGCCTGTCGACAATATCATAAAGCCATGATCAGTTCATTGCTTACTTTCCTTTAGCTTTTTTATCGATCGTATTTATAAAGAATAAGAAAATAATAATTTAGACTTTGACACCACTGACATAGGAACGGTGAAGGAAAATATCGTGAGGAAATCAGAGCCAATAATTTCTAAATTAAAAGTTTGAAATCGCCAATTCGCATTGAGCAGGCGTAGTGATTACTGCTCAGACCTTCTATGTGTGAGGACTTCAGGAGAGGCTTTGCTAGTGGGAATCTATGCTGTTGATGATGAGGATCTAGGCTGTTGATGATGAGGATTTTAGATTTTATTTATACAAAGTCTACGTGAATTCTTATAGGTAGGTCCTATTACAGAAACCAAAATTGTTTGAAGAATATTTTCATTTATTCCAATAAAAACTTAAATAAAATTAAAACTAACTATTACTAAATTAATTATATACAACTTAAGATATAAATTAATTAAAATAAAACTAAAAACAACTATTTACATAAAGCATCAAAAAATTCGTCCGCATCGACGTCAGTGGGGAAAGCACCCAGAAGGCTCGCAGCATTGCCACATTTGCCACGTTGTATGGCAAAAACGTTGTTGTTTGAAGATGACGTGTGTCTCTGAAACCCAAGTCAGCCAAACTGGACTGAGATTACAAATATTCTGACATACCAAAATGTGATGATTTGAACAAGTTTACACATGAAAGTGCCAGTATGATGGATATTAAGCAATTCCATTACTAACAGGCATAACATGGACATGGATACTCTTACGTGTTAAGTTAGAAAATATCAGTCTGCAAATGGATAGCGTGGCACACTGCTCTGTGTAGCCGTATTCCAGATATTTGTAGGACTGATCTATCACAGGTTCTGTGCAGCCCTACATAAATCTTATCAGCTTCCAGGAATTGCTTGTGAATGGAACACACTTATGGTAGTTTCGTGCCTTTTTTCTGTATTTTTCACCGTTATGATGCTGTCCTGGATGAATTTGTTTTTTTAATGGTATAGGAAGCAAACGAGTAGACGGATCACCTGATGGTAAGCGATCAGCGTCATGGACATCCAAAACACCAGAGGAATCACAGCTGCGTTGCCGGCCTTATTAAAAAGGAATACGCTCTATTATTTTTTGTAACACAACGTAACGTCACGCCTTTTATCCCCGAAGGGGTAGGCAGGGGTGTACATTATGCCACTGTGTAACACCCATTTTTCACTATTTATGTTATAAGTCCCATGTAATAGGGGGTGAGCCTATTGCCATATACCGGGCACAATTCCAGACTCCGTGTTACTACTGTGAATTTTTGAAAAACCCAGTAATACTTTGCCCGACCCGGGAATCGAACCCGAGACCTCCTCGCCCGGCAGTCGCACTTGCGACCACTCGACCAATGAGGCAGTAATTTTTTTGTATGTTAGTTAATATGTTCTCATATGTGTAATATCTCATTATAGGTACTTACAAGCATTTACACGATGAAGCTACTACTACGGAAGTACGGACTCCTACTCGTGCGCTCGAAGTACCTGATAATATCGACGTTAATCACTTGTTGAATGTACTCTGAACTTCATGACGTAAGACACTATTTCTTCATTATACCTCTAAGGGATAGAGGCCAGTAGGCATGTTGCGCCTAGTGTCTTAACAGTTAGTTAGCTTCATATAACATTAGACTTATATCATGCTGTATGTACCCTACGTAGCATAACATGAAAAAAAAATTTGGAAAAAAATACAGTTTAAGTGCGATCGACAGAAATACAATATACCTCTAACAACATGATTAGACTCAGTTTGCTGGTATAATCCGTGGCGCCGCTCTGCCTATTAAAAGTTATTTAGCAGCGAGCTGCGGCCCGCGCCCCCCCTCCTGCGACTGTAACAACAGACCGATAGAATTTCCGATCGCCGCGAACAAAATTAAATGATCATAACTTTTCATTTTACCGTTAACGTTCCATTTTACAGCTTAAAATCGGTTGTAGTAACAATTAGTGAGGGCATGACAAAGTGCGACCGCTGCGGGGGGCGGGTGGGGGTCGCGAGGTGCAGGGGGGGAGGTGCGATACGACTCTCATTAGCAACTTGTCCAAACTCGTTATAAGTTGACACCGGCACCGCGCGATTGACTTGCTCGCCGCCAACTGCTGTAAAAACTAATTCCTCCTCCAGGCAGGGCTGCCCAGGACAATCAACCATTGTGTAGCTTGCTTCGTACTGTTAGATAATGACGCTATACTGTTATACATGAGCTCACTTAGTTGCATACATAATGGGCCGACGTAATTGTGTCCAGTGCAGCTGATTGGTCACCACACAACCTGGATTGAGACGTGTACAAATTGTTGCTTTGGGTTCTCTGTTGGAAGTACAGCATTCTTTAGTGTTTACAATGTTTGACGGCGACTTTAGGAAATTGTTTGTTATGAATACAACTCTTACAGTAACAGTTTGGCTAGTAGAGTCATACTAAATATATACCTACTCATAACTAAATAATGCACGTTGTCTCAGCGTGACATCTGACGAGTTGAGACGATACAATGTGGTGCTAGGTGTGACATCGGAGCACGCAGATATAAAGTAGGGTGATTATGGCATCATTAGAGACAGCCCTGGGGCTTGCGGGCCGCGCGGGTGTCAGGCCCCTGCAGCGGGGCCCCGCGTGCCGGGCCCCGCGCGGTGCGTGACATCGTGACTTTCGACCGCGCGCGGCTCCCGACGATAAATTATTTTATATCATAATGTATTGCCGATAATTTTCATGCTCAATGGATGTACAGGGTGTGTTTTATCGCATTCGTATGCACAAAATAATCAATGGCAAGCTGAAGGTTTCATAAGCTTATCATCATGACAGAGAAGTAAATGAGTAAAGTAGGATCAACTATCTGTGAGAGACTGTAAACTATTTTTAAACTTGTGTGCCGTATAGTCATGCTCTATCTCTGAAACTAATTGACTACTCTATAATGTAAACTTGAATTAACATTCTTGTGTATATACCACCGGATTTCTAATAGTTTGGGACCGACACTCAACACCAGAACATCGGTGTAGGAAGATGCTGTGGCATATAAATGTGTGAATGTTTGCAGCATCACCCTGTGCTTGTGATTGAGGGTATCGGCGCGGCGGTCGCTCGTTAGTGACGCGGTAATGAGCATTACGTCGCCACACCGCTCCGCTCCGCGCCGCACCGCACCGCGCCGCCTCACGCCCGATCGTGCTTATTGAACTTATTGACGACATCTACATATCTAGCCATGATCTTGTTTCAGATAATTCCGATGTTGCCTCTTCGGTGACAATTTTGGGTTATTTCTGTCGCAGCGATGAAAATTGGGGAGAGATTTTTACCGTAGATGCCAAGTTGCCAACTAAATTATTCTCATACTGATCAGAGAATTATGTTCTTGACGGAGACTCAGTTGATTGTAAAGCGACTTTATTACAATATTGATTCATTCAGACTGATTTTATTTTATTACTTTGGTACTTTGTTATGCAAGATAAGATCTCAATCTTCTTCAAGGTACCTACATAGTTAGATACTTGTCTATATGTGTAAGTATATTTTTATCAACAGGCGAGTCTCAGAGACGGTCAATGTTGCAAGGTGTCGGATGTTACCAGTTATTTTACAGGAGATTCTAATCTTCAGTTAGAGTTGGGGTAATGAAGCCCCATTTAAGTTACAATGGTTTATTTTTAAGTACGTACCGAAATACTTTGTGATGGTAGTAAAACACCTTTTTTATGAAGTGAAGTTTCAGGAAGAATTGTAGACACTGAAATATATTCTATGGTGTAGCTAACTCTAGGTGAACCATTTATGTATGTAAATTGTCCATGAATCAGGGAGAAGTTGACATTAACTACTTGTAGGTCACATGTGAATAAGTAGTTTAAATGGCGATCAGTCTGTCATAAAATAATTAGCGATTGTTGAAGAATAACTGTATTTCAAGATATTGAAACCTAATAAAATATATAATATAACATAACATAACGTCTTTGATCCCCGAAAGGGTAGGCAGAAGTGCACATTATGCCACTGCACAATGTAACACCCACTTTTCACTATTTATGTTATGAGTCCCATGTAATAGGGGGTGAGCCTATTGTCATATACCGGGCATAATTCCAGACTCCGTGCCACTACTGAGAATTTTTTAAAACCCAGTTATACTTTGGCCGACCCGGGAATAGTGGCAGTCGCACTTGCGACCACTCGGCGAATGAGTCACGCAAAATATAATAAGTATGTTAGTTGTAAAAAGTAAATATATGCATATTTTGCCATAATTCTGTCAGGATGTCGACACATACCTCAATCTGAGAAGAAGTACAGATGTATGGAAGTGGCTGCGACATCGTGTGCATTGTTATACGACATGTAGCAACTTGGACGCATTGTTAGTGTGTTAGTGTTCTAGTGCTGGGTAGGTCTGTTGTGATATTGTTGTAGTAATGCCGGTAACTAGTTAATTTTAGAAATTACTGACTATGGCTTCTACCCGTCACTTTGTCCGCGTGGAATAGCAGTTTGGGCATTTTTTAGTAAGTAATTGGTATTGGTATACAAAACACAAAATGTTTCCTCTTTATGATATGAATCCAGGGAAGAGTTGGTAACCTAAGGTATCATATAACTTGAAATGGGAGTTATAACCAGAAACAATGCATGGCTTCATATAAAACTCTTGAAAACTGAGTGAAGCTATTATAACTTAAAGAAAGATACATCAATGTACTAAGTTAATTGGTATACAGATACAGGTAAGAAAATAAAAAAATTATTGAGTACCGACAAGACTACTAACTCTCACTATATTATATTACATGCGTTATAAGGAAGCCAAATCTTTTTTAACCATTAGTTAACTCAGTAGTCAACCAATGGATACCTCTATAGTGTGTACTGAACCAATCTTTATATTTTTACCTGCATAGCAAATAACTTGATTGATAATACCTATGTATGTATTACTGTTTGCCAGTTAAATGACTAATAATAATAGAGTTTTATCTACACCTTCAGAAAATAGAGGTTATGTCTGATGGACATGTAACATACGGAGTTTATTTACAAGTAACCATTTTCACGTGATATTTTTTGAGTGAAAATGAGAATAAAATGGCCAACGATAAGATCCAATTCAACAAGCTGAGACGGTCAATATTCACGAATACAGTGGTACCACTAGAGAAAAATGATTACTTCTTAAATTAAAAAAAAAATACAGTATGTTTGAGACATTAAAAAAAACTGTAGAAGATAAAAATAAAACATCACTAATTTGAAATATCAAAAAGTATGAACAAAAATGTTGTACCCAGTTATTTTTTCTGTACTTGCCTACACGCAACTTTGTGATTGAACTTTATCCCATAGAACTTATTTTCCAACGCCAATCCATCTTTTTCCGACCAAGGTTTGTCCATCATTTATGTTTTCATATTTCTGGGCACATTCTTTATTCTTTCCAGTGATTTTGATACTATTACCATTTTCTAACATTGATAACTGTTTTTAAAGCTATAGGCACACTAAATGGGTGCGTGGTGGGAGACGACTGGATCGTAAGAAATGAGATTATTAGAAGAAGCCTGAAAGTGGCGCTGGTTTCACACAATTTAGATGTAAATTGTGTAAGCTCTTAGATCAATGACGATAAGGTATAAGAGTTAATGATTTACCTACATATGACTGTATGATTGGCACAGAATTTATGAAATAATAATAATAAAATCTTGTAAACATGCTGTGGTTGAAATACCAACTTGTAATATTACGTTAGACAATTTAATTCTTTCGTCAGGTGTAGTTTATTATACGGACTTTGTGGAGACTAGAATAAATTTCCGTGCGTTTATATAGGCGCTTTTGCCATACCTATTAGAACAAGTATAGCACACATAGGACCCATTTAGTTTTTAGCCTAATTTTCCGTGGTTATTGGCGACTCGGCTTTCCCCAGTCGTGCAGTTTGTTTTTTTACTTAAGTCATTCTGTCTCCTGTAACAATTCACCGAGGGAAGTGAAAAATATCGTTTTTATCTTCTTCCCTATTATAATATCTTCTGATTTAATTCGTTGCGGGATCCAAGACAGTTTTTCATGTCCTTGGGACATCAGACTTCAGTGTTCTGGTGTTTTTCATGATTGTATCTGCTGTAGATCCTAGCTTATAGGAGTTGCAGCGGTTTTAGGAGGTTTTGTTGCGGGCTTGTCCATATCAACCTGTACCATAGGTACCAAGGGGCTACATTAATGGTGCGGGTTCGAATAGTATTGTGTACTACTCTTAACCTTTTGTTTTTTTGCTAACATTCCCATTTAAAAACAAAAATGCCAAAATAAAAAGAAATAGGAATAATAATTGGACTCGGACATTGAATACTAAATTACATGAATTGATTGTTATGTACTCGTGAATCCGCTGTAAAAGCGTAATGACGGTTAATGAATGAATGGCTTTGTGACATTTTACGCAAACTGCTCGGAATGGTTTTGAATGCGTAATCTCAACATTATGTAACAATCTAATAACGTCCCTCGACGCGCGACGCCACGTTTAGCTAAAAAATTAAATCCCCTTTCGCATGAAAGGCTTCTAATTACGAATTAGAGCGCATTGTATCGTAACGAAGTATAACGGTCGCCGGCGGCCGTCGGCGGCGCTCGGCTGGCGCTCGGCTGCTGCTCGTCGCTCGATGTCCAATCAATGTAATTAGCGCTCGCTGTCGACTGCGACCGTTTAATGTTCAATTTGGCGCGTTGTCCGGCCAATGGAGTGCGCGCGGTCGGCTTGCGCGCTGCTGATTGGCTGCGTGCTCTGCAGCTCCTAATTATTGGCCGTGGCGAAACAATAGCGCGGTTTGATGTTCGACCGCGCTAATATGGCCGCCGGGTGGCGGGCGCCGCGCCGGACTATTGTTTTATCATTTATTAGCGCACAGTTGTAATGGCGGCGCCTGATTCATTGGTTGTTTACTGCACGACTAATAACTGTGATGTGATGAAGCAACTCAATCAACTCTGTCAGATCTCCAACCGGTAAGTTATTTTGTTGTTATTATTACACTTCTTCTTTACTATCTTTTAATATTATTTACTTATTGTCACACGAAGCGACAAATATTTAACCAGTAACGGTTTTTATCTTCTTTGTCTAGTTGATCTCTATATATATCATTATTATACCTCTATATCTATCATGTTATACAGTTAACTTCAAACGTAACTTAATCGTTATTTTCTTATTTATTTTCCCTGTGTTCACATTTTCAGCACTTACCTATGTATTCATATTATGCCTTTTAGATATCAGATTCTAGCAAGGTAGGTAGTGCCCTATCTAATTTAACATAGAGTCCCACGAAACTCTAGTTTCGATGTCCGTATTTCCCACATTTTCATCAGGTTGCTTGAATAATTTAGGTATTCATCAAATAAACAACTCAACTGATTTTTTGTTAATTAGGTAGCAAGTATTTGTAACGACGTTCTTGTTTTAACGAATTAAATGTGTAAATAGATCTAATATTTAGTCAGGTGAACTATCGATCTAACAAGACTTGTATCTTAGGTACCTATTTGGGAATATAATTTTTAAGGAACACCGGAAAGTTAAGACTACAATTTCGTTACATTTTCGTTTTTACCAAGCTTATAAGTCATTGACAATATAACAATAACATTAGTTGAAGGGTTACTCTAAGTAATTTTTAGTTAAGTGATGGTTTATGGGTTGTTGGATAATTATATCTACCTAAATAAGAAGAACAACTTTATACATTTATTTTTCGTTTAAGTAAGATCCTAATACAAGAAATGTAACCAAGAAAATCGTTTGAGCACGGACCAAGAAACTATTAATCGAATACTTAGTCTATGGTTTGAGTTTCTACATTCTCAAGCTCAACCTATAACTCATACATACTTCATTATTATTATAACAATATAAAATAAAAAGATCTTACGAACTTGAATTAATAAAAACGTAATTATTTCTTTTCGTCTTACTCACGTTATTCTTTGACGAGGAACTCGGCTAGTTTCAAGCCATGCTAGAGGCTCATAACTATTCAATTACGTGAGTAAGCAGAAAAACATATACGTAATAAATTGAGTATGTCTCACAAAAGTTATAATATGAATAAAAACCGTCCAAAATCTAAATCCATAATATTTAAAAATATTATTTTAGTTACTTTGAGCTGATTGTTAAGATTTCGCATTAAGGAACAGTCACTTCATAACGCAAGTCAAGTCAAAATCATTAATTTCAAATAGACCAGAAAGGCACTTTTTAACATCAACAATAAAATTAAAAGTGAAGCTAGTTGCTCATTCCAAGATGTAGATTCCTATGGAGAAGAACGAGCAAGAAAATCCAGCCGGTATTTCGATACCTCATACAATCTTGCAGATAAAATAAAGCAGAGAAAAATCATATTGGAGGTTGTAATATATCTATTTGACAATCAAGACAGTTTTTGCCATTTTAATACAAATATAAACCCTTTTTGACTTGGTATTGGGCCATCTCAGGATTTTCATCATTTATTTCAATTGATCCTTAATCAAAAACTTTTTAATCGTCAAAAATTGAATTGTCCGTCCGTCTGTCTGTCAGTGAAGCTAGGCGTTTGTTCCAAAATGTAGTTTCAAATGCAGAAGAACGAGTAAGAAACTCCATCGTATTGTCTAGCGGAGCCGGACCAACATGCTGCCAAGTATTCTTATCTTCAATATAATCTGACAGTTTCGAGTACGCTTTTTTACATAGTTTGCGCTTTATACGAGCTTCTTTCTACTCGCCTAAGATGACCCTAAATAATTATTGCAAATATGCGCTGGTAATGAAAACCACTTGCACTTATGTGTGGTTTCAAATGTTTCGGACAATCGTACCTGTATTTTGTTTAAAGTGGGCCATCTTAGTAAGCAGGCTATCTTTGGCGACTGTACTTTATAAGAAGTATTTAAGTATTAAACAATATTAATAGGTAGGTAAACTATTAATAGATTTTCAGGAAGGTAGTATAATACCTCTATACAGACCTTCCTGAAATTCTAACTTAGTTAAAAGAAAAGTCTTCAATCGGAAAAGCTACTCTCGTTCTCTCTATTTTCACAAGGAATCTTTGTGTTTATATTGCCTGTCTTTTCACAAACATTACACATTATGAGTACTTAGCTATTAGTAAATTAATAAAGTAATCATAAACAGTCTATTTGTAAGGTCACAATAAAGAACAAAAAATCTTGGCTGCAGATAATTTTGCACCGCAGGGTTTGACTTACTTCGATAATGAACTGTGCAAACTTGAAATTATAAACTTCTTATTTCTAAAATATTCAGTATGTGTTCAAAATAAAATATGTGTAGGTTCTTAGGGTCGATTTTTCAAACGCCAGATAAATTTTAACCGAGGAATAACTTTGAATAGGTATTTGACAATTCTTCCATACAGTTTTACTATCAAATGTCAATTTTATGGTACAGTTAATGATAACTGGCGATTGAGAAATCGACCCTTATCTATTAATTGAAGTAGAAAAGTATTAAGATACATTTTATTGTCAGGTGGACGCATTTGGTATTTTGTCTTTATTGATTTTCTTCTTTCCTTTAGTAAAAAATGGTGATGGAATCATATAGGAATAGAAGTTATGTTAATTTCATAGTTCAATCGGTCTGTACCTAATAACCATTGTTTGCAAACATTGTAGAGAATAAATTTGGAAGTTATAGATATTTTCGTTTAGATGGTGCATTGCCTCTGATGTTAAGTAATATCAGTTGAGCCTCCTTTTATAAAATACCGTTTAAATACTACTTATAAGTATACTATACAAACGAATCAATAGAAAGGTCAATGTTTCACTGAAACTCGACAAACTATGTCAAAACTTGTGCAGACAACTGGCGTCTATGCCATTCGTGTAAGGGGACTGTAGTGTTTGTTCAAGTTTACTTAACAGTTAATTTGGTAGGTAAACCTGAATCAATTTAATGTTAACAGATAAAATATTGATCTTAATAATCATTAAGATCATTTAATATTCCTCTGAATATTGATAGAACAAGACGTCATTTAAATCATGCTGCATTTGAGCTGTCATTACAGAGGTACAATGGTGCAAAGTGCTTACTAGAAATTTAAATAGGCGTTTCATAAAATATTGTCACTAGTAAATGTAACACGATTTCCATTTAGCGAACTAAATAGAAAGGTAATGTGTTGGGGGAGGGGGTGAATAGTGGTTGTGATTGGCTATTCTCATTAGACAAGATATTTCAAAGTATGGCAACCACATACAATAATAAATCTCGTTAACGGTATTAGTTCAGCTGGTGTGACAGCCCTGGGCGCCCGGCGGCGGGTGGCGGTAGGGTTGCCACGCCCCGCAACTTAGGTTTTTTAATCAACCGCCCTCTGTCATTAGTATTCCGTATAATGGAGAGCACATAGGCCCGCGCCGCCGCCGCGCCCGCCGTCACTCTAATGCGTTTACACTACACTATGTAGACATTAATATATCGATATATTATATAGAGGTAGACGCTGTCACTCCTCCACACTCGAGCCGTAGCTACTACTACACCTACACGTGCCAGTACACGGGTAATAAATTAATACCAATCATATCATTACATGTCATTTTTACATAACATCATATTATTTTCGGTTACAAACTATTGTTCATATGTTCGAATTTTAATTGATATTGTTATAGGATTTATGTAAGATGTTTAATTAAACCAGATCAGTTTAATCATGAAACCAATCGTCTGGTATCCAAAGAAAACTTAATTGACTGTTTGATACAAATTAAAAAATGGATATCTAGGTAGATAGATAGAATAGAGAATTGAATTTCCAAAAAGTTGCTAAACTAGTAAAATCAACGAAACGTTTCAGGCAACAATGAATATTCAAGCAAGTCTCCTAATAAAGGAGTACGGAGCGTGCAGCAAAAAGCCAACTCGTTCACACAGCTTCAAATATCTAACAAAAATAAAACGTCGCGAGCTGTCGACACAAAACGATACGCGTCGCAAAATGCCTATAACTGAGTTTGGTGGGGCTCATAGGTTGCATAGAGGTGCAATGGGTGCGCAATTATGCACCCTCCGGCCGAGGTGGCGGGCCACCCCAGCGTCCCCTGCCAGCGCCCGCGACACTCAATAAAAAGTAGTGTTGCGCGAATTTGTGGTGGCCCTACGTGCACGTCACTGCGTCAGGGTTGCCACTGCAGGTAATGCTGGATCAAAACAGTTATTTTTTTGTAACTCCAATGTTTTACTTCTATATAGTTACCTAACTTAATCTGAGATTGAATGTGGTCAATAATTGCATTCTAATACATTTACATTACATTCTACAAAATGAACAAATTTTAAATGTAGGTAAATAATATTAAAAATATTTGTCAAATCAATATAGCTATGCTATATGCTAATATATTTCGTTATCAATTCCTTGCTAGGTTTCTAACACGAACAATTAAATTTTAGTAAACATTTTATTTATTTGTGTAACATCAATTTCTACACTATCTGAGGATTGTCACTAACAATTAGTTATTTCTTCATCAAAAGAATGCTTCTAAGGTTAAATCGACGCATCATTTTGTTTTAAACCAAGTTTGGTCCGGAGTGTAAATTATACTTATATTTTATGGGGTATGTCGGTAAACGAGCAGACGGATCCCGGAACACCAGAGGCGTTACAAGTGCGTTAACGGCCTTTTGGGGATTAGGAATAGGAATTTGAAGTTTCTTGCTCGTATGGAGTTTCTTGCTCGTTCTTCTCCACTCGAATCGACATTTTGGAACGAGCGCCTAGCTTCACAGACTGACAGACTGACAGACTATTATATATTTCATATTTGTTGACGTTTCAAAAGTACCAAATTATGGTTTAATTGAAATAAATGCTTTTGAGTTTGAGTTTGAGTTTGAAGGAATTTGAGGATTGTTGGAGATTCAGGGATTGGGGAGATTGGGTAATTGGGCCTCCGATAACCTCACTCAACCGTGTCGAGCCGGTCCATTCGTGTCGAAACGTATCTCTCCAACACTTCAACCATTCCCACACCACTACTTGACTTAAATGTATCATTTAAAAACATCTTAAAGCAATATAAAGTTGCACCGCTTAAAACAAATTAACTTTCATTCAGAACCTGTTTGTAATAACAATAAGGACCCATTTAAAATCTCGATCTGCAAACCAAGAGAGACCAAAAACTTGTTAAAATTATCGTTTGACTGTAACAAATCTGTTACATTTTGTCAATACGTATCATGGGGTTTGAAGATTTGGTATGTAAACAACCCAACCAACCCGCAATATGCAAGCGATGCGATTGCATATCTAATACTCAAACCTTCTTTAAATATTGATTCACTAACTGGCCATTAATATGAACATGCAAACAACAACTATGTTAAATAATTTAATTGTTTCGTCAGGTGTAGCTTATTATACGGACCTTGTGGAATCTAGAACAAATTTCCGTGCGTTTAGGCGTTTTTGCCATACCTATTATTGGAAGCAAGTATAACAGCTCACACATAGGACCCACTTAGTTTTTAGTCAAATTTCCGTGGTGCTTGGCGACTGGGCTTCACCCAGTGTACAGTCTCTTTTTTGTGCCTTTAGGCTTAATTCATTCTGTCTCCTGCAGTAATTCACCGAGGGAAGTGGAAACTATAGTTTTTTTTTCTTCTCCTCTTATAATATCTTCTGATTCACTTCGTTGCGGGAACCAAGACAGTTACTCATGTCCCTGGGACGCGCCGGACTTCAGTGTTCCGGTGTTTGCATGGTTGTATCTACTGTAGATCCTGGCTTACAGGAGTTGCAGCGGTTTTGGGAGGTTGTGGCGGGCTTGCCCATAAAAAAAACAACTGGCCATAAAGATTTTACTTTTAAACGAGTTTCTACCAACACTTAATAGGTTTCCAAACATCAAACTTCGAATTTCAAATACTTTGTCGAATTCGGAATTGACATACGCAAATCCGCCTTGAAGAAATCTTCTCTGTGTGAGAAGAGGTCTTTGGTCAGCAGTGGCCACCTATAGGTTGCTGATGGTGATGACTATGGATTTAATTCGATTCATCGCCTGTTCTTATGTAGTAAACTTATTAGAATATGTGATAGAAGAAAAATAATTAACTAGGAAACTGTTTCCAAGTTAAGTTAAACGAAATTTACTATTCCATAGAGTCCATGCCTCTTTTCAATAAGTCAAATTGAATGCTGATTTCGAAATGCTAAAAAATAGAAGTTTCTGTTCAATATAAGGTTTATTGTAACTTCGCATTTTTTTCTTATAGTACTTACAGTTATTTAATTCAATATAATTTCGTGAGAAATTAATCGGTACTTAAGTTGACAAAAATTTGCTTTAATGTAACTACTTATTGATTGTTTTCTTTATCATACATGAATCTGTTAATACGAATCTTGATGTCAGTGTTTGTGGCTAAATACACACATCTTACAAAGACATCTGCATTAGTTATATAGGTACACTTGGGAGCAAAAAAAAACGTAAACACTAGCGTTTTTTCCTTTTCATTTCTTGATACAAGTATTTTATTAATTGGTAACGTATGTCGTGTAGAAGGCAATTTGGTGACTTTCAAAATGAGAGCATTTTGTTGTAAAAAGGAATATTTTTTTTAAAGTAATAGAAGGTTCGATAAAATGAAAAAAATGGAAAAATTCCCCAGTGTAGTTATGTATAAATAAATACCTATTTGGATATTCAGTTGTAGCCCCAATATTAAATTTTTAGATACATATATGTAACTTTATTACCTAGTAATGCATTTGATGTACATCACAGCATGCGTTGCAGCAAGAACACGCCAATTTAATTAAATTTAATTTACAAATCAATCTTTTCGACGGCACGGTTGGTGCAGTGGCCGGACAACCGGCAGCCGCGCAACGTATCGATATACAAATTGTTAATCTGGGTACCCACGACATAGAAAATCCTAATGTGGGGACACGTTTACAAGAAAAAAGAAAAGAAAGACTTTTTGGTATTAAATGAGAATAATGTAATAAATGAATAATAGTAAAAAGTCTAGTAACCACTTTTGTTTCTTCAAGAATTGCTATCAAACACCGAATATTATGTTTGTACGAAAACTGAGTTCACCAATACACCCGACATCTACAGCCTCACTGTTGTTTTGTTACCTGTAACTAAACAGCTGGCAACTTTACAGGACTCGCACATTATTATCGGCAACTTTATCAAAAAAGAAATTGTACAAAGTCCCAAATAAGTACTGTTTTTTGTCTCCTATTTGTCTCTGCTAATAATATCTATATGAAAACGAATCTTTCATTTTTTTTGATTAGGGTATTATGCCCTTGAACGTGACAGGTGTGACGAGACAGACATAGAAACTTACATTTTATCTATTACGTATGTATGCTTATTGCGTAATCTACATGAAAGGAAGTCACACAAAGTTGAGATCAGTGGTTGATTTGAATAGTCGTTAGACGTGTACTGATCATGAGACTGCCAAGTACTCTTGTCACGATGAGAGATGAGATTTTAAGAGGCCTGTACTAAGTCTGTGTAGTATGTACTATGTAGCCCTACATATTTATTAACTGAGGATGAGGGCACTCATTATCGACGTTGATCTTATAGAAATGATAACTACTTATCTCCAGTTTTGTATCCTATATGGTTACTATTCAGATACATATTATAAGCTGAAAGTTTTGAGCCTATGTACCGTTAAGTATAACTAATGATTCATATATTAAACTACATCTCTATAATCATCATGAACATTTTGGTTCGGCGATTTCATGGTTGTATCAACCGTAGATCCTTGCTCACGGGAGTTGTATCGGTCATGGAAGGTAGAGTAGCAGTTTGTTCTGTAAAAAATGTAACCCTACTAATGAAACTACTAAAAACACTCGGCACTATTGCAGAGTTTTAAATTTTTGATACTTTAAGCTCAACATTTTTCTGAGGCTCACTATTCCTTGAATGTTTGTTGTCCTATATGTAGTTGCTATTCACAGAATAGCTCAAATGCTTCTCTGTGAGACGAGAAGCATTTTTGTTCCTTTTCTATAATTGAAAATTGATTAAGGTTATCCGCCAAAAAGACGTACCTACTTATACCAAACACTTTGGGTAATTTGTCGAAATTAAATGGTAAGCTAACATAAAATTTAATGAGATCATTTATTGACCGAAGAGAGTTTAGAGAGCATCACTAGATCACTCTTCTCGGTACTCCCGAATAAAAAACGGTTTGCAAAAATTACTCGAAAACTTTTCAAAATCTTTAAATCGGTCGCTGATTTTAAATTAATATGGCACTACATACATTCTTCGTTTTATCACTACATAGTATCAAACAAAATCGCTATCCGCCGTCTGTCTGTCCATATGTATGCTTAGATCTTTAAAACTACGCAACGGATTTTGATGCGGTTTTTTATAATAGATAGAGTGACTCTTAAGGCAGGTTTATATGTATAATACATGCATATTGCATCCATGCGAAGCCGGGGCGGGTCGCTAGTTTTATAAATAATTCAATCAAAAATCATTTTAGCTTTTCCAATTTAGAAAGTGTTTTATTTCATCAATGTGATTTGTAAAAAGTAGAGACGTAAAGGCATGTTAAATGAAAACGAATGAATACTGAGAGATTATTTTATTTTCCCTATTATCCACTTTTGAGTTACATCGGGTAAAAACCAAATGGTCCATGGTCCAATTAAAAAAAAATTCAAATGGAATTACATCAATGGTTAATTAACCATTCAAATGTTCAAGTAGGTATATATGTACAACGAAATATCTGTAACGTGCTTTCATCGGAAACTACAGGGAACAGTTTATTTTTCATGAAGTAGCTTATAGATTCTGTAAATTCTCCTAATAGATTTAGGAGGTTCCCCGGATACAATATAATATTGTTACTGAAAAATATTGATAGGCATATCTTTCTACAAGTTACTTTTATACGCTAGGTACTTTAATTTGCACATAATTGAACTTAACTGAAAGTTTGAATGTTGAACTATAAATAATTTAACCAAAAGTGGAAAAATCTGAGTCATGTTTGACAGGTGCCCACATCGTGGTTGAGAAGCAAGTGCTCTAATCTTTAGAATTAAGCAACCACCTTCATAAAATTGTATTAAATACCAAGAAGTAAGTTTTACATCTGGAAATTATTCTTGCAAACGTTATTGGTCTGGAGATTGTGAATAAATCTTGCTTATATAGTTTTTATATTTTTTATAATAACTATCGTGAGACATACTAAATTAACTAAAATCGCGGGTTTCTCACGTGAATATACTGAGAAAAGCTCTACTAGTTTCGAACCGGTCTGCGCGACATCGCCGCGACCGCGCACGCTGCTCATGAGGAAGAACCCCTCTGTGGTTCGAAACTAGTAGAGCTTTTCGCAGTATATTCACGTGAGTAACCCGCGATTTTACCTAATTTAGTTTTTATATTGTTTGGACATGAACATCTGATCTAAATGTGTGCCCACACTGCTTGTAACATGTTGATTCTGGAGACAAAAATCCTAATGTTTTCTCTCCCTCCTCCTGATCATCATTATCATATATGTGTATTTATTACAGGCAATTATATATATGTGTATTTTTATTTCGTTTTTTACACTCAAATTTATTGTTGCTTTTCGCCCCGACCGCGGTAGTAGGTAGGAGTAAGAGTATACTGACCTTAGGGCCAGACTGGTAGATAATGCTCACGGCATTAAGTTCAGCTTGTGTACGATTGTACATGAAGCGTTTAAAATAATATAAAAAATATATTACCATCACCATTATCAACAGCCCATCAGGGGTACTGGAATATGGCCCTCATCTACAATGTTATAATCTCCACATCTCACACTCGGCACACGCATTAGTCATCACTCCCTAGGTCATTCCCATCTCTTCCATAGGTGTTTAACACCATAATTATTTAACAGTGACCGGGTGGCAGTGCTCTCTATTAAAACGAATGCTTTTGGATCTTCGATCTTATCATTTAAGTATTTATCTACTGACAACTCATATAAAAACTAACTTAATATGGTACTCATTAGATGGTTTATAAGTTAACACAATGTTCCACAAAACTGTGACTAAAAAAATATCATGATGCTAGTTCAAACATTACGCCGGGTAAAAAGATGGTGTTTTGCTCTTTGTCTTGAAGAGAACCTTGTGCCAGAGGGTTGTCATAAGAAAATCTATTGTCGGTCATCATGGAGAGTCAGGAACTTTAACAATCTGACAGCGGATCCAGGCAGGAGTAAGGCATTCCGCTTTACCTGTTATAGTTGATAAGATCTAATAGGTGTAGTCACTGAGTCTTAACCGTCTGCCTTCTACACTCCAAAACCTAAATGTAAGAAGGCTTGGAGAAATAAGAAGAACTTCATCTAGTGAACAGATGGAAAAGTGATCAAATTATGTAGGTATGTGAGACCTATTTGTGTTCAATAGTTGATGGTCTTAGCTTCCTTGTGACGATGTCACAAGAACAAATGTTAGAGCACTGTGTAATTTTTCCACGACGCACGATAGAAAATTATAACTAAATATTATATGCATTTTAGATCGGGAAATATACTCTTTTTAACCTATTAAAATTCAGTATGGTTAATATATTTGACCTAAGGAATTAAATGTATTGAGACTAGTTAGGTAAATATCCTAAGACCTGATTTCAGTCGCTCATTTTTCAGATTTATAGTAGGTGAAGTATTTGAGACACTTTGAATGCATTTTGAGTAATAGTTAAATAAAGGTGTTATTTATGTTGTGTTGTAATTTGGATGCATTGTTTGTGTCTACAAGTTACTAACTATGTAGTCTAAATTACCTGTCTAGTATCCCGCATTTGAAGAACACAAATACTTCAGTGAGTAGGATTCGTTGAAACAAACAATGACCGTGACACCTCCTAACATCCATTGTGAGCGCGTGAAGTGTTCGCAGACAGCGTGGCATCGGCAGAGTAATAGACACCGTCGCCGTCAACCATATTATTGTCAAACAAAGCCGTAGAGCACACAAAACGTCTTCCACTTAGAAGCGCTGCAAAAAGAGAAAGTCGTCGTGTGAACGCGACGCGGCCGTGATCCGCTTGTCACAACACAAAGGCGGGGCCTGACGTGCGCGGGCGCGGCATTGTGCGCGTAAACTGAGCCGCCCCCTCCCCGCGCCCCGCCCCGCTGCGCGCGCGCACTGCCGCCGGACGCCGCGCGTGAGAACACACCTTCGCAGCATTGTGCTCCTACACAAAACATATCTTTCAGTTATTATACATAACAATATACTTACCTGTCATTTTACACTTTTCATGAAGTTAGTACCTAAATATCTATTTGCACCTACATTATTAAACAATGAAAATCTTTAGGTAGACTGTAATAGTGATACCTTAAATTTTCTCAGACGAGCTTCGGTGGTATCTATACATATACGTTTTGTTAACAAATACTGTAATAATTATGCTAAAACTGATGCAAATAATTTCAGTATCGAAGATGATGGATGAAGTCAGACAACTCTACCAGTACTCGAATTTCGATTGCCTGTTTCGAAGTAAAAAGTTATTTATTTATTTCATCAGTATGATGGAACTCGAGGGGTTTCGACTAACTACTGTAAGTAGATACGTTACTTTCAGAAATTTGTGAAACTACTACAAAATTACACTCTATGCACATTCGAAAATCTATACTTACCAGTTCCCTGCATCACATTCAAACCTTGCTGAAACATATATGTGATGAAAATATAACTTAGAAGTAAAATGGTTAGGTACAATCAAATAGTTAAAAATGTTACAACGATAGTTTTTGGTTTTAGGTACTCATCTTTTTCAAAAACTATATTACTGGTTGTCCACAAGAGCTGCTAATGAGCTGATATAAATTATAATGATCCACCACGATACGGGACTAGTTATCTATTTACCTCTATATATTTGTGATAAATAAATCACCGTTATTGTTATGCCATGTTACATGGTGATTCTATCTATCTATTCTGAACGCAGCCTACTGGCTGCGTTCAGAATAGATAGCTGCCCAAAGTTTAACCTTTGATGCTGTAGTTAAGTTTAACCTTTGATGCTGTCGTTAAGGTGCAGAGTGTAGTGACCTCCTTATACAGCAAGTATTAGACTTAGCAGTAGAAAGACGTGGTTTTCTACTGCTTTAACGAACTTTGAACAATTTAAAAACAAACCGTGGCGCATAGCTCACATACTTAGAATAGATTAAAGTTGTGTAGTTTTTTGGTCCGTGAAGTAATTAGTGATTGGATTAGATTCAATTACCAATGACTTCAGAAAAGGTACCGGCGCATATTTTATTCTTCTAGATGGCCACTAGATGTTTATTTGTCTAGTGTTCCTGAAACGAATTAGATTGATGTTTTGGTGATTTGTGGTTTTTCGGTCAGGTCATTCATCCCAGTTTAAGTACTGTAGATGCAGTGATTGAGGACTTGTGCGGACTTTGAGGATCAAGATGTAGAGAAAGCCCAATTATTTTCTAAAAAACTAATCTTCTGATATTTGTATAAATGTTCAATCCTCTCTCAGTAAAAATACTACTTAATCTAATTTTAAATCGGTGTTTATTATGTCCAAAAAACATCAGCAGTGTTTTGTTTTTATTTGGGAAATTATTATGTAGGTTTAAATAAATACATGAAATAAAGTAAACAATATTCATCCGTCCCAATGAATGCATTGAAGTTTTTTAACAATAGCAAAGAGGACTAATAATTAAATAATTATGCCAAATATGAGGATATCGAGGACATTATATAACAAGGTCTCAACTTTACTTATATGTAAATAACTTTTAGAATGAGATTGTGTCGTGATTAAAGTATTAATATTCCAGTAATCATTGGGGAGTTTTGAAAGAACAAACATTTAGGTGTTTGATTGACTTAGATTCGATTTTTTATTTTGGTAAATTAGACTACATAGGTAATAATTATACGTTTCTTACTTGCCTTCTATCAAGATAGTTAAAGTGCTTGTTAACACAATGGTTAACTCTTACGTGTGCCCGGTCCGGCTCGACCGGAGTGAGAGACCATCACGGCCGAATATAGATATGAAACAATGCTTTCGTTGTTTCGTTGTATGAGTGAGGTTACCGGAGGCTGAATCTTCCCCCCCCCCTACTCCCTAATCTCCCCAATTCCTAAATCCCCTAAAATCCTTAAATTCGTAATCCCTAAAAAGTCAAAAACGCATTTTAACGCCTCTTGTGTTTCAGGTGTCTATGCACAACGCCGATTGCTTACCATCAGGTGATTCCTCTGCTCGTTTACCGGCTTATACCATAAATAAATGGAATTTTATGTGAATCGCCTTTATCTGCAATAGTGGCAACTGTGTGTTCACAACTTACTCATTTGAAACTTATTCAGCAGACTTACGTAGTCAGTAACTGGGTGTGCTGAACAATATTAGCGGTTGTTTAAATACTGTTTGATCATCCAAGAGGCAGGTACCTGCCTGAATAATTTTGGCTCTATGTATGTAATTTTGTTATTCGTTATTATCTTAATCACTACATAGTATAAAACAAAGTCGCTACCCGCCGTCTGTCTGTCCCTATGTATGCTTAGATCTTTAAAACTACATTACAGATTTTGATGCGGTTTTTTTCAATTGATAGAGTTATGCTTAAGGAAGGTTTATATGTATAATACATGCATATGGCACCCATGCGAAGCCGGGGCGTGTTGCTAGTTTCATTATAATACAACCAAAGTCAAATCATTTACTTGCTTTTCAAAAAAAGGCCTTCATTTTTCTGTAAACATCAACAACTCAGTGAGGGATACTTTCTTGAATAAACAAAATTTATAACATTTTGAGATATGTTGATTAAATAATGTAGATGGGATTTAAATAACTAAGTATGTATGCTTTTTATTTACAAGTTTAGTTGTAAATATTTATGTAATTGTATCAATAGGTAATTATAACTAAGTATGTACAGCTTCTAGAACCGATCAGATACGTTTTACAGCTTGTAGCACAGGCAGCGTGCACCTCCGGCTCGGTAGCCAACTTGCCAAATATCTTATCTACTAAGATATACATTCTTTGAACTACTACAGAGCCATCTGTGCTATATAATACGAGTTATAAGTTTTATTGAACTTATAACTACAGGAGGAGCTAAAGGCAAAGGGAAAAACATATTTTCTTACATCACGATAGAAAATTAGACAATTTTTCTAAGAAAATCTCTGATGAATGAATAAATCTAACTTTTTGTGTGTCTAAGAAGTAATTAGTTTTGCAATTACTACACAAGTAGGTACCTGCATAATTAAAATTGAGTGCAAACACAAGTGTACCCGTAGAATGTATGTAAGTACAGGCAATGAGGCGAGGCAGGCACAGGCGGGCAGTATTCTAATAATTATGTCATTATGTGAGTAGTTGTATGCAGGCAGGTAGAGTTTCAGCAGAAAACGACCAATGATTGATAATGCAGCATTATGAGCAGACGCAGGCTTTCACGCGCCTCCGCCGAGCGAGCGGAACACCGCGCCCCCCTCCCACCAGCGCCTATTCATTTCTTACAATTAATCAAAATTAAATCAACTGCCACAATACAACTCATTTCAATGTCTAACTACTCGCGGTAGAGTTCCATTTCAGGTGGCAAGCGGTTAAATAGGCGTGTCCCCGCGAAGAAATCTGGCCAATACAGTGCGGTAACAAAATATCCGTATTGGCTATTAGTAGGCTCCGCCCGTGCGGGCTGGGGGGTTGTCGCGCGCGGCGACAAACGACGTAACTCTGCGGGGCTCCGCGGCGCTTACGTCGTAATGTAGGGTAGTGCGGCACTCGCGGCTCAGGAGCGTAAGGGCGTAGGAGGTGCGCGCCGGGCGGTGGATACGATGTGTCGGCAGTGAGCCGCCGCCGGGCTGACTCACGCGGCCGGGGGGTGCTCGCGAGCGGTACTACTGGCCGGGCGGCGCCGCGCACAGAAGCGCTGCAGACGCCGCGGCGAGCGCTCGTGTCGCGACAAACTGATAATCAAAACGATATTTTTCGCGAATTTTCCACCGCCTTGGAAAAACTCTAAATTATTTTTCTCAATTTTAGAATCTTCAGCCTAAGACTTAGGCCTAATTTTTATGTAGACAAAATAGTTATTATTTAGGGGTAGGAAGTGAAATAAAACTTTTAGAGAGTGTGAAGTAAATGATAACATTAGCATTAAGAACAAATTACAGCACGACCTAAGTAAATTGTGATAACATAAATGATAAGGCAAGATGTTCAATGAGAGGAGAGTAATGTAAAGTAGCGCAGAGAGCAAGCAGAGACATGCAAGCAATGAGTGCTAACGCGAGCGCGCCGCGTGCGCCGCAGCGGTCGCCGTTCGCGATCCAGGAGCTGCTGGGACTGTCGGACAGCCGCGAGTCCCGCGAGCGCTACTTCGAGAGCCGCGATGGGGACCGCGTCCTCAACCTGTCCGAGAGCCGCGAGCCGCGCGCTGCGTACGCGCCGCAGTTCCCGCTGCCCGCATCTATGGCCAGCCGCGTGGCGTACGCCGCCGCCTTCAACGCGCAGGCAGCAGTAGCCGCCGCCTTCCTGCCAGGACCGCCACTATTACACCCCCCGCCTGGTAAGTTACTGCTCTACTTGTACTGCAACTCTTCGCAAACTTACTACAACGCAGTTACGACCCAAACACAGCTGACTCACAGTCTGTTGAAGTAACTTGCAAGAAGATTCGTTACAAGACTGTGCCGTACTTATACACATCGATCTCAAATATATAACTGCTGACGGGTGCTCTACTACGGGAATTAAAATATGTATTATAAATATGCTCCAAACGTATGAGCCTGTACATCTTTATGGTAGCTCTATCTATTCTGATAGATGCGACATGCGAATGTATGGAGCGAACCAAACAAAACATGTTTCTTAGTACTGTGTATGCAAAATGAGTAGTGTGCCGTCGGCAGTGTTCAGGTGTGCCTGCAGACTGTATGTATGTGTGTATGTATGTGGTATTGTGTGGCCGCGCCGTTTAATTAGCGTTTTGTCTTATTTGTTAATTAGCGTACAATAGCGCGCTTTGACGAGCCGCCGCCGCACCGCCGGCTCCGGTTACCGGCTGCCACTCGCGCGACTCGCTGCACTTACATCTACAACTTGATTCTCATAATAACTGCTCAATAATTAATATAATCCGCGAACCACCCGTACAATTCTATGTTGACAGTGGCGGATACAAAATACCAGATATTTAGTACTTACTTCTTAATAGCTAAATGAATGGCTCATACCATTAGTGAACATAAGTACTTTCGTATATTTGTACAATTATTTAGTAGGACAACTCATAGATCTAAACCCTGAAAGGCTAAGTCCACAGAGTAATAGTTGTTTGGTACAAAGTTGTAAAATCTCAGTCGTAGCAAGAACTGCTTGTGAGGATGATGCGTAACGCCTTACACACTATACCTCTTAATGTCCCATTAACAAAGTTGGTTATTATATAAGTATTATATTAAGTTTTGTAGTCACTCCTTATTACTCTTTTTAGAATAGGCGTAAGATAATTTTGTTATGACAATTTGAAACTAATAGTTAACCGTTAACCGACTCCATAATATGTTTTCGTAGTATCTTGATGCATATAAGTTAAGATTACAGTAAAATAAATTGAATTTGCTTTATGTATACTCCCCAAGAGTAAGACAGCGCATATTTGAAATGTAAAACAATAGGTTCACTTAAATTCAAAATGTGTCAAAAGTTAGATTTAAAATATTGAACCTCAAAAAAAATTGGAAAACAAGATCAAAATGATATTTCCAATAGGAATACGATTACTTGTATGTTGTACTCAAACAAAAAGGAAAAATGTGAAAATTACATTCTTTATTAAAGTATTACCTAATTGTAAGTTTCCAATTAATACATTTTTTGAAAGTCATAGTAGGCAAACGGTAGACCTTCTACCGAGTGTGATGGTAGTTTGCCGTCGGCGGCCACAGCCGACCTGACGCTACACCACGCAATGGATACATATTCATTATATCTTGTAGTTATAATACACATCTGCCACAGCACTGAATTCTTATATACTGCAATAAGTAAATTACGTTATTTCTTATTAAGAATTTCTACATTTTAATCATGAAATTTTAACTCGATACTCAATAAATAATAAGGTAAGTTTCCTTATTATTTATTGAGTATCGAGTCCCCACGGTAAGGTATTGATATTACGTTACTTTCTGTCTATATAAATCATAATTCCTTAATATTTAATTATAGCTTTTGCAATCTTTTTAAATTATAACTAGACAAAATATTTGTTGCAATTTCTAATAAAGGAATTCTTTATGAATACAAACTGTTTTTGTGAAAAAAAGAAACAGAAACAATTGTACAACAATGTTATAACAACATACAACAATTTGTAACAGTCTAGCATCATAGTTACATTACAATATAATAATATGGAGACGTTAATAAAATAATAACATAATGTTATATAAGGACATTACAGAAATAATTAAATAAATAATAATTATAAAGATACATTTGATTTAAGATAATAATTGGCTACTAAAAAATTGTTCCCTCATATATGAGACGGTTTTGTTCAGTAGTAGACTTTACGATGACGATTTTCAGAATAAACTACTGCTTTTTCCACCAGTAACATATATGTCAATGTACTCCGCTTGCTATCTTAAACTGTCATCATTGACCATGCTTACTACTGTCCTATAGCTTCATTTAAATCTGTTTGTCATAACATGCAGACGTAATAACTCACTCAGAGTAAAATATGTTGAACGCATACTTACATATAGAAACTGAACATTCACAACAATTTCGTTGGAAATAAAATAGAAGAGATGTTATAAAAATGAAATTTGGGGCCAAATGTTTCATCTGAAAGCAAACTTGGACAGAACATATAATCTATATCTATCGGTATACATCTAATAGAATCGTAGAAAAGTGCAAACAGTACATTGGTTATTTTTTTAAAATAATGTGTGATGCGTGATCTACATACGGCACCGAAGCTAACAATATGCTTTATAGAATTTCTGTTTGTTTGTCCGTATGTATGTCCGGGCTAAACCCAAAAAGTACTACACGAATTTACTTCAATTTTTGACACGTATAGTACTAATGGTCGGGTCCAACATATAGGCTACATATTATAACGCCATCGCCTATGGGAGAGGAGCTGTGAATCACTATTTCACGCAAACGAAGTCGCGGTCAGCGGCTAGTATATGTATAATGTAATAGCTACTTGTCGTCATTTATGAATTTCATGTAATTCGGACTAAGAGTAATAGAGATATTCAAGACAAAACTACTGCAGTTCGATGGTCGCTCGCGCCGAATTTGTTGTTCATCTGTAATCCACTGTTATGCTGATCTTGTTCTTAAGTGATATCGACTCACTTAGCACATGTAATCAAATACTTTATAATAAAGTGTTACGTTATAAAGTACTTTGGTTTAATTTTCTTTATTAATTTTCATGCCTATCATTAGGTCTAACGGGACAATCGTTAAAATGCTGTGTTAACGATTGTTTCAAAGAGTTATTAATTGTAACTCATTCATAAAATTGAAGGACTTCAAATTATTGACCTGTTTTTCTATGTTTTACCTCCGACACTTTACAAGACAGATGACGTTTAGTAATGCCTAGAACCTGCAACAAACACTTTCAATGTTTCACATAACGTAACATAACATCACGCCGTTTATCCTCGAAGGGATAGGCAGAGGTGCACATTACGGCACTTAATACCACTGTAGAGGTACAATGTAACACCCACTTTTCACTATTTATGTTATGAGTCCCATTTAATAGAGGCTGAGCCTATTGCCATATACCGGGCACAATTCCAGACTCCGTGCTACTATTGAGAATTTATAAAAAACCCAGTAATACTTTGCCCGATCCGGGAATCGAACCGGAGACCCCTTGCCCGTCGTCGGTCGTACTTGCGACCACTCGGCCAACGAGGCAGTCAGTTAAATGTTTCAACAGTTCTGTATCGGGAGTTGTTATAAGTCGACCTGTAATCATACATTAAGGCTGGGCCTACAGTTCCTCTGATTCTTTTTAACAAGGAGCTCATTAATTCGAAGGCTAATGAAGGTAATTGTGTGAATAATCTAGCAACACCTGCGTACGCGCAGAATATTAATCGCTTGTATCGATATAGTATAATAATCACCGCGCGGAGGTTGCTCCGACTGGTAGCAACCTTCACATTTATATGAACATTATACGTACAAAGTAGGCACGTACTATATAATATTTTATACTTTGATCAAATAAGAATACTTACCTAGTTACTTAATGGTTAACTAACACTTTTTGAAATAAAGAGAGCATATTGTAGTTAGTGCGTTTAGTAAAATAATTCTTAGTGTTGAACTAAACGATTTAATGAAAATAATGATTATTATTTGCAATTAGTAATATTTTATAGGTTCAACTATTAGATCATTGCACTTAAAATAACTAACGGAGCACGGTAAGGCGTCAGTTTAGTTGGCAATACAAAAGATTTGCAATGCAAAAGTGATATCGTTTAACAAACAAGCAACAATATCGCATCGAATCAAAATAATCGCATCTCATCACAATCCGGACGGGAATCTGCAAGAGAACAGACAAATCTCGCGAGTACATCCACTTAGCGCACAAAAGAAATTCACACACCTACTTATATGTGACAAAGCGTGTTAGTCTTAACGGAGAATCGGATTGAACCCGGCACAATCCAACACCTCGGCAAAAAAACAAGCCCTTACAAATAGTGGTTGAAAGGAGAGTGAGTGGTTCGACTCACACCTCCCAGAATAGGCCTTTGTGAGTCACAAAGAGGCCAAGATAAAGCCTCTTTGTGGCCCAAGATGTGTGATAAAGGGCCAGTGGATCAGAAAGAGGGCATTCACTAAATTAGTGGTCACTCCCACCTTTGTTTGTGATTGATTTCACGTCTCCAGTGACAAGCTGTTTAGGTCTGACATGAATGGCAGACAATCACAACGGAGACGCTCTACAGACTTCCTACGCAGAATAATATTAGATGTAGTAAGAAACTAACTGGAGTATTCTCATCGCATCTCATTTATGTGTGTCACAGCAGCATAATGTAGATAATTAAATAGTATCACGGCCTTGTGGAATAGAGCAAAGTTATTGCTTAGTCGCTATGTACTTTGTTTTACAAATGCCGCGATATGACACATGTATCGAGAATTAAAAAGTTATGTTTTATTTCCCAATACATGCATCGTGCAATGTAGGAGTAGAGTGAAGCGCGATGTAGGTCATATGTTGTCGGGGTCCGTATCGATCGCGGACGGCTACAAATTAGACAAGCACATTAGCAGAGTTATTAGCGAGCCCGCGGACCCCCGATCCGGGCGGCGCACACTCGCTGATGTGCGATCATTAGCACTCGCTACTGTATCGCTCCGGCCACCAACACGTTATGGGACCTCATTGATGCAATTTACTTTTAATTAAAATTAACAGAATGTTTACTGATATATTCTTACCATCGTAAGTTTATCGTAATTTTTAAGTAATGTTAGAAAAAAAGTGCTTTACCGTAGCAGTTTATGTAGCACAATTTACGAAAGTGATATAATTCTTATTACATATATTCTAGATGTATTATTATTAGCAAGCATTCGTAATATTATTACAACCAGTCATACAATATCGTATATCCGCTGCTGGTGACGACTCCTAACCCGAAAGGGTTGTCGGTTATTGGTTCGCATAACCGCTAGTACACACACATACACACATACACGCGCGGCTCACATAATGAGTTCCGTTGCGTTGTGTTTGTGTGTACGCGCTAACCCTTCCCTACAACCAGTTTGTTGGTGTGTGGTGCCAATTTTAGCGGACGACGTAAAAACTGTTGTGGTCTAAAATAAATATTTTCACAGAATATTGATCAAACAAATACCATATACAATACACATTAACGTCATAGAAAATTATAGCATAGATTCAGCGCAATCGTTGTATGAATTGAACATCATTAGTTGAAGTATAGTATTCTTTTTATAAATATAGAGGTACATATGTACTACGAATAATAAGGCCGTTAGATAAAAAAATCAATTTAGATAAGTAAAAATTATAATCGTGAGCAAAACTATACAGTAACAAACTATACTAGTTGTGATTAACATCATCGTGAATCGCTGTGAGTGTGCCCCCTCTCCGCGGTGTTGTCTAGTGGTGTGATGCTGCGGCTGCCGGCAGCTCGGAGCCTCGTGTTCACCACGTACTACATGTGTCTCATCATCTGAGGGCAGCACTGACTGTAATTACAGTGACATCTTCGACACAAAACTATAACCTTTATACTTCATCAATAGAGACGAATTAGTTAACACTTGAAGTAATAATACATTCATACATACATAACTTGGGAGTAGGCAGAGACTATGGAACACCAATTGCTACGATTCTTACATACCTTTAATATAATTTTAAAAACTCCCACCCAATAGTTTAATAACATTACACAACATTACGCCTTAACGAGTAGGCAGGGGGGCATTTACAATTAGTATTCCAATGTTGTAAAATGCATATTTACACTTTTTAAATTGTAAGTCAGATCTCCTTTAATTTATTTGATTCCTTATCTAATTATAATAAACTGCATAATGTTGAGTACAAACTGCAGGTAAATTAAATAGTTTCCTACTATTTAATTTACCTGCAGTTTGTTGTATACTTTTCATTTATATTTTTTGGTTTAAGTTTATTTTTATCAAAATGTCTTGATAGTTCTTGTCTAGAAAAGCGAGTGTGTGTACTATAGTTCAAATAAAAAGGGAGTTACTAGTTAGCCCGAGTACGAAGGTTTATTGGTATTTAGAATATATTATATAGGTATAAATAATATAACAATATAGGTATAAATAATTTATCGCAACGGTTTATGTTTTCTGCTGCGTCTGCATTAGAGAGTAGCGTAGCAGTTTGTATGATTATGAGATATTGATACATTGACTTAAGTACTGAACATTCTGATTATTCATTATATTTCCTATAACTTTAACCAAAAGTTTTTATAGGGTTTCAAACACTTCAAATTCGGTCAAACTGCTAGAAACAATCTAACAAAATATACTGTAAGTACTATTGCTTAACTTATCACACATTATTCTTACTAATCGGAAGTAAAACAACAATTAGTATTTGGTGCACAGAGCTACGACACCTTCACACACACAGACACACACGTATGTAGGTACATGGTGTGTAAGTGTGTGCTGTGAGGGAGTGGAGAGTGTTCGGGCCGACACCTCCGCACAAAGCGCGGCGCCGCGCGACTCTAATAGCTAGTTTCACACAACTAGCACGAGCACTGGCTGCGCCTGCCTTATATTATACATTTACCATTACTTTAAACATGTACTTAATAGTATAATTTTACATAGATTTACTAGAAAGTATGGAACTGTAGACATGTTACAATTTCGTAGCAAGCTACGACATTGGCTACGACGTAGCCGCTACGTAGCCATTGTAGGTGGTAGAAAAATCTTAGTCAACTGTTTTATAGTATTAACATTTTTTGTTATTTGTACGGTAACGTTATATTCAAACCAAAACACAGTGAATGTACCCGTCTGATACAAGTCTGGTCAAATCACGATAACTGTTTAAAATGTTAGTAAAGTGCCCATCTATACCTAACTTCAGTGAAAACTTTAAAACAAAATAACCAACAGTCATATTTAATTTTTCCCTAGCAGTTAGCAAACAAACAATAAGTCAGGCGTGAATACCAATATATATTCTAGTGACGGGTGTTAGGGTTCAAATTTATTTAGTCGCTACAACTGCCTCCCTCGCCTCTAATTAGCCTGAAAACGAAACTATCAACATGTTAGTTTAAATTGGACCTTGGACTTGATGTGATAGGGTTTAGTTTGGTATGTGGCGGAGGTAACAATAATAGAGGACACTCGACCTCTCAGAGGTGCGAGATTTCCCGCGCGTATTACTTTTTATAGTAAAGTGTCGCTGAACACTTTGTGCACAGAATTAAGAATATTCTTTAGCACGAGCGCCGCGACACGATGTGACGTCACGCGGCGTGTGTGGGACCTATCTCAGGGTACTGGGGCTGAGTACTACTGTTAGTACAACTGATTATTTTATATTCTCTACTTTATTGTAGCATAAAATACCTTTTTACATTAAACTAAGAAAGCAATAACAAACTACAAATGATCGTCTTATTTAACATTTCAAACCTGTACTCGAGGACACAAAGGACTGAGTACATAGACAATGAAGCTTTATTTATTAGAAGTAAAGTAAACCGGAGCGAGTTAACTGAAACATAAGTTAGCGTCAGTTGGTGCTGGAATTATCATAAAACGTTTTATTCGCTGAACAGAAAGGCTTCACTGCTGTTCATTTAAAATTGTAATGTTCAGACTTGGAATGACAACATCTTTTAACAATTTCTTGTTATTGTGTTTAGTGGAGGCGGTGTCCATGTTACTGAGAGGATTATGACTCATTAATTTAATTACATTATATACGCTTATTGAAATAATAATAATAATTATAGTCTTATGACATTTTATTAAACTTATTAATCACTGGTTTTTGTTTTGAATGCATAGAATACTGGTTTTTTTTTCAGTTTTTCTAAGGTTACGAACACAGTACACTTGACAACTTAACATAACATAACATCACGCCTTTTATCCCCGAAGGGGTAGGCAGAGGTGCACACAGAAGTAACACCCACTTTTCACTATTTATGTTATGAGTCCCATGTAATAGGGGGTGAGCCTATTGCCTTATACCGGGCACATTTCCAGACTCCGTGCTACTACTGAGAATTTTTTAAAAACCCAGTAATACTTTGCCCGACCCGAACCCAAGACCCCTTGCCCGGCAGTCGCACTCGCGACCACTCGGCCAACGAGGCAGTCCTGACAACTTGTTGTAGTATTTAATGCATTGTAGTGGTAAATGTAAGTATAAGTCATGAATCTATTGAACAAAATATCCACTCACCATCTTATTAAATTTATAGGTGACTGTACATATCATGTGTTAGGTAATGATCTTATACAGCAGTAGGAGTAACTTAACAAACAGGTCACCCTACAATAAGCCATTAGCGTAACGTACCCAATACAACAGCCATCAATAAGTACCGCATTTGATGCCCTTAATACCATAGCCTATATAGCCCCATTACACACTGGAAACTCCAATAAAAACCTAACATCTCGCTCATATTTCAGCTGAAACCAAATAGCAGTGCGTTGTCCCTTTCATCCACAGGGTACTCTGTATCTGGTGTCTCATTCTCCCCCGCGAGCCTGGCAAAGCAAGGGCCGATTATGATAATCTCCCCCGGCTGAATATAAATTGGGCTGTTATTTACAATGAGTTATTTAGCGCTCCGAGACTATCATGTTATTATGTAAATGTTATGAACGTATCGCGTAATGAATTCTTATATTCGTTATTTATTTAATAATGGACGATATTCGTTCGTTCTCGCTCACTGTCTAGGGATGGGAAAAGTTCAAGTTAATTGGGTGCCTTTTTGATTAACTAATTGTAACGTTGACATCGAAGGTAGTTCACAGTTCCGTGTTTTGTTTTGCATCTGTATATTGTGGCTCTATCTGTGGTAAATGTGGTGTTTTAATAAATTGGTACATACATAACTAAATTAAATTAAAGAATCAAAACCTCCTTACGTAAGAATTCCCTAGATTTTGAAAAATAGGTATAAGTGCCAAATACATCTAACAATGACTTGTGATCGATTGCAATCACTCCAGTAGTACTAAGGAAACACTGTGACTTGGTGATGGCGAACGTGTTCCCGACAACAGTAACAACAGTATCGGATCGCATGACTCAGTAATTGTAGCAACAGTATCGTCTAAACGGTTGTTTTCACGCGACGACAAAACGCACCCCGAAAAATCTATACCCCCCCCCCCTCCGGGCGGGCGCCGCGCGACCCTGCCTCACCGCCGCAGACGTCCTCCCGACACACTCCACTTTTGGACTTTTTAACCCAAGATGGCTTAATTTTCTTCTCGCAACGATTATTCTGCATTTCTTTAAAAACTCCATTAGAATTGAGCCCAGCGGGGCGTAACGACGATAGCGGGGTGACGGCTGAAGTGGGGGGGTCGAGTCCGGGTCGAATGTTCCGGGATTAGCATTTAGCAGGTTTTTGCGGACAATGCGTGGAGCGGGAGCTTGAGCGGAGCTATCGCCGAGGAATGCGCTTTTGTTTACGAGGACGGCGCGAGGGTTAAATTGCTTCATTGAAATGTTCCGAATATTTCGTGCACCTCTGACGTGTTTTATTAACTCTACAGCTATTTGGTTTATTAACCCGCCACCGCACGAGCGCCGCTCCACTCGCCCACTCCTGCCTGTTCGTAGCGCCCAGTTTGGGTTCTTTATCGTGTGCCTTTCTTTATTGTAGTTAGATTAATTGTTAGTTATCATAGTTACAATTTCATAGAAGAGCAATATGGTAGAATAATTTCATAAATTTGTCCAATGTAATTCTGTATAGTATAGTATCTAGCGTTAGATTGGATGTAGAACACGCTCATCTATGTGTACTTGTGAGAAATCCAGGTCAGGATTATCAAGTTTTGGGACGAAAATTAACGTTATATTGAGCTCATACCTGAGTTACAACACACAGGTGGTCGCGGAATAGAGGTGAAGAGTACCTAACTACCTAGCACTGGCTAGGCTTATCTAATATCCCTAAATGTTCCTTCAAATTCTAATCTAAGTTTCTTCAAACTATCACCAAAAACTATCACTACTCCTTAGCAGTGTGTGTGTTGTGTGTGTGTGTGTGTGTGTGCTATCACGTTGATTGGACGACTGTGGGTTTGCTAATCGCAATTGCTATTAATGTTGACATAATTATTTAATGAGTCGTGGTCCAAATTCTTAGTGGCGAGTTAAAGTGGAGCCTGAAGGCAGTGGCGCGGTACAGTGCGCGGCTCGGTTGCGGCTCGGCTGCGGCTCGGTCGCGGTACGTCCGGCTCGGAAGCGCTCGCGGCGGCGGCACGGCGTGGCGCTTATTGTTAATTAATTACAAACGATTCTGCCGAGCCCAGCGCGCTACAGATACACTCAGCCCGAGACACACTTACCTACTGACTAGTTTTCCTCAATTTACATGGACGCACCAACATTCAGAAAATTTACAAATCTTTACGTTAAAATAAAAATGTCTATTGAAATTGTTTCCTTAAACATTGATTAGAAAACTATATCAAAAGTAGATCTTGATCAATCTCTGTTCAAGGCAATATTTACAAGTTGGCTCATGGAAATATTTACTAAAGAAGATTTTGTTTTTGCTAATGGTAATAACCTGTAAATGGCCTAACTTAGGAGTTTGGGATTCGTAGCTCACTAAAACCATCATAAGCAGCCACCACAGGTCACCTTTACATCATTTTGCAGAGCTGAGCAAATAACAGAGTGTCGGCAATATAAACATGTTTAGTGCTCAGTGTGTCACAGGCGCGGGTGGACGCTTCTTCCGTCTTTGTGTGGCATTTCTTCAGAGGCGCGGAGGCAATGAGGCGGCGTTTAATGAGGTCTTCACCGACTCCTGCTAATTGATTAACTGCCACACAAACACCTCGCTCGCTATGCCATTGAATATTATAAGATGCAGATAATTGTTATAAAAGTGGACAAAAAGTAAAGAAAATATGAATAAACCAAAGCTCTACCGAACTTGTTTTTCAGTCCAACAGTTTTTTAGTTAATTTGTAGAGTCGTCGCTGGCAGCTTAATTTGTATAACTTACAGACATATTGTCTAATTAATCTATTTTCAGTAAATGAAAAAAAAATATACGTTAGCTTTAATACGGTTTTGTTATGACTAATCATAATAATATTACGCATGTCAACCTGCTAATGTATTTTTACACAAAGCACTTTAGAAATATTTCCAATACTACTTACAGGCTAGTAGAACTAGAGTAACTGATTCTTTTGATGTTAGTATTAGTCTTTAATACCGGTTATATGAAGACTAGTAATACAGTTCAAGGAATAAGTGGGTCGTTCGTTAATGTCCTCATTGGCTGTCAATTGCTAGTTAATCGAGGACAATACTGCGCAGGAATGCGGTCAAGGAGAGCGCTGCCGGTGGCATGCCGGTGGCGGTGGCATCTGGCTAATATCACCGAGTTCAGCTTCAGAGCACTCGTCGCGAATAATGCTCATTATGAGATAGATATTTGGCCTTAATTAGAGTCCTTTTATTGCTGCTTTGATTTAAGTGAGTTAGTGTGTAGGTATGTACAGTTTTTTTTTTTTTTTTTTTTTTAAGGGGGGAAAATCATCGAATGACTTCTCCCGCCTGGGTGAGGCGGGAGGGAGTGTCAGACTCTTACTGACTAAAAACCACCCCGTTCCTTCTCCTGCACGTCGAACCGGAGCCCCGGTTACCCGTTAGGTTCTCCGCGACTCCGAATCGGCATCGGCCGTATTGGGCCCCATCTGTGGTGGTCTGATGGCTCTTTGAGGCGCGCGCGGAACGCGACGCGCCGTACACTCGGGTCTGTTTCTGGTCGGACGGGGAGCCACCCATGCTCGCCGTCCGCAGGCCCGCGAGGTATGTACAGTAGGTCGGATTCAGTGCTGAAGATTGAGCTCAGTGGAGTCCATGTTGTGCATGTTAGTAGTGAAACTAAAAGAACTGATGATGAATGCAATTTTAGGATTATGTTACTCTCTTCCACTAAATATTTGTGTAATACTGGTCACTGACGTCATTGTACTATGAATGAAATCGGATTCGGTCTAAAAAGTACTTTTCTTCGGAAACTTTTGTCGAAGTATTTTTTTCTATGTTCCATAAAATGTACGCAAACAAGTTTGAGTACAATTTACTTACATGTATGTAAAGTCGTCACTAAACTTGTGTATGTGTGCCTACTTTCCTAAAGCCGCATTGTGTTTGTGTGTGTTTACGAGGACATCAAAGCTCGCCGGCGGCGATGTGAATGCCAATTGGTTTTTTATCGTTTTCTCTCTAGGCTCGTGATAACACACCCTTCCCCTCCCCTCCCTCATTTCACTTGGTACCCCTCGACTCCCTTCCGACGTCTTACTGACAAGTCTGCATAGTTGGCAAGTTGGTTCGTATATCTAGTTTGCCTGACGCTGACTTAGTGGGTGGATCATAGCGACTCACTATGTCTAGACGTTTGTCTATCGAAAGAGTAGCGCTAAAATAAAAATATATTTTTGTTTAAAACAATTTGCTGCAATATTATCACTATTTAATCTTTCGTCATCTAATCACTGCGGACTAATTAAGTCCCATGTCTGCAACGCAACCAAATATTCAAACAATACCAACTCTCGAATCCAATGAAGTTAGTTGATCATGTAAAAACAGCGAACAAGCTCCAGCAATACTCGCCTGGGGCTCGGTTGCGGCTCCTATACGTATTACGTCCATTACATCGAGAGCCCCGAAGCTTACCCTATCAACTTATTCGTTCTTACATTTGCTACAGGAACAGAGCTCAACGTAAACTGGACTTATGACAGTATTGATACTTGTCCAGTTTAGTATGAGCTGCGTGAGTTGGTCTGCCGGAGCCTGTGTGGTGTGTTTTGGTAGAGGAGCGCGGGGCGCGGGAGGTCTGACGCGGCTGGCGCTGGGTGTGCGTCGCGTGTACTAGTGCTCACTTCACACGTCGTACAAAGGTCGCTAACTGCCTGCTATTAACTGCTCGACCCCCCCTCCAGCCTAGTGATGTACCACCACTACTTGTTTTATCGAATTACTCTGCAAACTGCATCCATCAGTCGTCTACATTCTGTCAAGTTATAGTTACTACTAATTACGAAGCACACTATCTACTTATCTGGTTTGTTCTTCATATCTTTAAAAATGTTAGAAATACAATTCAACTATATTGAAGATTTTCTCTGAAGCTTTAAACAACAATTTTATGACAATTCCTTCAAATATATTAGTAAGACATTTCAGTAAGTTCTCCTAGATCTGCTTATACAATATTCTTTTTCACAATAAAAAAAGACTAGTGATAAATTACTGAACAAAAATCACTTGATCAATAATTATCTGTTTTTATTAGGAATGCTTAGAGAAATTGAGAAATTGCAAAGTTTTCTATGTTATTAATTAAGTACTTGCATAATCCCGACTTTATCGAGAACCAAACAAATATAATAAATCGCAAACAGAAGAAAATCTGCGACAAGTACGATTTGTGCCATCACTAACCCTCGCACCGCCCGCGGCTCCTTTCCCGGCATCTAATCAAGCGAAACAAAACCATACCACCTACATAATAAGGTCTTAATTCCATTGTGTACTTATCTTATTATTTTTCTATAGCTCTTACAACCAATTTGAGCTCTATTTGTAGATGGACTGAGTTGATATTCGTGTGTCGGTGGAGTATTGTATAGAGTCAATGATTTTGGTAGGAACAAGGGCTGTGCTCTCCAATGGTCCCGATAAATTATCCGCTTTCGTTTGTTTTACAATAACCGAACTGATACAATCGCCAGCGCTAATTGCAAATCAATTAATTGATTAATTTCGTGCAAATTGTTTCATGGACACGTTGTGTTTCAGTTGTTAGGTAATTAAAGGTACACTACACGTGTTACAAAACACGTGAACATGTGTTCCATAACATAAAGTTGTGGAACAATTGATTTACTCATTTATAGGAAGGTGGATAAAGAAAAGGAGTACTCGCATAAATACACATTGATTTCCATACAATCAGTCACTACGCTACACCACATGAGGTACCAGGCCATCATTACACGCCTTCTGCATTCAACAGCGTACATATTCATGAACACACACACGAACATATACATAATAACGTAATCATATTGAGGATAATTACAAAATTACACGTTGTAACTGAGGTGGGCCCGGGTTGGTGCCTAGTGCACACCCTTGCAGCCATTGTGCGCCCCACCGACCCAAAATATTGTGACAGCGTCCCACCTCGGCCACACAGGCGACAGTGTCACATTATTGTACCGATACACTATTGTGTCACTTTGTAACACTTTAAAATGGCTCTTTGTTATTTTAATAGGATCTGTGGCCTCTTGTAGCTTCTGAATAAGAACATCTGGATATCGGAAGTGAAGTTTCTACAAAGATATAAACGGGTTCTTTTTGTTGTTAAGGACTTGTTTGATCAAATGTATAAATTCCATAATTAGGGGCAACAATTGTGATTTTAATCAAAGCAAATCTTTTGGGTCAGACTCACCTACTGCTGGGTGTAGACCTCCCAGCTTTAAAATGCCGCCTTTAAGATAGTCAAACGTCCTTTTAAAAAAAATGGCTGTACGCGAATCACAGGTCCTATTTCACCGTTACAACAAAAATTACCTGAGCCATTGTAATATCCTTAAACCCCAAAAATAACATATGTAATTAAACATGTTGAAGTGGATAATGACAGGAGTCCACTTGACAGGTTTTTGCATTAGTTTCGCGGAAGTGTATGTTTGTGTAGGGCTGCGCCTGCGCCGCTACTGTGCTGTTCCTGTGCAACTGTTGTTATTACAACTCGATATTATTGTGCCGCCAGCGCCGCGCTGTTTGTGTTACACTTTATTTTTTCAGCACCTGTTGTGTTGTGTTATGTTACTGTAATTGGTTGGGAACCAAATGCGTAGTAGCCGTTAATTGATTGCCAGGGCCCGCGGTCCTTATAGGTTCTTGGAAACATTTTTTTTTTCGTGGTGACTGCTAGAGTATAGGTAGGAACACTTTGATCACGATGACCTGTAAAAAAGATATTGAATGTCGCTTTAATAGTGCAGGGGAATATTTACGAAATGTTTCCCTGTTTGTTTGTATTGACGCAGCATTAGTAACATTTGGTCATCATTACCGCAATGAATAGTCGCTTCCATCAAAACACTTGCAATAAAATTTCAATTACCTTAAACCAGGGACTTAGCTTGCATCTCAAATTATAAGAGCTCTTTTGTTGGCGGATTAGCCGACAAAATGTGGAGGGCACGCGGCCCGGCCGCCGCCGCCGCGGTAATTGAAATAGCTCTGCGCATTAGATGGTATTATAACCACCATTGTAAAATGGCCCCGGTCGCCTCCCCCGCGCGGTACTACTGCGTCTTGTGCTAGTTCATTGCATGTTGTGCTAAAGTTCATTATACGCTGGTCGCTTCTTGCACCGTGGTGTGCAGAACATTCTTGCAGGATTACAAGTCTAGTGTGACAGCCGAGCTCAATTAAGTAACCCTCGACTCGATTGGATATTAATTTATTGGCGTCATATAATTCAGTAATGCGGTCGGAATGCGGATCGTTTATAGCTTTTCTTCCACAGTGAGCTTTATTATTCGTTCCAAAGCCATTACGGGAGGTTGTGTGCTAATTTTATAATAAAATGTCCAAATAAACCCCCAGAAGTTACGTGAATAATTATAAAAAGTGTAAATGCCTTTACATCAAGGAACATTGGAATCTGTACCGAAACGAAATTTATTATTAAAATAATTTACATATTTTAGTTTCTAGGTTGTAGTAAATGCTGGTCTAGGCCTGCACCCGATACAGGGCCGGGGCTGGTGGCTCATAGCTCTTGGTAAGTACAACAACTGCACGAAGCAAGCGAACGTGTCCGGAATCGTAATGTGACGTTTTAAACCAAGATGGCGGCAACTCGAGAGCGCGCTAATGAATTATGACACGGGTTAACGGCAAATTAATATACATTATAAGCAGTTTACACAAACAAGCTGTGAGATGCTGCAGCTAATTATATTACAAGTTAAGCGAGCACGGAGATATTTACTTTCCCGTAGTAAATGTTATTTTACGCAGGGTCTGGCAATCATCTGAAACAAATACACACAACACAGATATTTACACAGAGGTAAATTTTTATAATATTATTAAAAATATAAAACCAACCCAGCACCACTATAAACCTCTAAAAGATGAAAGAATCCATTACCTAATTACTGTCAAATTTCAGCGTCGAAGTGTACACTTGAAAAACCTCAATTTTCTTTTGAAAGTTGGACGCCAATAAATGCAACAATTAAGACGAGCAATAAAGCAGCTGACAGCCGCCGAGTGTCGATAGAAATAAAATAATCATGATGACTCATTACCGGCGCGTTCTTGATGAGGAGGCGCTGTCAGGCCGCGCGCCGCCTGATTGACTCGAGTGGGGGCTGAGACTCAATTAAATCCCTAACATTTGTATTAATTAAACGAAAGGAATTTGATACGAATCGACAATGGCGCTCGTTTGACGGTGAGCCGTACTTATTGATGCTATTAGTTGAGGCTATTGTCAGTAAACATTTTATGTATAATTGTGTTGTCCGTGTAATTGGTGGTTAGATGTGAAGATCATCTTGCTGTTAACCTCATTGAGTTTAGTTAAATACATCATTTGTAGTCACCTCGTTATAAATATTATCTCACACTAATAGCACGTCAACCAGTCACACGCTGTGTGTATTATTTTAGATCAATACACATCAAATTGTTTTCAAACCATGGCGCTGTGTGAGTATTGTGAATCATGAATGGGTAATTCGATATCTCTTTTTCTGTCATCTTCAGTTGAGATTGAGACAAAGCGAGGTGCGCAGGCGCATTGTGTTCTAATGACAACACTGGAGTGTAGTGAGCCAATGAAGTGTCTGCCTCGTGCAGTTGACTCGAGCAAGGAGCGTGTCATCCTGTGCACACAGTTTTTTGTCATTTGTTGACATTAAGACAAAGCGTGTCTGCGTGAGAGCACTCGATGTCAACAACGTGGTAATAGCTAATTAAACACTCGCTTAACAAGCGTTAGATTACCCACATTACAGGGTATTTAGTGTAGACGTGTTTTGGTTCACATAATGGCCGTGTAATTATCTAGTTATCTAAATGTAGGTTCAATGTTTGCATTTTATCACGGCTAATAAGAGATATTGGAACTACTTCACTAACCGTTTCAAATGTTCTACACTACAAAGAAGCAGCTTCATGCTAACAAGATCTCAGATAGAAAATGTAACCGGTATCTTGTAAGCTTACTGAGTCATGATTACAATAAATAGAACTCTGTAGAAACTGAACAGACAACAATTTTATGACAATTTTACTTTATAACAAGGCAAACGCGTATTTGAATTTATTTTTAACACGTTAAACGCCATGGCAGTCACCGGTGACCGACATTAGCGGAGGATTTGCCTTCAACAATTATTTGTTGGCAGCCAAAGCCTTAATAGTTTAGGACTTTCAGAACACATATTTCTAAGATACATTGTTGAATATGGTTGTTACATAACACAACATGGTTGAGGCTCCACATTTCCAGGTCAGCTACATTCACAGGCCGACCTGGCTCACGGCGAGTAGAGAGCCTCAGCTGGGAACTGCACGGAACTGTCACCATTGTTCTCTGACAATGGCGGTCACTCCGCACTCGCCTCTATTTATCTTACACCTAACATAATTGAGGAAGTATTTAACTCCGCTTTTGTTGCGTTTTTTCCTTTAATATTGTTAAAATTGTACGACAATCAGGTAACTGACAGCCGTTTCAAGCCGCTAGGGTTGTCAGCCGGATGTGTGGCGCGAGAATGTTATTTTATTTTATAAAATTTAACTTAATGTGAAGGGTTGTCGTATATCAAGTATTTATGTAATAGTTTTATTTCTTTGGTATATTTAAGAACTTTTGTTTGAACTTTAAAATTATTTCTACTGCTTCATTTTCTTCAACAATTGAAACATACTTGCCGGTTACTACTACCTAGTTAACAACTTGAACGAACTCTTTAGAAAGCTTATAACAATCCATATAAAATATTGACAGCCCTGCGTGCGCGTGCGCAAGTCGTGGTGCTCAATAGAGCTGTCTTCAAGTTACGTGCACATTCTCTATGGTTGAGAGGCTCCAGCGACTATACGAACCCAGTTTTTGTGTGTCGATTGTCGATGGTAACCTAATAGTGTTCTACTAGTTGGCATTGTTCGCGTGTAAATATTGAAACGTAAGACGATTTGCAATCATTGCTCCGACGTCCATCACCGATGTGGCATAACGCGCGCTTTATTGAACTGTATAGTGGGCTGGTATGTTGAAGGGTACAGCCTGTGTGGTATGGGTAGAAGTTTATAGGAACTCTGGGTTTGATTAGGATTTTTTAATACAGTGGTACAGATCATCTAGTGCTACAGAGCTAAAAATCTTCTGACTGAGCTCAACGCTAACAAGACAAATTATATATTTATAAATGTTGTTCAATGTTCAACTTATGCTTTTACAGTTCTGCCAGTCTATCATTTAATAATGAGAATAGACGAATAGAATACTAAAACCAGTCTTAATGATTTTTTTGGCATAAGCTTTTAAACGAACAGAGCGTTACCGGCCTTTTGGAGATTTTTTTTTAAACGTTGCCCCACACTAGGATTGTCTCCTGTATCGTGGGAGCGTTTACAAACATACAAGTTCACATACCTACACGTGACACCCAGACCCGAAACAACAATTTTGTGGACACAAAGAGTTGTTCCGTGCGGGAATCGAACCCACGGCACGTTGCACGGCAGCCAGATAGCCAGCCACCGCGCCACCCGTGCAGTCAAAGGAAATTAGGAGTTTGAGGGTCGTTGGAGATTCAGGAATTAGGGAGATTGGGGAAGGGGTGGGTAATTGGGCTTCCGGTAACCTCATTCACACGACGAGACACAACGCAAGCGTTGCTTCATGTCGGTTTTCTGAGCGGCCGTGGTATCACTGCGGTCGAGCCGGCCCATTCGTGCCGAATGGCTTTCCCACACTTATGATCACAATTTTAGGATCCATTATTTTTAAAGTCTACGTTGCTATTTGAATGAACCAATATTTTGCCTTTAAATCCAAAGTTATTATGTATGGGTGGCATAGGCGAGGAATCTTAAATTGTTCCTTACCATCCCACCATACCCCTTACCAATGTATTTTTTCCTTTACAATATAAAATAAGTGTGATGCAAACGAAAGGACCTAACTCAGTGAAATTAGTAATAATAGATAACGATATAACAGCTAGTGCAGACTGGGCGCCGCACCGATTTGGTCCCGGCTCAGTCCCAGCTCGGTCCCAGCTCGGCCTCGGCTCGGCGGCGCTGAATCTGAGGCAGCGAGCACTTTTAAATTGGAATTCCTAGCGGGAGTTGTTTGTACTTGGTAGCTTAATTAATGAATGTAATTGTTGCAGGGTTCCCGCAAATCAAGTCGCCGTACAGCCCCGGCTCGCAGCCCCATCTCACCGGTGAGTCGCATTTTTGTCTCCAACTCATTACATTAAGATTTGCAGCCGATCAACAGAGCACGACGTTGCCTTTGTTTTTACTCTTCTTTTAACTCCCTGTGTTTCTTACTTCGTTCAGATTAAATGACATTTTTCATTAGCGACACGGTTCGTCTTAATGCAAAAGTTATCTTTGATAAAGTTATTTCCGATCTACGTGTCATTTTGTTTGTTCCACTCATGTGTAATTTTTATATATTAACGGTGGACGAGCACTAAGAAACGATTTCATAATAGTCAACCAGGTGACATTTTGCAAGTTGTCTCTGAGTAAGAGAAAAATGATAATAAGTACTGTTATCCATTCATCAACAACAGGTGCACGTGAGACATGTCTTAATAGAGTATGAAGAGGGAACTGTTTGCAGTGTGAGACTGAGGCACGATGAAAAACATTCGCTGAAGTATTTTGATTAACAGAGTGGCTTGACGATTAGTAACCATAAATTAGAGACGGGCGCTGAAACTATGGGGAACAATACATTTGCCGGTGATTTAGGAAAGTGGCTGTGTGGCGGGGCCGAGGCACGCGGGGGAAGGGGGATCCCTCGTGTGAGTCCCCCCCCTCTAACACACCCGTGTACATCACCCCCCGCCTTTGTCTCAGTAATGAATCCGGCAAACGCCAAACGTCACCGCGCAGCCGCTCGACCCAGCCAATACCACAAATCATACTCCTATCTATTAGCAATCGGAAATTCAACCCTATTTATACCATCCCAGAGTCGAACCTTCATTAGTCTTTATTGGACTTATTACCCTCTTAAAACAGATGAGCAAATTCGCTTAGAACGTGACGTTTGAGAAAATATTCAGTTAAATGCAAATTAGTTTTTGTGATAAAGATATAATTCGGGGCTCGAATTACTTAATATAACGAAGGTCACGGAGCGCGGAGCCCGGAGGAGATTAATTAACACTCAGGGTGTGAGTAATGAAGGCGCGTATTATCTGGTAGCTAGTAGGGACTGTAGTCAGGGTGTCACGCGTCACGCAGACATGTGTTCATGAGCTGGATGACACTAGTTGTGTATGAGTGCGCACGTAATAGATAACGACGTGTGACGAGCTGAGTCTCGTTTTTCATTCCGTAACCGCAGGGTCGTGGTGTGATGGCACCACTGTGGCATGCGATGCGAGCGGCGCCGCGCGGCGGAGTGCGGTGTGCGGTGTGCCGTGTGTCGCAACCCCAGCGCATGAAAAGCGTCACAGAAAACAAACCTGGCTCCCGCCGGCAGCCATTTGTAAAAATTGCCTCCGCCGCCATTTCAGTGCGGGAATTTCATATTTGGAACGCCACGGGGCGGAATCCGCGAGTGGATTTTGACATTTCCATCATGGCGGCAAGTTTTATTGTTTTCTAAAACAATTGCAGCGCGCCGCTGCCGCTGCGATGCCCGCTTTGCCGCTATTGTTTAGTGGCAGACATTTTTAATTTGAAAATTAGGGGTAGCTCATTGTTTCTCCAGTGCCGAATAAAAGTCAGGAGTGTAATGAGGCTGTGACCTCATTGGTCGCGCGGTCAGAGCGCCACAGCTTTTAACCTCTCGGAACAAGACTTTTACATCTGAATACTTCCACTAATTTCCATTAATTAGTGCCAATCTCTGTCTATTTGCAGAATCATGTCTTGTTGGCATGGACGTCATAAAAATACTAATTAGACGAGAGTTACACGGAACAGTAGTTTATTTTTATTCACTCAAACTTGTCTGTGTATCATTAGTTACACGTCACAAGTAATCCGACATGTCAATAGAGCTTGTCAACTTAATTTCCATGTAAATGTGTGTCGTGTTCACAAGTTAGTGTTGACAGTTGTGGCTTCTCCTGAGTGTTCACACTCGGCCGGCGCCGGCCGGGTGCATTACAACAAACATTTGTATCAAACGTTGGCCGAACGCTGAGGAAATTATTTTTTATTTCTGTCAAACTGAGACAAGTAGCGACTGTGGATACAACAACACTTCATTACAAAGTTACAGCTGCAGGACGGAGGACTCATATGTCGCGGAGACAAGGGTGGTAGTAGCGTGGCAGGGCTCGCGTGCTGTGGTGGTGGCGCGGAGTATCAGGTGTCAGAGGAGCCGCAGTGTTTAGTCAAGTTAAGTGGCGACAGCGTTGTAATAACAGGCAGTATATTAAAGTGCGGCCAACACTTGCCACTTTCTTCCTCGTAACGAAGCGTGTCGAGTTACTGCGGTGTGAAGTGTTGCCGCTTGCTGCGGTGCGCGGCGTCGCCTCCTATCAATCCAACACTCGCGCTGCTTGTTTGGTTACACATCTTCTTTTTATCTATTTTTCAATAGGCCATTGAACGAAACAAATTAATTTGTATAAGACTTTAGGTAATAAATTGGTTAAATAAATTCCAAATATGTATTCAAATCTATAAAAATGTATAATCTTTCAAACACTACTATAATCCTTTCTACTTTAAAATTTCGTTTTTTTTTCCTTCGTTTTTAGTCGCCCTGAACCGGATACTTACACCACGACATTCATTTTTAGTAGTTCAGCTAGCTAGGCAATCTAGTCCTTAATGACATTAAAAAGTATAAGATGTAATTGAATCACTCATCGTGTAAGTGGTGTGAGTTGTCTATAATAAGTGTAATGAGTCAGAGCGGCGCGGGCGCAGAGTGTTGCACAAACACGCGAGAGTGGCGCTAATTGTCGCGGTGCGCGGTGTCCGGTGCCGCCCACCCGTGGGACACTCCATGTGGTGCATTATCTGTGTACAGAGACACTTGTGTCTTACAAGATAACTGTGGGTAAGCGGTAACATTTGTACCCACAGTGTAATAATCTTAACACTGTTAAAATTCACTTCTGTTTTGATTTTAGTAAATTCCTACACATATGTAGGTATACATACCTCTTAGTAGTAGCTCTTTGTTGGCAAATAGGATCTACTGTATAACAAAACTGTTCTTATAGTAGGTAGAATTTTTTTTTAATAAAAAAAAAATCTTTATATAATACAACCTTGAAACCTTCAAGAAAAGAGCGTATTCCTTTTTAAAAGGCCGGCAACGCAGCTGTGACTCCTCTGGTGTAGCGGGTGTCCATGGGCGGCACTGATCGCTTACGATTAGGTGATCCGTGTACTCATTTGCCTCCTATTCCATAAATTAATACCTATCTAATATCTATAGATGAAAGTCATGAAGATTTTTGAAGAGTTGAAAAATGGCACTTGTGTATCATCTTAATGATCTGAAATTCAATAAGCAATGTACTAGTAAAATAAATGCAAAGCGCTGGTTTAACCAGCCAAACAAAACTTTATACCAGTATATTAGAGGTATTCAAATACGTGTAATATTGAGAATATGGTCTGTTACACAAATACGTGTAATAGTGAGAATATGGTCTGTTATACAAATAACACAGTGACGGCATTCAATAAGCAATCTGCTAATTCAATAGGATTGCTCGTTACAATAAATTCATTAAGGCAACGACTTGTCGAGCAAACAGTCTGTAAGTACCGAAGTACTTACTTCTAAATATTACCTCAACGTCTTAATTAATAGCATTGTTTCACACATCTGCCCATACAGACATACAGACGAGTATCAATTACACATATTGCGCAAGATATCGACTACACTCGTACAATGCTCAATTAGTGCGCCTTCCAACAAATATGGCGGCTAACGAGTTTACCAAATGACTGAATTACAATTACATCTTATTGTTTTATTAAATTAATTATTGTGTGTGTGTGTGTTAACTTGGGAGAGATTTAAGTACATGTGTGTGTGGCGTCAGGATAATTTAATTACGAATAAGGTACACATTGCCACTTTGCTGACTTAGAAACGTTTATGTTATCCTTCAGAATGCAAATGTCTACTACGATTTAAATGTATTTTCTCTTTCTAGTTAATTAGAAGGTTAATCGACAAATTATTCATTAATCAGTTGAATAACCCTGAGTCCGTTCATTACCTAAATAAATAATAACAACAAAATCTAAAATGTTCTGTACAAGATTAAAAGGATATGTGTACAAAGTTCCCAAAACACGATCAGATTACATCCCACCATCCCACGGAGTACAGAAGCCTTCCCCAAGTAACATAATAAGAAGGCATCATAAAGATATTAGGCGTTAATACAAATAATATTATTTGTCAGCCAACAAGTGACGTGGCGGGGAGGGAATCATTTCGGCCACCTTCCCCCGAGGCTCGTTACGCGGCACTTTCCGCAATTTTTTGAAAACGATATTGTTGAGCCTCCCCTGCACTGCTAGTAATGATGTAACCATATCTCGCCTCGCTCCAATCTGCTAAGTAAATAGTTTCCGTGACACTTGAACATTCTTCAAGGGTAACCTACGTAAGTACATAAGAATTTATTTTCTGAGCAATTATAAAATTATGGTAAAATGTAAATTCATCTCATCACTCTAGCTATCAGACCACCACGGATGGGGCCCAATAGGGCTGATACCGATACGGAGTCGCGGAGAACCTAACGGGTTACCGGGGCTCCGGCTCAAAGTGCAGGAGTAGGAACGGGGCGGTTTTTAGTTAGTAAGAGTCTGACACTCCCTCCCGTCTCACCCAGGCGGGAGCAGTCACTCGATGATTTTCCATCTTAAAAAAAATCTCATCACTATACCTACATAAAACTAGAAATCAGTTTAAGAAATTGTTTTTGATTCTTTTTCCCACATAGAGATCTATTGTAAGCGAGCAAACAGTTATTTCATTGTAATTTCTTGTTGAGAATTGTAACAGTATCTAATGTTTCTTGAGTTGCCTATAATGCACGGTTCCTAGGTAAACACATAAGAAGTAGGGATGTCAACAAGCCGATACAATTAGATGGCGGCGGGCGCGCGCACCCGAGAGGAATAATTTAAAAAGCCGCGGCCGCCCGATCCATCGCACACTCCGCTCAATTACACCATTTTAATGCCCACTCCCGGCTTCCTCGTAAGAAGGTTTCCTCGTTAAGTGTTACATGTTTATTGTCTCGAAGGGAGCCAGCCAGGGTGTTCTTGTGGCAATTTTTATACAATACTTATGTTGAATAACAACTGAACTTGGTTGGGTTTGTGTTAAAACCTGTTTATGGGATCTTGAGGAAGGCTATCAATTTATTTCTAGACAGTTTGAAATATATTTACTATCTAGGTATGTATGTATTTCTAACGAGTGATATTGCGTTTCATGCTATCAAAGAGCCAAGGAACAGTTGATACAGAAAGACTACCCTCCTCAGATACATTCAGAATAAGACGCTCCCATCACACCTGGGGCTATGCTAGAAAGGTACAACGCTGAACAAGTCAAAGTCACAACTAAAAGTTAACGTGTACACGAGCACTCCCCCCTCTGTCTCCCTGCCGCGGGTGGAGGGGGGTGGGGCGTGGCCTGACCGGACACTGTAACTGGCACTTGGTTATTGGCCTCTTTTCCTAGCCGGGAGTGCTCGGCACTCGGCACTCGGCACTCAGTACTCTCAGTAGTGGGCAGTGAACACGTGGTGTGCCTGCGGTGGCCGGTGTGGCCGACATCGCTCATTACATGTCAATTATTGCTACCGATAACCGATAGTCTGCTCTCTCACTGCTGACTGCACGATGATAGGCTGGAGGCAACACGTCTTTGTGTTGTGCAGTAATGTATGCAACTTGAACAAGCTAATTTATAGTAAGTAAATAAAACTTATACAGAGTATTACGTCTAAAGAAAAATCCTCACTTTAAACACTAAAAAGTATCAGCGACTAGGCAGTACTCAGTGTCTACTAAAGTAAATGCCTAAATCTAATTTTAGCCAGAAGCTCGTACACAATGACACGCTCGCCTCGAATCCACTTCCTGTAGCGGCAACAATAATATTTTACGATTAGAACCTCCTCCCTCTCACTCCCTCTTAGAGGCCACTGATCGCATAATGACTAACTTTCAATAACACGCTCGGCTACGGGATAATGAACCTTACTGCGTTGTGATATGGAGGATTAAGGTTAGAAATACGTTTTGTCTACGTCCTCCGAAATATCAAAGTGAAGAGCGTCCCATTAGCAATTATAATGGCTACTGTCCCGTGCTGAGTGCCTGCTCATTACGAGCCGCTCGCCTGCCGCCGCCGCCCGGCGCCGCCCGCCGCCCGCTGGTCACAGCTTGCCAACTTTGTTGGTTAATTACTTGACACTTCTACGAGCGTGCTCCAACGTTATCGCAACTTTTTATTAAAGTTTTAAAGCTCCAAACTATGTGACCTCACTTCACTACTCATTATTAGATTAATTCACCGATACGCATTATGGAAGAATGCTCAGTCATGCTCAGTTTACGCAACAACAGTAACGGCTAGTTTCAAAATATCTAATTTTATTTAGACTTAAACTTTTACTTTTAAACATTTCTAATAATTATTTCATTTTCATATAAATTTATAGAATGTCTATTTTCTACATAGACATGCTTAGATTCACCGTTTGCTAGAAAAGGTGCATGCACCATGCACCTCGGCGGATATAAGGCAATCTCTAACGTTACCGCTTGTGGACTACACACGTTAAAGATGGAGAAATATGTTACTGCACACATCTATACAAATATATGTGTGTTTGAACGTAGGTATACGGTACAAACGTCCTTTACAAGGAGTCTCGAAGCAAATTCAAAACCCGCAAAGTGAAGTGGTTGACCAAAACGGTAGAAATAAGAGCAAAGCGATCGAGATCATAATATCTGGTGGCGGAGGTTGTATTGTGTGAGCTGCGAGCTGCTTTGTGAGGACTTGTTCTATTTTTGTTAACACCTGCGCGGTGGGAACAACGAGCCGTAATGTGATAGCTGTGCACCACTCCGCACTCCTCACACTCAGCCTGGACGCGCCGCGCATTGTGCGCGGGGCCTTAGATAGCGAAGACGAGGACGACCTAAGATCTCGTGACCTTCGCAAATCCGTACATAAACAATGCGTTATACTTGTATTTTTATTTTATCAATTTTGTGATACATTTTGTGTCATTTCTAATGAAAATACGTTTGGTACAGTATACAGCAATAAGTACGCTTTACAAGTATTTGCCCAGTTATGGGCTTCCTGCGTTCCCGTTTATTATTTGCTCTATTCTTGTTTTAATTTATTATTTTTATTTGTTTCATGTAATTCGTAGCGGTCCGACAGTTTTATTCAGGTAATTTGTTAACCGTGCATTTTATTATTTTTCATGCTTTGACTAACAATCTGTGATGCTCCTGCATAACTAACAACTGACAAGCGATACTCGTTACATGGTGATACGTGTGCTATTTTCTTTTTACGTATAATAATTTATTACATATTATTCGTAAAGCATTATAAAAATAAAGGTGTAGCGACATATGTGGCGGGTGGAGGCGCGATGATGGCGCGACACTCGTGGAATCAAACAAGCGTCAATTGGCTTGCCGCGGCAAATTGGCAATTCGTACGCGCCCTAATTGCATCACGTCTTATCGTGTTACTCGTAAACGTTTTACCTGCAAGCATTCTTGTTAAGCTTTTTATTTGAATGAGATAGCGATTCGAGCATCCGTCTCGTGCCTAAATTAGATCCTCGCCGATTTTATTTTCGTTCTCAACGTTCCTCGCTGAGAACTGACAATAATTTTATTTGTAAATAATAAAACGTCTTTTTGTGGACTGAAACGTCGGCTCATTCAGCTCTTTTGACTTAATTTTATTTGGTGTAAATATTATAAATTGGATAACTTTGGGGCTGAGAAAAAGCGATATTGCGCGTTCTATTTATGGTAACGATTTCATTCGAAAATAGATTGCACGCGGTTGTTCCAGTATACGCGCAAACAGGTATTTTAACAATATGAAAAACGAAATTGTATAAACAACGTAGATAGAATCAAGAAACCACATTTAGCGACACAATAAACAACACTGGCATTAAGTGCCGTAATGTGCACCTCTGCCTACCCCTTCGGGGATAAAAAGGCGTGATGTTATGTTATGTTAATAAACAACACTACACTTTGCAAAAAAACCTCAGATCAGATGCGAAAGTCTCAATCCCAAATCAACAAACCGGTCGCAGTGGTACACGCGTCGCCAAATATTTCTCTAACACAATAACGTAGGCAAATACAGGCAATAGAAGCTTTCGTAGGCAAATCTCCACGTATGCTGACGTCACGCGCGTCATCGCGTCACGTCGCGCGAACACGCGGCACGTACACGCACTGGCGACACACAGCTATATTTCAGAAGTACAGGGCTATCTTACAATTATGGTTATTAGATAAATATGGAGTCAAAAGAAAGTTGGAAAGAGGTCAATTTTATCTGTTACAACTTGCTTTATTTGCATATCATGGTTTTTTTCGATAACCACATCAATGACACTAAAATCATTATCTAAGATAGACTTATGGTACCAACAAGTGATATTTTTCGGTTGGTCAATAAATGTTATATACGGGAGTCTACTCTCAAATGCACAGACCTTTTGAAATGAATGCATATATTTAGAAGTACAAGACATATGAAGTAATGTACCGTATAGTAATGAATATTTAGCAATCTAGTTAGTTTATCAAAAGAAGCGTATTGATCAATGATATCTTTCGAAGATGGCGTGCAATGAACCTTCTCTCGCTGCCTGTATAGTGTCACCTGCGAGTGTGAACGAGGAATAAATCTAATCGTCAGCTGATCTCAACAAATTGGCCGCGCGACGATTGCCAATTTGTACAGAAATCGCGACAGTCGCGATTGGCCCAATATATGGAATAAACGTTCGCAATGTTGTCGCGTTTGCGATATATATTATATTATGTTTGAAAGATATACTTTATCGCTTTGTGCTACACTTTACAGTTCATGTTAGTTACGCTCGCTGCCACAATTTCAATATGATGGAATGAACTAATAAACTACAGCAGTCAAAGATATTTCTGAAACAATACTATGTATAACAATATTATGTATAGTTGAGCCATCTTACGTAATCTTAATACAAAAAAATTTAAGAGCTGAGTAATTTTTCTATTTATGTCTGCTTCCAAAAAATCATTTTAGTCTTCTTAGTCTATTTGGTACTTAGTTATCATCTTCAAGCCCGTCTACGATGAAGATTGCATTCTAAAATTACAGTTCAGAGTCCGTTATTCATTAGGTATGACAATTGATACCTATTAATTGCCAATATTATTTCAAGTACAGCCATTTTAACGCCCAAATTGAGAAACAATGTTTTATTTAAATATCTTTTGAGTATGTGCTCAGATATTCTTTTGTATTTGATTAATTGACCAATCATGTTGAGAAATCTTTAAGCTTTATTCGGTTAGATTGGTGATTTCGAAAACAACAATGAGATCAACCGACAATTGATTAATAAATAAATATGTTACATCGTACGCACTAACTTACCACGAAGGTTTAGATTGATGCTGATGGGGAACTCCCAGTTACAGCGAAGTATTTATATACAGCATAATTGTTCCATAATCCATTTTCATTTGGCGCACAATGGCGCCGCCGCCGGCGAAAGTGGCAGTGTTCTTCACGACAAGTAGCTTTCCTTCAGCAACACTCGGCCCTCCCGGCAGAGGGGAGGGCTCCCGCTATAAATTATACTGGTCCATGATATGAAATAGACTTTATTTATTCAGTGGCAGGGTCCAGAGTGCGTTGTGCGTATAATTCGTGTTAACGCATACATTATTGGTTCGTTGGCGTCGTGTCGTAATGATCGCAGTATTTTTATAATGATACAGTTTTGTCGAGCTCTGTGGGCTGTGGGCTGTGGGTACACTGTACGCTGTACACCTTACACCGGGAATACACTATAGGCGCGATGTAGTTACACATGTACTAAGTACACAGTAGTGAGTAGAAATCACGTGATCGCCTTATTTATGTAAAGTATTACAATTAAAAATAAAGCTTCATAATAATCTTGATCTCTAAAATTACTAATTTAAATGGCAAACACTATATATTATACTATTAGTCTTATGTGCCAGGTTTCAATCAGTAATTGCTTAATAGTTCATCTTCAACCTTCTGAATTTAAGGTCTTTTATTTGAGATCTTAGTTAAGAACGATTTGTTTGGAACACATTCATTCATTACAAAGTATTTTTATCAATTTACTTATTTATCTACCCAAACATACCCGAGTAGTTACTTTTTCTTTATATAAACGGTGTATCATGAACACGTATTTCAGTGATCGCTCCCCAACTGAGTGGCGAAGAGTCCCGAGCCCTCCCGAGCAGTCCCGAGGGACGAGCGAGTGTATTGCGACACAGTTTAAGTGATTACCTCCTCACGATACTGCCTTCACTTACTTTGACAAACCAACGATATCCTATCATTCACCCTGTATATTGATAAATATCTCGTAATAACGTAGTGGCGTAGCTCGTAGCACTTCGTAGCAAGTTACTGGACTACGCGCTACGCGCTACGCGTACTACGCGTACTACGGCGAAACAAATAAACTTTCCAATTACATCAATTGTTTTTGTTGTAAGAATGAATGGACGACGGACTTTATAAATGAACATGCGAAGGTTGGTACATAAACTTATGTTTTATTTTATCTATTCAATGCGCACCTGATGCTTTCCATTTTTTCATAACAACTAGAAATCTGAATTCATACTTACACAAATATATTCCAATGTTCTAAATCATATAAAGTTCCATTCGATGGTGTATCTCTGCACCTTTAGTGTACATTTAGTTTTGTGAAAAAGTAACACACACATACATCGGACTTTCTTAGTGTGATAAGATTTATTAATAATTATTAGTACTTATTAATTTATTTATCTACTTAACTAAATATTAATAAATTGACATACATGTTCCTTCAATACAAATATATTTTTTTTTGTTTATTTTAACATTAAGTTATCGAACAGAACTTACAGTTGTAAGTACGTACCACGGTGTGGGGCGACTGGTGTCGTTACTGTGACCAATCGATTGTTAAGACACGCTCGGACACAGAGCGGGACAAGTGGACACATGCTGCTGTTACCCTTTCTGACTTTGTGACTTCTAGTTTAGGTGATTACCATCTGGAAAATAATTATGTCCAGGTGTAATTTTAACAGCCTACCTACTATATTAAGATGTGTTGATTTGTCCCTCTTCACATTGCGATGGTGTGGAAATTATTAACATCAAGTCTATGAACTAGATTTAACTAAATTATTCCAATTAGGACATCTAATGTTCCTAATTATTACAGAAAGTTAATAAAACAAATACGACGAATCAGTTGTTAAGACAATTGAGTTTCATTAAAATAACATTAGTTGTTTTTTATATTAATAAGTATGGATCGATTTGTAAGTGATTGTCATAGTCGCAATATTACAATACGTTAGCGCTATGTTCCCGGTTGTCCGGCTGTACAATAAATAATAGATTACTTTCAAAACATTAATAAAGTTAGCACGTCGACTGACCTCATAATGTGTCTGCCAAACTCGCACCCTTTACAAAACACTACCATTCGCAATCCGTCACGCACCATCGCAAACAAATAACATACCGAGACTGTAAACATCCCTTCACCGTACATTGCCGGCTATCTACCGAGCTTGGGCAGAGCTGTAGTTGTTACAGAGTAATGTATGCTGTGCAACATTGTTGCAACGTTAAGCTGTTTCTCGGTAGATCCATGAGCGAACCGCTCTAAATTTAATAATTCATTGTCGTATTCATTGGCGCTAAATTCAATTACCCGTCGTCCCAGAGGGTTCGCCCCCGCCCGCGCGGTCCGCCGGCCGGGCGGCCGTCCCGAGGGATGCGCTCGATCTATTCTATTAACCCGCCACCGCGCGCCTGTTTACTAATTCATTTCGCAATCACATTCGGTAATTATGTGACAAATCCCCGAGCGAGTGTTGTGTCGTGTTGTCACACTACTTGTTAAGTGGATTTGGGAGCGGGCGGCGATTTGCGCGGGTACGGCGGGCGGCGATTGTCCGCAAGTTTGTGAGCCTGAGCCAGCGCGCAGCGGACGAGTGGGCGAGGAAGTGAGCGAGTGAAATGGACTGGTGTTAACGACAGTTTGTCTTGTTGTCAGGAGTGTCGTCGTTGGAGGCAGCGAAAGATTTCACAGTCGACGGTCTCACCGGGTACAACGGCAAGAAAAAGAAGAAAAAACGTAGACACAGGTAACTAATTGTGCACTAGTATGATACATCATTATTTTGTTACAACTATTACGGCTACTTATACTTACTTATATTCTGCAACGCTTCAACAAAAATTGCACACTACAAACTTTGTTTATATTGATAAGGTCCCGATATCGAAAATAATCTATGTCACTTCTGGATATCGAAACATACTTACTTAATATATATGTCGACATCGAGATCTTGTCATTGTGAATGAGCGCTGAAAAATCTTAACTGAAGCTCTTCATCATATTTTCCATTAACAAACCTTTAATACATTGTTAAGACTTTATTCTAAATAGTAAGATCGCAAAGAACAGTACAAATGATAGTTTTATGTATGAGTGTGAGTATAAAATCTATTACCTATTACCAGTACCTACTCAGAATAAATAATCGACTCGTTATTTAATTAAATTCTAAGTTAATTTTTCTTCTAGATTCACGAAGAGTCACTAATATGTTTTTAAAACGTTAGGAAATAAGAACTCGTTAATTTTAGTCTATGTTTAATAATTATACAAAATGGCTTTAATTTAAATAAAAAACAATTAACTTGAGACGCATAGCAACTAGTAATAATTTAGGTATTTAATTTGCAAGGGTATGGAAAACTAGACGGAACAAGACGTAGGTACTTAGAGGAAATGGAGGAAGTTCTCACTTTTCCGATTTTCTTCAGTAATAGGTAAATGAAAAAAAAATTGTTAAATAATTTTATCAACAGATGTTAGTCATTCGTTCACTTGTGCTTTTAATTGTTTTGAAAGAGGAAGGGAAGATATTCAACGGTTAGCTTGGTTTACAAGCGACCAAGATATCAAAAACAACTTTTTCTTACTAATAAATACTCCTTACATATGAAGTACTACCCAAAACCCTTCAGTATCATATAAATATGTCGTGAGTCTAACAGTTGGCATAATAACATGTTTCGCTCCTCAGCCGAACAATCTTCACATCGTACCAACTGGACGAGCTGGAGAAGGCGTTCAAGGACGCGCACTACCCCGACGTGTACGCGCGGGAGATGCTCTCCCTCAAGACTGACCTGCCAGAAGACAGAATCCAGGTGAGCGCATACCAGACGTATCAGGCCACTTGTGGAGACTAGTAGGAACTGCGGCGTTTTTAGAGATATAGAGATATTTGTTTTAATGTTACCAACGTATGTCGGGGTAATTAATTGGTTTTTGCGCTTATTATAGTTAATTGAGTTTTTATGCGGCAACTGATAACCTAATTTTATAAAACAGATTAGTATTATACAAATCTTTCATTACTTTATATTCTTCTAAGTCTCTTGAGTACTAGGATCGAAAAATGCCAGACTTTTTAAATGTAATCGTTTAAAAATTGAGTTTACTTCCTTCTAACGTTACATCAATTAGAATCGGATCACAACATTCGTCCCACTGAACAACAATAGTGAGGCAACATAATAGCAATGGCACAGTCTGCCACACCGTGTTCTGTGGCGTGGTGGGGCAAAAAACCGTACCTTTATAACAAGATTACTTCAATTGCCATCGATTGATGTCGCAGTGTAACATGATACTTACTGGCAACAAATATAGGATAGCTACGTGAGAATTTATTTACCTTCATGGATAATTTTTTAATGAGTTACTAAGATTGTTAAGCTTTACTACGTTAGTGGCCAGTTAATGCCATTAAATAATCTTCCGTGCAAATTATGTTGTGGCTGTAAAATAAACTGATGACGTTGATTTTTTATTACCTTTGACCAATATGGATTTAGACCAAAGATAGTTAAATGAATCTCGTTAACTAACGTATCCTACTTACTTTAAATAGATTTCTAATGTAATAAAGGATACTAATATTATGTAAGACTACAAATGAATTAGAAGTGGTAGGTCGTTGTAGATAGATACTAGGTCGGACAAAAATAACAGCATTTTAGTCTCCAGTAGGTTACTAAAGTGCTATAATTTTCTTCAAAAGATCTTTTTTTTGGTCAGCAAATTGACCAGTTCACTGATGCAAACACACAGTTAAAGCTTAATTGGGACATCACCATAGGTAATTTAACCCACGACTCTCTGTTAAATCCCTGCAGTTCTCATTTTTTGCGTCCCCGGTGTGCATTTGTTGCCCAATAGCGGAGTGCATGTCAGTCCACATCAATCGCTGTTGACGTGAATTCGACACTCGATCCTTGCAATACGATATTTTGTGCAAACAATTGCTTAAAGATTTCGCGGAAGGAAGTTTTTTTCAACAACAATTAGATTGCACGCACGATTGAATTGCACAGTTTTTGTGTATTGCGAAGCAAATCTAATTATTGAACGTTTTCTATGAATGCAATAAAGGCAATGCTTTGATATTGTTTTTTACATTTCAGCAATCATTGTTGGGTATGTCAATAAATACTTAATGTATGTCAATCTTTACTTACCTATAAAAGAGAGTAATACAATTCTGACTACAGGTAATGTTCTAAGTATAGATACTTCGGTATTTCAATCAGTGACTCGTGATCTGGACTTGAACGGAATCGGTAGTGGCCGGGGTCAATGGTCACGCACTTTCGTATTAATAAATCCTCGATTTAAATTTCCCTAATGTGAAATATTGCTTCACTTAATTATATTTCTGGTGTTTAAGCATTGGCTATTGCGTTGACAAATTAATTAAACTGTTTGTATAGAAGTGATGTGTGCACCTACCTGCTCACTGCGTGGTTGTGTAGTGTAGGTACCTGCCTAGTTGTCCCAGTAATTGCTAGTCATAATTATTATTAATAGTTTTTCCGTTCGCTGGCAACACACAACAAGGGCTCAAGTGTCGCGCCTTCCCTACTCGGAAGCTGCGGGGAAAACACAAATATGGCCACCCCCACGACTACCACCCTCCCTACCCCCCGCCCCGCTAGCAACCCGCGCCCTCCACGCACCCGGCAAACACCGCACATTTATGAAAATTTCATTTCCAAACTCACAGTCCTCATACCAAACTAAAATAAACCCTAATCTGACCGCGTAGAGTTTATTGCCACTTAATTTTCTCAAGCAGGAAAATTTCACGTCTTACACCAAAATGGAATCTATTTCATACGTTTCAAAGTACGTTTTACAGTTGGAGTGTAAAGTTATGAGTGATGGTAGTTGAATTTTCGGTGTAATGGCTTACTGGGGATTAGGTTTCCCCAATTTTGGGGCGCGTACGTTTGTGAGACGTTGCAATAAATGGATTATTATGCAATCAAACGTCTCGCAGGCACGGAGGCTCCGACCTCTTTGTCTACTACAATGTGGCTGTACCACAAGTTATGTCTAACATTGTAATGTATTGAACGTTCAGTTCATTTAAAATTATGTCAAGTCAAGTTAAGTATGGAGTTTTCAGGACTTCGTTATTTTTGATTCGATATAATTAGCAGTATAAAGTTTGATAGGGCCTTGTATTTGCCTTAAGTAAGGATTTCAATATTTTAAAATCATTATGGGTGTTCAGGCTCAGGTTAGACATGAACACTTGTGCAGCCAATTCAGATATATTTCATAGTATTAACCAGTTTAGTGATCAGTTCTAATTAGCAATTAACTTTAGAACACCTTCATATAATCTCCGACATAGAGTCGAGAGCTATCTGTAAACTATTTCCAATCCATTAATTATATCGTAAGTGCGTACACACCGCCATCTATCAGGCACTCGCGCCGACTACGCGTAGCTATGGCAACCGCTCGCTGATTGGCCACTTCTACTCTAGTAAAACGAGCCAGAACGGTGTAACCACCACCTGAGGCTACTCAAATCTGTGGCTTAAATAGTAGGGTACAAGGTTTATTTTAATTAATCAGATATACGGTGTTATTGTGTTCGAGTTTTGTGCATTTGTATTATTAGCTCCGCCTCTTAGTCGCATGGCGGACTGGGTTTTGTCTTGGCTGGGTTTGTCTTTTTGCGTCCGTTTTGTTTGTGTAATGTACTATTACACGTACATCTGAGTACGTAGATACAGACACTAGTCTGTGAGGAGAGCTGTAGTTATGTAGCCTTACGAGCTAGACAAACGGACTGATTTAATTACATTAGATTCAGTCTGTAAGAGTGAGTCTGGGATTGTCTAACTACGAAGATAAGTCAGTACTTACTACGGTGTTTTAGATTTTTCTATATTGACTCATATGTTTGGAATATTTTAAAATCTTCATCTTTAAGTATAAAAAATATTTTGTAGCTGTGTGTGACTGTGTCACTGAACTCCAGAACGCGGATCGATACTTGAATGTTTACTATTCATTTAAAAATATTTGGAGCGGTCAATACAAATTAGGTAGGATTAAAAAATACGTACTTAATTAATTATGACTGGACTTACTATGGAGGCACTTAGTATAGCGTCTTTTTGTTGACAAAATATAATGATAAATCTCAGTAACATTATCAATTCATTTAGCTATTTATACCATCTTATAATGGCCAGGCTAGAACCGCAGTCACTACACAAGTACACAACCCGCACGATGTCCGCGCGCCGTCGCCGTCCGTCGCCTGCTCGCGTTCCTAATGAGCTATCTGCTGGATATATTTCTGTTAAGATAAATACTTACTGTAAATACTAACTTAGTATGTTTTTGTTTGGGCTGCTGTCAGTAGATGAGTAAGTTGCAAGAAAGTAGATTCATAGTAGGGTTATAAATATGATTGAAAAGGTTTTATATTTTGGAAGTTACGATAATGGTATCTGAGGACTTAAATAGTAATTCGAATAGTCAAAAGGACTTTTAGTCTTACCTAATTAAATGCAGAAAATAAATGAGAACACACGATACATAATCACACTTATTTTAATATAATAAACCTGTATAGTAGTAATAATATAGCATATTTGCTGTAATCACTAAATTGTTGTATAAATTAAAGTATTTAATAACTAGTTTTATTTAAAACAACAAGGTTATTTCAATAATTGTAATGAGTAAGTCAATTAAAAGTAAGCCAAAAAAGATGTTCTATGCAGATTGATCCTATTCATTTACTTCTCCGGTACTATTAACGAAATACCTAGTATATACACTCGTAGCCTAGGCATTAGCTCCGGGTTCACAGGTAACATAGAGCCGGTAACTCAGTAACACAAGCTACACAGCGCTCGCCGGCGGCGGTGATCACATTTCTCGCCAATTACGCGTCGATAGCGGATATATCCGCATCTCACGCTGCACTTCTCTAATTTGTGCCGTGTCCGATCTATTGCGGATATCTGGCTAGTTGGTTAGGTACTCCTTGCTTACCATGGAACATAGAACCTATTGCTTCATTTACATTTATAGATCGAGCGAATGTTAAGAAATACATTCTATTTTTGTTTGTAAAATATGTTAAAACTGTTACCTAGTGCAAGGTTTAGTAATGTTTACTAAAATTGTTGTGTGGGCTAACTGACCAAGTTTAACTTAAAGAATATTACATTATATGACTGAAAGAATGCTACTAACATCTCTGCTTTGTCAACAAACATGTGATTTATCCATTAAGGTAATTAAATACATTATTTACTGAGGATTTAGCAAGGTGATGTGAAGTACGAATCTTAAACTCGCATCCGCGGAGAATAATTATCTTTCTCCAACATGTCTAAGTACCTGGGTATTTTTGTCGCGCTGTAAAAGCTCATCTTAACTAGGTGTATCTACAGACCAGCAAAAAATTGGTATCTTTTTCTTCGTTAACATTTTTTAACGAAGAAAAAGATATCACATCTTAAGCTATTGAATAACGCAGCACCTAGTCCATGAAGTATTTCATAAATGAGTACTATTAACTACAAAAACGTTACCTACTATTGCATCAAATTCTAAGTACTATTTAACAAAAATAAAATAAGGCAATCATGCTTCATGTTCTAAGTGTAGTAGCTAAAACACTTAAATAAAAATTAATACTAAAAATATTAGCCGCCCAGTACATTGAGGTATCGGTGAATCAGTATCAATAATGGAGGTAGCTCGGGCGCGCCGGCTCGTCCCCGACTCGTCCCCGTATCGCATCCGTGGCGCTCTCGAGACGTTGCCTGATCGCGTTTCGCGGCAATTACGCCCCTTCAGCCGGTAACGAAAAGCCGATACGGCGATATTATGTACCGGCGTGAGCAGCACTACAACTGCCGCAGTATTATATTCAATATTCCGCACAATTATGCGATCCATCGGCCCTGTGCTGTGCTGTATAGCGTCAGTGTTAGATAAGTATAACGATTGAAACGTTATTACATTCAAACATCTATCTATAAATATTTAGATATACACAAATATCGTTATCGTGATGTATCTGTAGAGAAACACATAACTACGTCCCTGTTATAATAATGACCTGAGAGCAGAGTACACGTTATTATCAATTTATTGTACTTCGAATTTCATTGACGGTTCGAATAGAATAATATTATCTCACTTTTACAACGGTATTCCTTATTCATCTATTATTATACATGCTGTAAAAGTACCCAGAGATACAATAATAGTTTCAGGAACCATTCTTATACGTTAGATGTTCTATTGTATAAATTTTGCAATCTAAATATTGAATATCTATTTGAAACATATCGAGAGAACAATTTACTGAACCTGAAAATACAGCTAAGAGTAACAGGGAAACGCCATTCGATATGATAAAAGTATTCGCAGGTACAATAAATCAAAAAATATGATTTTGCAACCATCTCTACATTCCCAACACCGTGTATTTTACCGACAAAATAAAAAGTGTAATCAGGAAAACAGTGAAGCATTTGCAAAAACCGATAAATATGTGTATAAGCAGCCAGCAGTCGGCAGGTCGCAATAAGCCGGAGGTGGGGGCAGCCCGTCCCCCTTCCGGGGCAAATTTAGCAATTAGCGTGCCGGACACGGGGGCCGGCCGCCGTCCGGTAATAGCCACCTAGTCGGCCGGCCGCGTTCCACCGACTGATTCAGAACACATTGTAGGAACACACAAAAGGTTCAGAATTGAGGAAAATCCCCTGCTGCGTTTGACCGGACACTCAACATTTTCGAAATATACAATTAAATGTTGTAGGCGCTGATAAGACGAAATTTTAAACTTATTTTTGCTATTGAATTGTTTGCACACATTTGATTAATAACTAAAGAGTTAACTAATTCATAAAATAAACGAAGCAACTCGACATAGGCTTATTGTGCCTTCTGCATGATGTGCTCATCATGTCCGACTAGTATTAGTGCGTGTATTTGCGTGTATCGTGTCCGCGGTTATTAGATCGTTCGACTAATTGATCCGAACGTTTCGTTTGTTATCTGTGCACAGCCGCTCTCCTCTACTTTATCTGTGGACAAAACAGGTGCTCTGTTTGTCGGTGCACTGCGTCGTATGTGTTATGTGAATAGAGTCTTGTTTAATTTCTTTGATATATCTTTGTTTATAATTATTCGGAAAATATGTTTTTATCTATACGGCTGTTTAATTCTCGGTCCGCTGAAATACAGGTCTAAACGAGACATTTCCTTAATCTCCTCTATTATCTTCAAGTAGTTACTTATTGTAAGTAAATAAATAATCTGTTGAAAATATTTTATTTCATAATTCGTAATTGATAGGTACCAACTTGAGGAGACTAAAATGGAGAAGGGTTGCTAGAGACAGAGTACCTACAATGGAAATTGTTAGAGGAGGCCTTTGCCAAGAGGCTGAACTCAGACATTCTATAATCGACAACCACAACACAAAGAAAGTAGAAAACAGTTCAGGATTAAGGGCTTATTATTATTCTTATATTATAGGTACTAACTTAAATCATTTCCAATTTATTCAAACAGAAACCAGCTCACATGGTGACTAATTCGTCGGTTTGTGTGTAGTGTATAATCCGGTATTAGAGCCCCTCGCATCCCCGGCACTCGAGTCTCGGGCTGGAGTGCCGTATGTTACAATTTGTTACAACTTGCCCAAACATGGCTCACTTGTATCATCTCTCCACTCTGTAAGGGGTCGTCTTATTTTCATAAGACAAGATAAACTGTTACAACTGTGTAGTACAATCGTTTAATTTTCTTTTAAGCTCATGAATCCATTCCGATAATTTTATTGCGGTGCACGGTTTAGCCGCGGTGACTAAACTTGTTGTATGGGGGTAACTGATCAAGCTTAATGTTACAAAACTCAGACGTAGATTATTTATATTCGCAAGAATTCTCTACTCTATATTCTCAACCAACGTTTGATCTGGCCATTGGCCCTAAGGCAATTAAATACATGACATTTCGTTACCATTTGGTTTGTAATTAGTGTCAGTTTTGCCTAATTTACTTGAAAAAGCCGCTATTCAACACAACACGTGCGTCATGCTTATTCTACCTCTATAATGCTATAACTCGTCCAGAAGTGGCAGAGAGTAAGTAAGTACATGAATCTTTATTCTCATTCTGCTTTTGTAAAACTGTTTTATAATAACTAGATTAGTAACTCCAACATTCTTTATTAAATAATCGTTGCTATTAATATCAATTACAGCTGACTGTACCCGGCAGTGCAGCACTGATTTGGTTATCTGAAATGAATGGTTCACAAGCGAACATATAAAAACAATTCAATAACCACAAAACATCACCAGACCACGACTCGATACAATCGCATTAGCGGTGATTTATATCACCACTTCATCTCTAATAATCTATTTACGAGATAAACTATAAATTATACCAATACAAACTTATATAAAACACACTCTTACACTCTTATTACACTGATATAAAGTTTAGATTCCCTTGTTTGGGTGTTAAAAGTATCGTGGCAGAAGCACGCCCCCAAGCATTTTGGCTGGGGCGAACTAGTACGTGCGCCCGGCGCTGCCTGTCCCCTAATTCCTAATAATGAACTGGTACGACTTAAAACCCGTAATGTGTATTAATGGAAGTTTGCTGTTTTATAACTTATATTTATTGAGGAGCTACTGCGGCGGATTGATTGCGTTAAATAACTGAGATTGCGTCATTAGACTACTTCATGTCTAGTACGAGTACTCGAACATAGTAATTCATCGTTATAGTGACTAATAATATCTAGAACCAAATATTTGTGTAGAACTGTTAATTAGGACGAACTAATGAAGAAATTATCTACCAATCGGCCTGACGTAGGTACCGCTAGAGCTTAAAATTAGTACTCACAAATAAGCATTTGATTTAATATTATATATATAAGTCACTATATAGCTATCACATCAGCCATTAAAGGTCCATCACTACTGTAAAGTGAGAAGACATAGGTGTGTAAGACAGAAAGAACTAAAAGCAGTTTATTTATACCGTAACAATAATTAAACAAGAACACAAACATAACATAACATCACGCCTTTTATCTTCGAAAGGGTAGGTAGAGGTGCACAAAACCACTGTACAATATAACACCCACATTTCACCATTTATGTTATGAGTCCCATGTAATAGGGGGTGAGCCTATTGTCATATACCGGGCACAATTCCAGACTCCGTGCTACTACTGAGATTTTTTTAACTAACTTCACTTTAGCCCAACTCGGGATTCGAACCCGAGACCCCTTGCCAGTGACACTTGCGACACTACACACACTCGGACGACGAGGCAGTCAACAAACAAGAAGAATAGTTCAAAATAAATTGTAAAATAGAGTATGTACGCGGCCCAAAAAGGCCAAATGCTCAGCTAAAATTCCGTGACTTGAAAGCGATAACTCAAGACACGGCGCTGATTTTTAACCCTAGCCAGTCACTACAACTATAATATGTCATAAGTTTCCTTTATACTTCTGCAAAAAATCCATACCATAAAATCACATCATTACGTTATCTTCCCAGTACAAGAAGGTACGGCTGTCCCTACACCCACTTCCAAAACTACTCACGCATCATAACATTATAAAGACATAATTTCATTACGACTAAAAAGCACTTGTATTTTAAAATTAAACGAATTTAATGTGACATCCCGAAGTGATGTTCCCCTGCGCTTGCGACTCAATAGTGCGCGAGTTATGACAGTGACCCCCTAAGAGACCCCCTAGGTGACACATTGGCTCCCCCGAGACATGTTGATGGGATGTTTATGGTGTTACAACGTGATTAGGGGTTTGTGTGAGCTGTGTGAGCTAACTTGCTACTTTTTGTTGAAGTTAATTGTTATCAATATCATTATCGTTATACAAAGAATTAATAAGAAGTGGGTGAATTTTGATTTTCGACATGGCAATTCCTTATGTCGTTATGAAAGCAAATTTTCAATTAGTGGAAACTGTTGTAAAGTTCTTGTTTAAAATCAATGCAAAAGGAATGTGTTTCTTTTAAATGACACATCTTTAACATTTAAATTGACTGCACGGTTGTCGCGGTGGCTGGGTAACTGGCTGCCGCGCAACGTGTAGCGGGTTCGATTCCCGCACGGAGCAATTTTTTGTATAATCCACAAATTATTGTTTCGGGTCTGAGTGTTATGTGTATGTGAACTTGTATGTTTGTAAACGAACCCACGACACAGGAGACATTCCTAGTGTGGGGCAATGTATAATTAAAAAACAGAAAAGGAAAAATTATAAACAAAATAAGTGAGTTTGCATAACCCCTTTTCCCACTTCATAAAACAGTTAAATATCCAGTTAACTCAGGTAGAAACGATTAGCGGCAAAATACCCACAAATCCCCCATTAAGTATAAAAACATGACAAAAGGATGCGCGCACGCAGCCGTACGGGGTCGGACAATAGCCGCGTGCGCAGCGCACAGATAATGATCTAGCATAATAGACTCTGACCACTAGGCTGTTGTAATTACATTGTATTTAGTCTGTGGTTACTGTGCTGTAATAAATATAAACATCTTAACGATGTTTGGTTTTCCAACAGTTCACAGAGTTATTGTAAAATATTAGAACTAGCCTCTTGCCCATTAAAAACAATCTTATTGGCATATTTGTCTGTCAGTTTGCAAAAAGCTCAAAAACTGCACAACAGATTTTCATTCAGTTTTTTTAGATATTGGAAGAGTATTTCTTGACGAAGACTTCATTACCGTGATTTCGTAGAAAGTTATAAGTGATCTTATCATGTACCTCATTTCTCGTTGTTTTTAAGACTTGTGACTATAAAGCCCGTACTTTCCAGACAAAGTTCCCACTTCATTGGTTACATATAAATCTCACGAGCAACAGAAAGTAGTTTTAGCCAAACGGAGCCGGAGGCGCTAACACGATTACGGCAGACACTATCATTAAAAAATGCTCATTTGTAGTAATTGGCGCGACACGTGCCGGACGCGCGCCGGAGCGGCCCGGACCGCCGGACTAACGACACGGATTCCCGGACACCCGCTGAGCTCTAGTTAGACGCACTGTTGCAGTGTAGATATTGTTCCCTCATTTGTTTTGTAACTGATCACTACAATGTAGTGATGTACGCGACCCCTGAAATATTATTTAGGGGTCGTTTTTCTTTTTATTATTCAAAGTTTGGATGTTACAATAACAATATTATAATGCTTGTACTTTACAAATATAACTAATATGAACTGATTTAATGATGTATATATATCTTATAAAATATTATATTTATAAAAATGAATCCCTTTTCCCTTGGTCACGGCATCACGCGCGAATGGCTGAACCGATTTCACTAATTGTTTCATTTATGTATTTGTTATTATTAGGAGAATGTTCTTAAGACAGAAGAAATCCTGAATCTCCACGCAGAAGTCACGCAGTCGCGGGCAGAAGCTAGTTATAGGTAATATAAGAATTACAAAAATTAATCTACTAACAGTCATAAAATATATGTTTGACCTACTATACAATAATACGCACCCTAAGTAAGATCATCTAATACGGGAATCGTTTCCAAGATACAATAATACAATTTAAGATAGAAATCGGCTCCAGCCTCCGCCCAGCCTTACAAAATAAGATATAATTCTGTTAAACGGGCCCATCAATTACAATTTGCGGGAGTAATCAAATTAATGAAATCTCCACCGACATGTGAGTGTATGAAGTCGAATTACTTTAGTTGTGACGTCACCGCGGTCCTCCGTTGTCCTCCATTCACACACGTACTGGACACAACTCACATTGTCAGGGCAATGTCCACTGGCCACTACTCACTTAGTGGAATCTTAGAAGAGATTATTTCAATATTTTTAACGTGTATTTTGTACTGTTTTTACTGTTATATTTCACATGAGTTCACTTTGAAATATAACAGTTAATACTCTAATTGTTGCTGTAGATCACATTTCATCCAAGATACTTCACGAAAAGTATTTTCATGACTTCTTGTTGTGTTGTTTAGTTATTTAGTGCAAATAAATTCTATCTTTTGGCAATAATTTCCAAGTTAGCAACAAGATATCTATTCAATTCTAGAAAATAACAATAGTACTTTAATCATTTATCTTTCCATTATAAAAGATCTGATTAAATTCATTATACAAGTAAACCATTGCCTCGGTGTGACATGGCGTCACATCATCCACTCGGGAGCCATCGACCGCATTTGATTGCTGACCACTGACTCACACGGCTCACTTAGCGATATTGCGATGAGTTGCCGAAACGCAATGTATTGTGTGACAGGCTCAATTGTCGTCGCTTCATTGTAATGCTGGTTATTGTGGCTCTCTTAAGTGGAATTTCTCTTGTAATGATATTGAGTGGAACGGATTTTATTTGTAGCGAGTACATAGAATCGGTGGTTGAACGCTTTCAGATTGGAAATAATAATTTCTTGGAAGGTATAAGTAAATTAAATGTTCTTTAATCTTGATATCTATGTTATGTTACTGATTTCTATATCAGACCACTATTAGTACTATTAGGAGTTTTTGAATGAACAAAGAAATACACAAGTCCAACTTCAGGACTTTTCTCCGTACATTATAGCGGCGTTCAGGATCAATAACTAGGTGAAGCGAGTCCAGGTGTGGCCGTAGATTGCAGTAAATACTCAGCCAGCGCTCGATGGTAAAGTTAAGCGGAGACTGCACTATGAAAAGTGGGTACCCAACCAATATTTATAACGACGATATGTTTCGTAGTACTTGATACGGGTACTTCATTACAGTTACATTAGGATTAGGTCTAATTACATGGGACTCATAACATAAATAGTGAAAAGTGAGTGTTACATTGTACTGTGGCATAATGTGCACCTCTGCCTACTCCTTTGGGGATAAAAGGCATGATGTTATGTAACTTTTACATGAAATTATCACACCCACTTTCGAGCCATGCTTCAGCACGAATGGGTCGGCTCGACCGGAGTGTACCACGGCCGAGCAGAAAACCGACGTGGAACAACGCAAGCGTTGTTGTTATTGTCGTTGTGTGAGTGAGGTTACCGGAGGAGGAGGAGAATTATTCAAATCCCCTACAATCCTCATATTCCTAACCAAATCAAAAGGCCGGTAACGCACTTGTAACACCTCTCTGGTGTTCCAGGTGTCCATGGGCGACGCCGATTGCTTACCATCCGGTGATCCGATTGCTCGTTTACCGGCTAATCCCATAAAAAAATCAAGGAAGATGTAACTTTCTTAAATGCTAAGTAATACCTAAAGTCTGTTCTGTGATGTAAGGACATTGTTGTGTTTGAATAACTAACTAAAACAATTAGTTAAATAGTCTTCAATGTAAAGTTCAATAAGAAACGAATTACCCAGTGTAAGTAGTTGTGTGAGTTGAAAGCTTCGCCTTGCCTCGCCTCGCTTCGTAAGGCGAGTGAGGCGAATGAGGCGAGAGTCAGACGCGGGACAAGTTTTAACAGGCGCGCTAAGTTCGCAGACTGTTTACTGGCTTCTTATTCAGAGGTATTCACTGGCTTCTACCAGCTCTGTACTGCACTACCCTTACTACTCATAGTATAGCTAGCTCAGCTAGATTAGCGGCTTTACACTCGCAGCTACTGGAAACTACAGTACAAATTGGTAAGTCTAAATAGCAAGATAGTTAATGGAAGTCAACAATATTTGTACATAAATTTGATGTTATTTATTTATTCGATGGAGTCTCCCACATCACAAACATATAAAATATACAAAAGTAACAAAATTATGATTTGATGCATGTGACAATATTGGCGTAGGTACATAGCATTGGCAATTCATCGGTTTAACAATGGATTGAAAGTGGAATACAATTTGTTAATTAAAGATAAAGAAAACAACAAACAAAAATCAAGGTGTTATTGAAATATTAACATATTTTTTACAAATAAACTCTCATTGTACACATGGCTTACATTAGATTAGTACCAAAATTAGTACAAATAAGATTAGTTTTGTATACAGTCGATGCTCAATATATAATTGGGTACTTTCCTTAATCAAAAATAAATTATTTCGACTGTTCAATACAAAAAAAAACATACAGGTACAGCCGAATTGATAACCTCCTCCTTTTTGGGAAGTCGGTTAATAAAAATTAATTAATTGATTTCATGATCAACTCAATTTTAGTATTGTTCCAGCATTTTTTTAAGAAATAGGCACGCTGTTTGACGCTTAAAAAACTTACAATTAAAAAACTTACGCTTAAAATATACAGAATCTTGTACAAAATTCATAGAATCCTGTTATTTTGATAGTTCGGAAAACGTATTGAATTTGCCTAGTTAGCAAGTACCCAATCTCACATCATTGGACACATTATATCAAAGAGTATTAATAAGTAGGGGATTTAAACACGCAAATAAAACAAATGAACGCGAGCTGTAGTGTATCACTTTATTGAATCATTTATGTAAAGCAGTGGGTAAATGACGCGACACTAACTTGATAATAGCTGCCTCCCTCCATGGAGCCGCGGAGACAAATGATGGGGCCGAGCAGAGCTGATGGCGCGGCTCAAGATGTAGCGCACACGACATTGTGATGTGGTACGGAAATATTATGGATTTATTGTTGATCTTACTTTGTTTTTGAGTAAACATCACGGTTAGGTACTATGAATGTATGACAACAAAGAGGATGTAAACGTGTCAAAAAGTTTCTAATGCAGGAATTGTAGTTGAAAACAAAACATTTCCTGTCAGTTACATTAAAACTGTCCCCATTCGTAATTTAGGTTCATAAATATTTGAGAAAGCCGAAACATTATTTGACAAATATAGAGGTACTCTATGAATATCGTTATGACTATCTCTTAATAGATTTGATAAAGAATGAGACTAGGGTTAGGGACTTAGGTGGAAGCTTTTACGGAAACAATGAATCAAATCAAACAAACAATTAATGTGTGAGAACTAAACTATGATATAAAGCAACACGAGCCGTGAAACAAGTCTCACACGCGGAAGACATTTAATTAACTCACAACTCATAACAGTTGTATAATAGTAATTCGATTAATCGAGTGAACAATGAGTCGATTGCTGCATCGATTGTAATCGATTAGCGGCGGTGTTGGGGCACAATGCGAGTGTCACGCACAGGAGTTCATTAACTAATGTAACGTGTCACGCCGCTCAGAATGTTCGGGTGTCACGCTCCGCATTGTGTTCATAATGCACTACTGTTTGATATTCATATTGTGTGCCTCTACTACTTTGTATTAATTTCCTTGTTTGCATGGACAACTTTTCACGGATATTACATAATTACTGCAGCAAACAGTTTCCTTCTATAATATGAATAGAGTGACGTAACATCAAGCTTTTAATTTCAAGCTAAAAATACATTAAAGTCAATATTCTTTAAAACCTATAAATAACAATAACATAACATCACGCCTTTCATCCTCGAAGAGGTAGGCAGAGGTGCACATTACGGCACTTAATGCCACTGTATAATGTAACACCCACTTTTCACTATTTATGTTATGAGTCCCATGTAATAGGGGGTGCCTATTGCCATATACCGGGCACATTTCCAGATTCCGTGCAACTAGGAAGATTTTTTTTAAAACCAGTCGAACATGTGACAACTGGGCCAACGAGGCTGTTACATAAAACTATGTAAGGTATAAAGCATATCGATAAAATCTATTCCCCACCCCCAGTAAGTAGATTATCGATAACGCGACAATCGTCTGTCTGTCCTGATTACATGAGCCATCGTTCACTGACGCTTTCTGACGGCGACCAGTGACAAGGACTTGATGAGCAGACCTCCACTATTTACACTTCATTTTCAATAGTCAAATTCCCTTTAATCAAAGACGTTTTTCGTTAACTTGTAGACCTGTGTGTCTAGGTGTCATCGCTCTTTATATTTTATTTGACTTGCAATAAAGTAAGGGTTATGTTCCTATGCCAACATATTGACTTTTTCGTCAACTCGCGGGCGTGCGGGTTGTACCTTTCTATTTACCTTATTTTATATATCGTCAACTCGCTGGAACAGGTAGAATGACTACTTTTGTACAGTTGCCAACAATATTTTTTCTTACAATGTAATACAGGAACACTTTATTTTTAAACGTGCCCCACATAGTGCGAGCTCTTTTTCTTAAAATCCGTTTAGGAGTTTCTACATGATTGACGGATAAATATCCAAATATAGAAACAAAGAAACTATCACGTTTATAATATTAATAATGTGATTTTATGCAATGAAGCATAGTTAATATTTTACATTATTTATTGTCTTTCTTGTTCAAGTCCGAATACTAATAATTTACACATGCATACTCAGAACACTGAGCAGCCGTATTAGAGATCTTGCCATTATTGCACGCTCGGCAGACGGGTTGGAACCAATAACACAATTTTCACGACTGTATTTATACACTTACAAAGATAATAATTATTATGCTACAAATGCCAATTGCCTGTGTTTGCGTTGGTAATTAATTATAAGTATGAGTACATACATTGCAATGCAACAACTGTGCATATAGCAGATACTCTCACGCACACGGTATAGTTAGACGTGTTGGTGACGAAAATATATCACATTGTTAATGAGCTTGACTTTGGAAATTATAAGTTAAATAAATACCAGAGTTATAGATATCTGTCTGCAGATACAACTGAGATATTAATCCTGGGTAATTACTTACAACTTGGATTAATTAGACCCATCGTCATAAGTATATCTGTATTAGCAGTAAATGTCTCTGAGAGTTCCGAGTTATTAAGTAACAAAAATTGTTATAGGTGTAACCTCTTTATTATTTTCGCATTTTAACTTGGAAAATAAAATATGCAAACCAATCACAAACTACGTCTAAATCTTTATATTAAAACTTTTGTGAGATATAACGAAAACAGATTATATTTACTCATAACATCCATGCCACACATCAATTATTCTCATTCCCCGACCCACATTCTCGGCCACATATAGAAACAATAGAATGAAGAATAAACAACACGCGGAGACAATCCAATAAGAAGCTAACTGTCCGTGAGGAGCAGTAAATAACGGTTTAATACAGCCACATACACACATATATATACTCGTGTACTTGTATCTCATAGTGTCTCCGAGTTGCACGCGGTAATCCACTTATGATGGGATGCGCCCCGCCGCGAGATTTGTGACTCAGTCGCCATAGTTTATGGCACCGCCTTCTAATTCCTTAGAGTACGTTGTAATAGTTTGAAGATCCCAGCAGGCCATTGTATACTGTTACATATTGTTTCATCGTGAATATTGATCGGAAGCTGACCGCTGCGGATTTATAAATAAGGAAAATGTTTGCTTGAAATTACAGTTATACCACTGCGAATGATTACATACGTACACAACAAAGTTATCGGTACTCAATTTCACATTACCAATGACTTCCCAATTCCTGAACATCTTACAATGACTTACTTCATGACCGAGTTCACCTTACAGTTGACGAAGTTGCTAATGTGTAAACAATTGTAGTACACCACGTTCGACAATGACGCTAATGACCCGAGCGCTCAGTGGACACAAGTGCGCGCTGTCTATCGTCACGCAGCAGAACAGTACCTGTTAATTAATTACAATTGGAGCGCAAGCACATTACAACAATACAAACATATTATTAATTTGTTATTTGTTCTCCTTTATCATTATTGAGAATTGTATTAATAACAAGAACTATTATTGTAATTACGCCGCGTGCGTTAATTGTAATTATGTTTACTGCGAGCTGCGAGCTGCGAGCTCTGCAACCTTCTACAGAATAATGGCCTCACATTCAAATACGTCAGACTTTAAATTTTCACATAGTTACTGCGTAATTAAGAAGTTTTGTCTAATATATTTCTTTTAGTTAACCTCTTCATTGTTTCCACTGTAGTGAGAATTTTTGACGTAAAATTATATCGTTAATAGATTACTAAACACTATGAACCGCATTCCTCTGCCCAGTCTACCGACTGTTTTGCGTCAAACTGTGGTTAGTTAACCACGGTTAGTAAAACTCTAGTAAGTTATTGAACTGTGGTTATTAAACCACAGCTTTGTTAAGTAGACGCAATTTAAATAAAAAAGAAGTTAGACAACATTCGTGTTCCTGTAATAGTGCATGTTGCGGAAGACGGGCAAGTACTTGTGAATGTTCAATAGGTCGGGAAACGAAGTGGCAGCAAGGTGTTGTGTGCAAACTGTCGCCACCGCCGCGCCTCGAGGGCACTCCGCGAGCTGTTTGTCCGGACACCAGCGCCTTTTTATACCCAAACAGATGTTAGGTTCACCGCACTTATTTGTACTTACAGAGTTAAATATTTGAGCGCTTAGCTGCTACTGGCTGCTGTTTGGAACTCTTTGGTTGTAAATACATGGAGACAAAATGTTGTGCAAACGACATTACCATGTGTTTTGTGACTACGCTAAAATTATCATCTATTGAACACTAGCCCTTTCGTCATGGACATGCTGCCACCCTGTCTCTTTTATTTTGCTTTTATTATATGTTTTTATTTTGGGTTTATTGTTGTTTTTTTTATTTTGTTATTTTATGTTTTTTATATTGTTTTCTCTTTATTTTTTGTTTTTCAATGTTTATGTTGTTTTTTAATTTTCGGTGGTCCATGTCTGGTGGCGAATAAATTATTTTTCTTTCTTTCTTTTCTTTCAAGTAAATCATTTATTTCTAGTGTATTCAGTAAATTCAGTTCTGAAACAAAAGGCAAATAAAACATTCAGAATAAGTAGAGGTTCGCAATCGTCGTGTTAGCTAACACAACACAGTCCCGCTGCTGACATCTACCGTCACAGTACGTGTACCTGACGTACAACACACAAAGTACGTAGGTATAGGTACATTTAGCATTCACGTGTGACTACAAAAAAGGTCGTGTCCAATTTGTGGCAGGTCTTCAAATTGGACGGCTGTCGGCTGTCGGCTGGCTGAAGGGCTGTTTGCTCCAAAACTATTCAGCAATTGGAGCCCTTTCGTACCGTGGGGACACGGAGGATCATTATTCTATTTTCTCATCTCTTGACGGCACGCACTCCGGCTCGAGATGGGGTTAACTCTTCAAACTGCTCTCTACACTTTCTTGAGGATAAACAACATAAGAGAGTGCGTGTGTTGTCGTTGATACTTTAGAATATGACCGCGGATGAGGTATGTAAGTAGATACGGAGGTCAATATTCATGTAGGTGTTGTAATGGGATTGTACAATATCAACCCAGTTAGCCAATGCCATTGAGATGTTACTTGTTAATACACTGATACGTGATATTAGGTCACCTCGTTATTACACAGCTCGAAGTGCTAGAATTCAGCCAATTACACGAGTTATTGTAAACGCTGAAACAAGCGTTAGTCATATTTGTTCAGCAGCGCGGCCGCGTGATGGTTGCGGTCATGGCTCTGTACCATTGATAATGTTATACAAAACGTTTCGTCACACAGTTTAGTGTGAAACAAGGCGGTTGTTTGTCTGTCATTGTCTGAAACTGCAGCAGCGCGCGGTGTGTGATTGCAGTGCGCGGGGCGGTGCGCGTGCGTCGTTAGCCGGTGCAGCGCGCATGACGCTCATTACGCATGTTGTTGCAGATTGCAGGCTGCTACGGTGGTTGTATCCCCCCCCTTTCCCTCACATGCTGTTATTATTATAATAATATGTCATGTTATGTGTTTTCCCCTTATTATGTGCGAAACAGAGGGTTTTACAAGTCGGGTGATTCAGTGAGTTGATTCCAGTGTCCGCGAGGCCACTAAACTATATTAACTATAACATTAATAAGTAAAGTGATCCTCACATTTATTTGATATTGAAAATAGTTGTTGTGTGACTTTATTATTTACTTAATATTAAATGATAAAATAGCCGAAACAGAGCATTACCTGCAGTTTCGTGACGACATGTCGAGGGCCTAATAAGTCAACACTCGAGATGTCTGGCCGGGTCCGACCGGGTCCGGCGGCCACACACGCCACACACGCCAGTTCCACGAACAGTCGACAATATTCCACTAATCATAATTACACATTTATTTTCATTCAAAACTTCTCCTGACAGTTCGAGATGCACCCTGTGTCACTTCTTTGTCCGACACGACCAACTTAACAATGACCCTACCAAAATATTATACAACCTTATTAGCACGTCATAAGGTTCGTATTCGGTTAGCGGGGACAATATTGGTAGTATTGTAGGGTTGTGTGAGTCAGGTGCCTACACGCTCATTAGTGTGTAGGATAAATAATGCGCGTCAGTTATTGTAGTATTGCAACAATATTAAAATAATATGAAGATAATAAGGCGCTTTGTGTGGACAGTGACGGGGCGCACAATGCAGGCGGAGCGGGGCGGCGCGCCAGTGTCGCTGTACACCGGCCTGCTCCTCGAGTGTACCACAAAAAACGACAATAGAGATAACTCGTTGAGTTTGAGATGGAACACTAATCATTAACATTTACTATATAACAGGACGCGACGTGCTGACACCCACTCCACGGCTATTTGTTTTTTATACAAACGTCATGTAGGATTCCAATTAAATGTTATTTGAATAGAAAACTATTGTAGCAACTCTCATCAATGTGTTAACGGACTGCTTAGCTTTATCAATACCTCATACAGAAATTAAATAACACCTGACGTAGCAATTATCGTGGCAATTGTAAGAACAGCAAAAACTAGCATTCCTAGAACTCACTATGATAATAAGATAGCGGGTGTCATGGGTTTTAAATAATACTTGCATTAGAAATCACTATCACCTATTGCTACGCGCGTAGCACTTCGTAGCAAGCTACGCGCTACGCCAGTAATTACCGGATCAATAGTTGGTTAGGTACAGTTATTTAGCATAGGTTTCACTCTGATAATACTACTCATTCTTATGTTGACGTGAATGTTAAGGAATTTATTTGTCGCATAAAAATGTTAAGGTATGTGATCGTTGCACACACAATAGGTAGTTTTATTATGTGGCAATCAAGATCAGGGTTACGGGACTCGTTAACAATTAAACCCACATCTCGAGACACGTAAGCTACGTGTGCGCGACTTATCTAACAAAGAGTGGTATAAAAACACATGTTTGTGGAGTAAACAGGCGCAGTTAGCCTAATATTGTAACAATGTTGGTGATTATGTTGGCTCAAGTGTTGGGCGTGACATTCCGGCCATGTTTGCCTGTTTGCCCAATCATATGGCCGGTGTTTGGATATCGTTACCGCGGCCGTCACGCTCTCACTGGATCACTTGCTCTTTGTCTAGCGAGGACAGAGCTACACGTGCTCCGTGCCTGACCTGGTCACTGTATACTGTACACTTGTGCCCAAAACTGGACTGAACGGGAACGCGGTGTAGTAAGTTGTGTCTACTTGTATGTTAGTCTTAACGACAAAGCCAAAGAACACCTATATATGTATGTGTCTTTAGTAGAACAAACCCCTGGTGTTCAATAAATTTAAATACAAAAATAAATCAATAATGTTTAGATACCTAGTTGTACTAAACACACACGTGCATTAACATGAGATCCTTCTATCAATTCCTGTAGCGTATTACCAATAATATCCACAAACCCAGCCCACAGCCAGCCAATACGTATACATATTCAGTGCAGCAATAATCCAATCGAAACATTTGCAACAATTTCCAAATCCCCAAAACGAGCTATCATAGTAATGTACATTAATTCGTTTTGTATTAATTCCCGTAATCGCATCCGAACTATTGAATCGTTCCCGCTTCGAAGCAAATCCCAGTGAATATGATAATCGCGTATGATATTCATTGCGCCGGCTAACGGACGCCGGTAATTAAAAAACATATTAGTACGCCGGGACTAGCGGACCGCGGGACTCCGATCCCGGGACTGCGGGTGCCCGGGACTCACCCCACAGGAACTCAATCTGCTTGGACTTAAGTAATCCGATTGCATCGCTTTCAAGTAGGTACCTTTTTAAAATAAGATTATGGAAAATGCTGAATAGTAGACCGATTGATAAAAACTGTGTATATGGAATGTGGAGTACACATGTCCTGTACTCTGTGTCTTTTTGCATTTCTTGTTATGGAGAGTAAAGCCTTATAGATTTTATTTGCTTCCACCATAATTACATACGAGTAGGAGTAATTTAATGACACTCAGTCTCGTGTGGAACTTGTTAAACGTCCTCGAGTTAGCCTGTCAATTAATATCACTTGATTATATCTGAATGTATAAGTTATTCGGAACATAATCAGTGTGTTAGGAGCGCTTCTAAGTTCGGTAACGAGTACAAGTAACTGCCCAATCAGAGGTACGCGCACCCAATTACGCGATCTCGTTTTGATTCGACAAACAAACACTTCGATATTAGACGTGGACATCCAGCAGATCAATATACAGTCAGATACAGAAGGTTCAACCCACTATGACCCTTGATAAATAGAAAAAAATTGCAAATCTGCTAGTCATGTAATTAAAATTGCAAGTAACACTGGAATATTGTGTCAATATTGATCTCCATTTTATTTTGTAAAAGAGCCAAAGACCTCGTATTCAGGGACCTTAGGGCCCCGTTTTCTTTATCACAATCGTCTTAGCTCTAAAATATAAGAAGATAGTTACAAAATCAAAACAGACATATATTTTTTAATGATGTAAAACAGGGTGTGTCTATAATTGTATAACATGCAGTCAATTAGTAGACCGTAACACTCATTTAAATAGACATAATATAAAACGGACAAAATGGTACATTACATGACAACAACATGTTAACCTTCTGTCACGTTATTCATGATTAGTCAGTGAAATTGTGTGTATAATTACGGAGCCGTCCGGGCCGGGCCGGACGCCAATTGCCCGAAATCGCTTATTCACGGCCGCTAGTTGACTAGTTACTGCAGCTGTCCGAATGTGGGGTAGGCAGAGGCGGTGCCCGCTGGAATTGAATGTAATAGGTATAGCTGATTTGGATTCTAGAACATCTGGTTTCTTGTTTATATTTAGAAAAAGGTATTATTGAACATACTTCTAATTTTGACTAGACAAAATGAAAGTTAAACCATTCATTTTAATAAGACCACTGTTTTCAAATTAATATCTGTTTCAGTTGACAAAATATTGATATTACAACGAGTCCCCAACTACTTAAGTACCAGTGATATCATTAATGAAAAGTGCCACAATTTTGTTATCAATATTTATAATATGGTGTAATAAGTAATAGAAATATTCTAGCTATAGATATTGAGTCTTCCAAAAGAGTGTCCGCGCTCGCTACCGCTCATGCCTAACACCCGCGCTCGCTCGCAGCATGTAATTTGTCGTCGACATGGCGTCTTGTTTATTTTACACGGCTGTTGCCTCATTTTCTCCTTAGCATTATATTTTCATATAGTTATTATATTATTAGGGCGCGCTATTGTTGCCCGTGACTTGCAGTATTTACCCGCGTATTACTGTCTCTTTACCATGTTACAGTGGCTTCCGTTTCCTCTCAATCTTCTCTAATTAACGACGTTTCTGTTCAAATGTTTATTTTTTGTTAAAGGCTGGCAACATTGAGAACATTGGCTCATATGTTCTACTAACTAGCACGAACCTGCCATTAACTATCTACACGTAACTACCTAAGTACCTATTATAGAGGTAGTTTGTAAATGGCAACTTTCAAATTAGGGATTCGTAATAATAACATGTTTTTAACATCATGTTTTTGAATGACTTATTTTTGACTTATATTTTGCATCATGATGCAAAATATCGACGATGTGCTTCAAAGAGGAGCTATATTATCAGAACTGGATACCAAGACTCAGAACTTGTCAATGATGTCTTATTTTTTATGTATGATCCTGATTCCAAACGCAGAAAAAAAATTGATTCAGAAATTACTGTGGCAATTTTTTTATATGTATTGTGTATAAAGTACAGTACCTACAAACTTGCATGTCTTTCATTGGTTTTCGCTCGATTTTCGTTTTTCGAAATTAAAATATTTGTTTCAAAAATTTCCATATTTTGAAAGGAAAATAAATTAATATCGGATATAATAAATGGACTGCTTGCATTCATATACAGACATAAATAGGTATACCTTTACCGAATACTCTATAGATAGTGACCAACTACAGAAAAAAAGCATACAGAAAAAAATCATACTGAAAAAAAAATTAGAAGATGAATAAAAAAATTTTAAAGTGAACAATAAATTATGGAGCATCTGATGGTTAGCGGTCACAGTAGCGTAGCCTGAATAAATTTGCAACACCAGAGGCATCTGGAATGCGTTATAAAATAAACTTCTCAATGGAAGTATCATTTTCAGGGAACCTTACTACCTGACAACAATATCGTAATTATATGAAATCTCCGCTTAAGTTGTCCCTAAAAAAGTCAAACTAGTAATAATATAAACACAATTCTATCGACCAATATCGAAAGATATAAACTTAGTAACCCAATAACGGCGAAAGGCTCGATATAGTCGCAGCCTAATATAATTGAATACGTCAATAGGTTTAAAGCTATTGGTCGTTTGGTGACCGGAGCCGAGCCGGCCCGGTCCCCCGGTCCGTGAAATAAAACTCAGTTATGAAATAACCGAGGGATTATTGATTTTATACTCCGCACCGAAGTAAGACACGTTCTTACATTTTCCTTGTTTGTTGAATGTATTGGCTGTTGGAGGAATTGCTTCAAATACTTTTTACATTAATTTACGTTATCGTTTGTGTGTTTCGTTACAGATTTGAGTCCTGTGTCTTAGAAATGTGATTGCTTATAACCGTAGCTATATATATTTTTAATCATCGATCATTCATTTTTTTATTTTAATTTTTATTCGGTAAACTCATGGCATTTTGGCAGATCCAGACATCCCAAGTAGACTGTTTTATGGTAATATTAGTAATATTCTATACTTGCTGTTACCCGCGACTTCGTCCGCGTAAAATAATAAATTCTGTCAGAATTAGGGTGTCTGACTTAGTTTGAATTGAATGATAATTGTTACAGTACAAAATGTCTGTAAACCTCTGCTGTCATGAAATCCTTAATCAGTTTAACAAACAAACGGTTACTAGAGCAGGCAATGAGGCAATAAGTAGTAGGCGTAACTCCAGACACGACCCAATTACTTATGAAAGCGAAGCAGTTAACCTGCCGCAGCTAACCGCGTATTAACTTATTGACTAATCAAAATGTGTCGGACGCACCCCAAATTGAATAATAACCTGTTAAGGCGAGTCGGCGACAACAGAATGACGGCATTGTGGCGCAAATTGCCGCCAAATTGGGAACAGACTCGGTTCTCGCAACTCCATTTAGCGCGCGCCTGCACGTGATTGGTCGGCACGCCTCCCCGCGCCCGCGCCCGCGCCCCGCGCTCCAACCGAACTCCATTCAAACGCGACCAAAGAAATGAAATTATGCACTACGTAAATAAGAAGCCCTTTGTGGAGCTCACTTGCTTTATTTAACTGTCACTCGCTCGCGAACTGGTTCGCGTTTAATGACATCGTCCGGCGCATCGTCACCCGCCAGCGCGCGACTGCGACGCGACCGCGATACGACCGCGACACGACCATGATGCGGCGCTACCAGCCGATATCTTGTTTAATATGATTGCTGGTTGCATGTATTGGCGAGAACGACTCTGTCATACGTTAAATGATCGAGGAATCCTCAGCACCTCGTGTTGGGAAACACTTCGTTAACTCAAATGATTGTGATGTTTATTACAACAACAGCATACTGATGTAATTACGTTCCCTATTGAACCACTGATCGTTTCCATTTATCTATTCACGCACAACTTTCTTGATGTATGCTTCGTATTGACCAAACAATGTCCCGCAATACTGTCGACGTAACCCTTACGACGCCGACCAGTTAATCAATTGTAGCTGTTTACAATATAACGCGTTAATAGTCCCGAATGTTGCGCGCCCCTGTCCCTAAGGGTCGGCGCTCACTTGTGACTACACGCGTTATCCCCTTTATTCAGTTGTTAGTAAGGATTAGCGCACACTACGGGCCATTGTGGGGATTTCGGCAACATTGTAACAGCTTGGTGATAATTATCTCAAGTGTCGTCAGTCCGCCGGGACATTGTTTCACCAATCTGTTTAAGCGATTTTGATTCTAATGCTAATATTATTTGCGGGTCTGTTAACTGGTTAATCAAATCAATTTCGTGGCATAATTATATCATTTTGTCATAACATAAACAACTACGAAAATACAATTTGACTGATTTTACTAAAGCTTGATAGGATAATAACTTTTGTTATCAACCAACATATACATGAGTAGAACAAAAAGTATTTTTTATAGATTAACTATTACTTGTATTGTACTCACGTAAGCGAACGCGTTCAGAATAGTTTACTATTGCTACGGCCGCAGTGAAACAACGGGCTGAAACAAAATTGCCAGTTCACGCCGACAACAAAACGGTAATTTTAAAATTAGTTTCGAACGAAAGTAGCACTCGGAACATACGAGCCTACGCAATCACACAGGCACCCGACAAATTGTTTCACAAGCAACATTACAAATACTACCCTAAATGCGACCAGCGCGCGCGGACCTCTCCTTGGGACCGCGGCGCGGACGCAGGCGGGTCAGCGCTGGCTGGCGGCTGCCACATACGAGTAATAAATTGTCGGAGCGCGCAATTCCCCGCACCGACGTAACGCATCATTAAAGGGCGCGAATGTGCTGCCAAATTAACAATTACGAGGAACCTTTGTGAGCGTATGTTAATTAGTAAATTCGGAGATCCGACGGAATGCGGCCGTCGTTGTGCTCCGAATTAATTAAATAGTGCTGAGTGTTGTGTTCGTTTGTCTACCTGCCGCCGCCGCCGCCCACCGCCGCGCTGTGAGATTTTAATCCACTGCCGATCAATACGCACCCAGCTTTGAGCTCTTTGTTATTATTTCGATATATAAAACCCAATTTAATTGACTGAAAGACTGCGTAGAAAAATCGCAGATACAAAATACTAGACAACTACCTCCACAGGTACAACTGGAATCAGTGCTGATAATTCCAATAAGCAGTCTAATTCTGTGGCAATAAAGTAAGCCTGCAGTCCATGCCCCCGGCACTGCCGCGTGATTGTCCACGAGCAATCACTACTTAGAGCTGGTAATCGTGGGATAATCCTGTTTGCCCAAGGATTACTGATAGGGTTCACCCCAATCCTTCACTTCGAGAATTATTTCGGTTACTTACTTGTTGGATCTTCAAAGTTTTTGGGAAGAATAGTAAATGTTGGGAGGTAAATACTGCAAGCTAAAGTAGCCACAGGTTCACTGATCATGTAGTTAATGTATAATATCAATATTTATATGTATATGTTTGGCATGAACTAGTGTGCTTTATCTACTCAAGATCTTATTGCAGATCATAATAATGTATTTGTGAGATTGATAAAACATTTTTTTAAAGAGTAGCGATGGTGTATCTAATCTACACTTTTGAAAGAGCACCTAGCTTCACTAACAAATCAATTTGACGTTTCAAAAGTTCCTAATCAAGGATTAATTGAAATAAATGCTCTGACTTTACTGATGTGCTGACTCTGATCATACCATTTATACCCACAAATGTTATGAAATATTTTTACTACTCCCCATTTCGGTATGTCACTGTTTTCAAGAATTCAGTTAACACGACTGTATCATTACTACCTATCCTAATGTGTGTTATTCTGAAGATAAATGAAAGAATCACTAAAAAAGACTACAGTTCACAAGACACCACAGAATCTGTCCAATCAATCACATTGATCCTTCATAAGCCGACCACTAACACGAGTAACAATCGAACAATCACAGAGTTAAGCATTACCTGTTTAAGTAGATTAGATTCAGGGTGCAATGACCCTCCGGTCCGGTAATCGGTGCGGAGCTGATCTCCTACAATTAGTCTGTCACGGCGCGGCCCCGGCCAATCAATAACGTCCCGTCCCATCGGCCGACACCTCTCCACATACGTCAGGCGTAGCTGTACGGATACGGTGTATTAGCGATGTGCAATGAATGCATAAAATTATTTCGATTATGTTTTCAAAACAAAAGATAAGAATTTACAATTTAGATGAGTTGAATTAGTCCTAAAGCTCTGTCTGTCATAATAGACATAATTTCAAGTGATCCTAAGCAATAACAATAGGTTTGCTTATAGTTTACCTCGTGTTACATGATACATGTAACTGCTCACTCTATTCGTATTAGTAACAAAGTAGATGATCTACTTACTTCGTTCAGTTACAAGCAGACATACCTACATAAACTTGCGATTCCTCTTCCAATCGTATTAAGTAAGTTCTCAAATCTGCAATTATAGAAGAAATGACAAATATGTCCAATTAGAATTCAAGACAGGGGTTCGCTGTTATATTAGCATTGCCTTGGTATAAGTGATGAAGTATACATTACGTATTCAGTGCTCTCGAGACGGTTCCACTGAGCACAGCCTGCACAGCCTGCACAGCACACTGCACCCCACATACATCGCGACACACTCCGCACAAATTTGGCTGCATTACCATAGTCAACATGCTTAGCTGGCAGGCAGGCAACTTTCATGGCGTGCCGGGCAATCATTGGTGACATGAATTAATGAACACTTGTCAAACAATTGAAGTTTCAATTATTAGGACTCTGAAAAAAACTACGGCTTAATGTAAGACTCGTGACTAGGTGACGATCTGTGTCTTCTATATGACTCATTTACGACATAAGACATGGATGTAATTTGGAGTTTATTTAACCCGAAGTGACTGCCTCTTTGGCCGAGTGGTCATAAGTGCGACTGCCAGGCAAGAGGTCTCGGGTTCAATTCCCGAGTCGGGCAAAGTATTACAGGGTTGTACTTGGGTTGTACTTGCACTATAAAAACTAAAATATCGGACATTTTATGCGTAATTCCAAGAAGATAAACGACGAATTAGGTATCTAGGTTACAGTTTCGACAATGAGATCAAATTCTTCTGGGAATTTGTGAGAAAACAAACCATAAACGAATTTTGTGATTTATTAATAAATCTTTTGTAAAATGAATATAGTTGTGTTGCTAATCGTATTATCTCGTTTATTTTCCTTATAGTGTGGTTATTGCTGATGCTATAAATGTGATCATCAGATTATTAATGCCCTCTTTAGTTGTAACTAGGAACCACTAAACTAACTATAATATTATTGGTGTATAGTCTCCTTTCTATAAGAATTATATTACGTTTATGAAAGACAAACGTTTACGGTTAATTAGATCGAACGACTGAGACAAAATATTGTGACAAAAATAACTATTGATTACACTATTGGTGAATAAATAATCGGTTCTAGAACAAAATATTGAATGTTTTTTGAAAACGTTGTCCCACACTAGGATTTTCTCCTGTGTCGTGAGTACATACGTTTACAAACATACAAGTTCACATACACATGACACCCAGACCCGAAACAACAACATGCTGCCGCTAGTTGAAAGCTTGAGTTTGATTTTACTTCCAAGTACACATCATTTAAAATTAAATTAATAATATTACAGAGCCGTCTTACGCACATTAAGTTGATTAATTTAAATCTTACAAGCCTTGGGAGTAATACAAAGTATTTGTACATTTTTTGTAGATAAATGAGCACATCAATGTATATGATTGTGTTTGATAATTACACGGGATGGTAATGAGAGCCGTTCAAGGCTTTATAGCCACATATATACATGTACATAAGGAAAGTACATGTGTACGCGAGTAGGAAGACAGTGGTTGTAGTAATATAATACGGGCGGTATTAATTTGTACGGAGTGCGCCGCTATCGGGTTTAATTAACAAATTTAATTAGAAATTAACAGTTTTGCGCGCCGGCGTGCGGTGCGCTCCGGCCCACATTCACAGGGCTGCCGGGCTGCTACACTTGTCATTCTATTTTACTCATTATTCTTACACTATTATTGTTTTATGTCAATTATCATGTAAATACACAATGTCGATTTTCAGAAGAGACCTAAACGTTCCCCTTTATATTTTACGAGTTTTTAATTGACTTGAAATGTGTTTGTATGTCGGTAATACGCTAAATAAAAAGTAAATAAAAATTTGACCTACTATTGAGTGTTGTGACTGTCGGATTATTCTATTTCACTCTTATAAGAATTGATCATAAATTAGTAACTAGACAACATGCTAGTTATTTTGCTAAGCGTAGACGAAACCCTGGTTAACATGGCTAGCCAAACACTAGTATGACTCGACAGTGTAACAGCGCCGGGTGACAGTGGCAGCCCTGGCTCGCAGTGTGTACAAACAGCGTCCGCTCCGGCGGTGAATTTGAAAATTTAATTTAGTTGCGTTTTGTTCCCGATAATTGGTTTGTTTTCCATGCTTAGTTATCAGGCGGCCGCCAGAGGGAGCTGTTACATCGCTCTAATGGTTATATCCGATCGCTCATTCCAATTAGAATCGAGGCTGTATTGTGTTGCACAAAGGTTCTCTCCGAGTTCTCGCGAGATGTGGATACTGCCAACTTGAGATCTATCATTAAATTAAGTTCTGACCTTATTTATTGAGGATCGATGCTCTTTCTGAAGGTTGAGTTACTCTTTGCGCGGTTTTCCTGAATTTTTCCATGTTTCAATATTTGTTTGCTTTTAGAGTCCACATAGAGGGAGCGATAGGTCATAACTTCATGTACGTTCTATGTATCAGTTTTATCTAGATCTCAGTAATAAATTTTTATTATTGTATTCACATACATCTAATTACTTTTCAAGAAACTCAGTAAATATTTGAATCGCGTCAGTGACCTGGTGATCTGTGATACAGGTTTCACCTACAACAGACACCAGTCTCTGGTTCAATTATTTTGTTTGATGTATATTATTGTGAAACTGATGATGAGAGAAAAAAATAAATATTATTAAAAGTATTAAATTTTTGTAATATGTGCATTGTCAGACTTTAGTTAACATATATCGGGTTTAAAAATTACATGAAGATAGGTTTTTTAATCTTTATTTTATAAGTAGGGCTATGAATATAAGTTGTAGATATGTCAAAGTCAAAGCATTTATTTTAATTAAACTGTCAAACACCAAGCGGTCACCGGTGACCGCAACCTATTGTTCTAATTGTGTCTATAATGACGGTACTCGACGAGTTAAACCATAATTTGGTATGATATGACATGATGACATATGAAAACAACCCTTGAAAGCCACTGCAATCCTACAATAATTCTAATACTCCAATTTATTCGCAGGTCTGGTTCCAAAATCGTCGAGCGAAATGGCGCAAAACGGAGAAGTGTTGGGGCAGGTCGACAATAATGGCGGAGTACGGCCTGTACGGTGCCATGGTGCGTCACTCCCTGCCGCTGCCGGAGACCATACTCAACAGCGCCAAGGAGAACGACGCCGTCGCGCCCTGGCTACTCGGTGAGTTCGGTGAGACTGCTTGATGTCACTTATATACAGCTTCATAGAACAATGTGTAACGGAATAAACACTACATTTCCTAAAATAATAATGATGTCAAAGCATTTAATCCATTTGCCTATAATTTATTTGCCTTGAACAAGCGTCCACGAGATGTCGCGTTTATTCCGTTACTTCTTGTTTAATAGTATTATACAATAGATATTCGTACATAGGACTTACGAATATCGCGTTGGCCAAGCGCCGCGCCACAGATGGAGCCTTGGGGTCGATTCCCGGGTCGAGAAAAACATCTATAATTGGTCCGGAACTGTGCAAGGTGCCTATGTAGCAAGAGATTCAGTCCCTCTAATATATGGGATACATTGCATAATTGGCAAAAAGTTTGTGTAGGTTGTCCTAGAACAAGTGAACGAAGTAGATGATTTTATGAGCTAGTTGGATGCAAAAGTTACAGACGCAATAACATGCGTCGGTCTACGGGTAATTTATAGTAGCCGTCAGTGTTTATTATCGTATAAATATGAACTACTAGAAGACTGAAATAAATTCAGCAATTTAGTTGTTATGATGATGCAACTACTCGGAATAATTAAAGGCAAAAATATTGTTATAGCAATAGACGTAACTCTGTGTGACATAGTTTATTAAAGGAAGTGAGGATTGAGAAATGGTGTCTGGCATATCTTCATACAGGTCAAGATAGAGTAAAACTCTGTTTTTATATTTTTTGATGTATGTAAAAAAGTACAATATGAACACTAATAACAGTTATGTTCTAATATTGTCGGATATTGTGCGTTTTTACATTACTTAGTTGTATGCATAGTGTAGTTGTAGTTGTCTAGTAAATAAGTTAGCTGCTGTAAGTCGGAGGCACGAGGCCAGGTAAGTTTATAGATCTATTTAAAATAGTTTAGGGAAGTCACAAGGTCAAAAGGCAAATGAAACACAAAAAGGTTTTATACCTTAAATTAATTGATTTAATACTAAACTGTAAAAAGATCGCTTGAGACGTAGGCTCAGTAAGGTTGAGCTGAGGGGCTGATCATACCTCGTATACTGAGGTAGTTCAGTACTAGACAATGTCTTACCGTGATGATTTTGTTCAAGAGTCGAGAGCAGTAGCCGATAGGGGGCGGCCGTAGCGGCGAGCCTCCCCCCCTTCCCCCCGACCACCGAGCTCTGGTGAGTCACACAAGCATACTATCATACAAACATATACTCTGTGGATCCACTCAGTAATTAGCCTCGCATCTTGAACAAAATTGTCACGGCACTAATTAGGTCGCTCCGGTTGTTGACCCCGAGTTATTTACTTTAGGGATGGTCTGTTATGATCCTGTTTTGAAGGTCGCGTTGTAATATGAATGTGTATTACCCACTACCCCTGTAGTAGATGGATCATATTCAGTTTTTTTGTTGCAAGACATATTAGGTCACTGACAAGTAGATATTTTAGTAATGAATGATTGTGCAGCTTGAGTAAAAATAATGAGTAATGATATTGTAAACATGTGGCCAACATTATTAAAGCATTTTCTTTGTAACATTTATCTAAACAGATAAAAGTTCATGCGTTTATTTTGAAGTGCAGCCACCTGAATAACCATAACAACGGAACGTCTTCGTGGTAATTAACTTGAACAGTATAAATTCGTGAGTGAATGAGTAACTGAGTGCGTGACACTCAGACTACATTTATCTCCATCCTCGCCCCACGTGTAACTACGTCAAACTTCAATTTAGGTCACATCGCTGCAGTTTTATTCCCAAACTAATCTAAACTGTCAAAGGTAAAGCCAGAACAAAATGTGTTCAGGAGTTAAGCGACACGGGCGACACGGGCGACGCGGGCGACGCGGGCGACGCGACAACTCCGCCAAAACAAAGCGACGTATAATTTTTAATCCCAACAACAAGAGATGTTCATTTTTCACTGCGGAAAGGCTTCTGGGGAAAGCAAAAATAACTTTCCTCTCCCAACGGGCAATTTTGAACTATATTCTCTCGAAATAAGAGCGAAGAAGACGATATAAACAAAATTGTTTTCAGCAAGAAAACAAGAATCCGTTGACAACTTATGAGGAGGTTTTATTTGTTTCAGTGGAGACTGTAGAGGACGGTTGTAGATCTGTTTGTTTGTTATTTGGGAAGTACCTCCTCACTAATTCTATGTTATGAATTTATTACATTGTTTGTTTTATGTAGAACTGAGTAAGACATTTTTAATATGACCACATTAAGAAATGTAACATAACAAGAATACATTTCATCCATGTATTATTAAAAATTGCGTACTTTACAATAAGCTATAGCTGTATTTCAAAATAATTTAACTTGTTTCAAGTGGTCATTAGAACTAGTTTTCATAACATTAGCTACCAACAACAACGACAGCAATGTTTCGTAGACATTTCGTAGCCGTCGTAGCAGAGTGCTACGCAACGGCTACGGCTTATTATAAAGCAAGAATCCTGGCATATTAAGTGACATATGATCTGTAATGTGAGGTAGCCGGTAGCTCACTTACAAAACGCGTGACTGTACACCATAAACACCATAATTTGAATAATAAAGACGCCACACAAAAACTGAAACGAGATCTACAGATATGAATTAATAAAGCCTAAGTTCTCCCCTAAAGCCTGCGTCGGCGAGTGGGGGGCACTCCCGCCGGGCGCACCGAGGGTAGGGGTGGGCGGTCCGCGGGGGAGGGGGGCCGGCAAGATGGCGTCCGTATTGTCTAAGCCTTGATTAACGTTGATTTAAGGGTTGCCAGCGGGCTTACATATTAATTATGTACTTAACTGTAGTCGGGCGGTGTTTTTCTACCTGACTGTATTTACGTGGTCTGGCTAGGTATTTGTAATGAGGACGTTTTGTGGCCACTGCCTGTTCACCTCGAGTATTGTTGTGATTAATGACCTCTCGGTACCACGAGTACGCCGCGCCAGTACCGCCGTGCTGCGAGGAACTGCAGTATGGTGTGAACCTTCTAAATATATCATGTACTGTTAAAACTAAACTTCTGTAATTCAAATCATGTATGTTATATTTGAAATATTATACACCTGGTTCCTAACACGGCTTGAATATATTTGTATTTTTTTAATTCTAACTCAAACTGTAAAGTTATTTCAACTTAATTATCAACTAACACAAACTAATTAATCATAACTGAAATATCACAAAATGGAATTTAATATAGAATTGGAGCAATAATCAAATAAAGAAAGAAAATATATTTATCCAAAACATTATCTGTCACATACCTTAGCATATCGTTCAAAATGAAAATAAAATAATGACATAATCAACTATAATGAATTAAAAGGCAAACAGCAACATATGAGTTAGATTGCATGCAAATGAGTATCAGAGAGTAATGGGACTATGAAAGAACAGCGGCAGTAGTGGAGCAGCTCGACAAATGGATAGTAATGCGCGAGAGAGTACGTTACTGAATTATCTCCCTATTACCCACTCGCTTTGTGGCGGTCGCTTTCATCTCGCCTGATGACGACACTAAACCATTATCTAAAGTGAAAAGTATGGCTGCGGACGACACAAAAGGACACCGCGCCATTCAATTTTATACTTTATACCTCGCAAACACTACACTGAATCACACAAGTGCATGGGAAATGTGTCTGAGTTGACTTGGAAGTGACTCCGAAGTGGCTCGCCTTTGATTTGGATGCTCTCCAGACGTCAATGATAAGTCATCTCCAGTGTTACGCGTGATGCATAGTTCGCACTCGGAAGTAGCCGCCGAGAGGTTCAATGAGCTCTTCACTAGATCTAAGCTAAAACTTTACAAGGACACTTTATGTCTATATTATAAAAGTAGGAAAAGTGCATAAGTTATAACGTAATTATGAAATTATAATGAACACAAATAGAAATTAATTATATAAATCTGCATCGAATGAATTGATAGGGAGCTGAGACACGTAATACGAACTGATAGTATTTAGTTTGTATACAACATGGAAGAGATATTTATATCATGTAGTATATAACACAGTATTCAGTTCTAGTCAGTTATAACTTACTGTATTCTTATACACAGATAATAGGAAAAGTTTGTAACGTGCGCGCGAGTCAAATTGAAATAAACATTTGCAACTTTTTATATAAGTTAACGTCTCAACTCCGTGGTTGTATTAAATGTTGTATTAAAGTCCAAAAATACAGATCAGTAGTAGATTTACTGTTTAATTTTGTGTAAATAAATAGTATACTAAACTTACAATCGTCATGAAAGAAGATTCATGTCATGATAAACGTTGATAGATGACAAGTTACCAAATATACATCGTTGTTTACGTGTTCATAATTGTAAGTAATGAAAATAGTCTAACATATTTCCAAATCTATTTAAAAGCACATTTGTCTTACTACTGATTTTGAATTCAGGTTTTTAAAAAAAGAAAGCGACGACATTTAATTACATAAAATTGCAGATTTTTTAAAAAATCGTCGTTGCGTGTGGTATATCAACGTAAATCGTTTTTTTTGTTATAACGTTATATTCAATATATTGTCATAACTATTATATTTTTTATTGCCTTCCTGCGTTTATTTATCGGTACCTAAAATAATAAACTTTAGATTCTATAAATGAAGAAACAATTTGCGCAATGATTAGATTTTTGTTGAGCAATATTATATATACATTTTGTTTAGGTACTTAAATAATCATATACCTAGAATAAAACAAGCAAATGCGATACCTTGCTTTGTTTTCCCAATGAAACATTTAGCCAGATCTAGAGTACCATAATAATTCATTTATTGACTGTAGACGTAACATCACTTCTTGTATTCCTTAACTTATAACTTTAAAACTGCGACACAAGTCTAGGTATCCAGATGAACGTATTCTTAATTAATCTTCGAGCACTATGTACAGTAGTGTGGGAGTTCTAAATCAAGTGGATTTACAGCTGGGCGCGGTGGGTAGTGCCGCTGGCTGCTGCTAATGGACAAAGTTGTGCTAATGGCACACAAATCACACAGTATTGGAGGTCCGCTACTGCGCTGTATCGGAGTTAATGCCGAGTAAACTTTGTACCCCGGTTGATTGATTAGGGTATAATAACCTGTGCCGTGTGTTCAGTGAGTGGTCTTTGGATTTCTATCTCTGAGGTTGTAAGCATTGCCGACGTACTTGCTTGCAGGCTTTCGTAGGTCATATTGCTTTATATGTCGCACGTATTTGAGATTCAAATTAGTTTACGATTTAATCAAATAAGTAGTTACATACTACATTATTATTTGTCCTTGAAAATAGTTTTCTATTGACAGTCAAAGGCTTCAGCATAATGATCTTCTTGGTAGTTTTTTCATACATCGGGTTACATTATCGAAATTTTCACATGGTTGTTTTTTCATCTTATTAAATATAGTCTCTGTTTATCAGAGATAATGTAGGTTTAAAATGGTAAAAGAATTCTTCAAATCGGTTCGGTAGTTTCGGATCCAATTCAATTCAGACAAACAAACAAATAAAAAATGTAATCTTTCCTCCTTATAATATTAACTGACCAAAAGTACGTAAAATTTTCCACATACAGAATTTATTGTCCTTCTTTTTTTACTACACTTTCATAAATAAAAGGATGTAAATAATATGGCAGGTTTGTTAACACACACTTCTTGTTCAGTTTAAAAATAGTTCCTGAATGAAATAAGTACAGAACGCTAAAAACAGAATAATTATGTTAAATGGCCTATTTCCCGAAGATAAAGCCACAGGACGAACACAAATAAGGGAAATTGTATTTCCTTGCCAGCCTCCGTGTCACACCGGCTCCGTTCCACTCTGACAACGTTATTATGTACAATCAATATTATTATGTATTACCCGGCAGTAAAGGAAATTAAATATTCAGGATTATGGTACTTATTGGGGGACTTTTTATGGCATATGCCGTAAACGAGCAGACGGATCACCTGATGGTAAGCAATCGGCGTCGCCCATGGACACCTGGAACACCAGAAGCGTTACAAGTCCGTTACCGGCCTTTTGTTAATTAGGTGTTTGAGGATTGTTAGGGATTCGGGGATTGGAGAGATTGGGGAAGGGAGGAGGGAGTTGGGCTTCCGGTAACCTCACTCACACGACGAAACACAACGCAAGCGTTGCTTTACGTTGGTTTTCTGTGAGGCCGTGATATCGCTCCGGTTGAGTTAAGTTTTATTATTATGATATTTCTATTTGACGAAAATCAAGCGCAACTGAATGTTTTTATAAATTGATAAATAGAACCTAAATGATAATTTCGTCTTTTCTTTTAAGTTGCTGAGATGGTGTTCGTGTATTTATCTTTTTAAGTAACGTATTTTCAATTACCTGTCAGTCTGGTGTTTCGCGAAGCTTGGTGCTAATTTCATAATTTAAATTCGTAGGTTTTACTGATAGCTGCCTAGACCAGCTACCAAACATCACAATTTTATTATAAACAGCCACTACAAGTCTCCCTCTATAAAACGACAGCCAAATAAAGTACACCGGGCTCATAATTCACAGTTTAATATGAACCACATAGAAATATTTGAAACAACAGTCGGCTGTACGTGTCGGCGGCTGTACGCAGTAGATCAGCGGCTCTGCTGGTGCCGGCGATAAATACCAGCGACATGATTAGATATGCGACGTGCACCGCCATCACTCTCGTAAAAATACTAACAGCACTGATATTAAACCAGGGTTACCACGATTGTAGGGTTGTGCACTGTCATATCTACGAACTGTTTTAAGTTTAGCTTCTTTGTGATAGAGAACAATTCTACAATGCGCGATGACTCTAATTATTGTCTTTCTGTAAGCTTAACTTAAGGATTTTGAGATATAATCGTTGTGAAAATTTCAGATTACACTTGCGTGTAGTTTAACCCGTGCCGGTTAAACACCAATTATTAAACAGGTAGTTAACGTTATGTTTTATAACAAATATTTGTCGAGTCATTTAGAAAACTATTAATTCAACGACATTATTATGACCATATTTTAACTACACGTACCTACATTTCAATCTCAATACATAAGAAGATCTGCAATCCTAGTCATTAGAGATCATGTGACTACTTAGTTAACATTTAGTTCATTACTATTCTTGCTATGCACACGAAATATTAGAAAACAGACTAAAAAATCTAGACAAATCACATGTAATACTAGGAAAGTGATTCTCTGAATGTTTCCCAAACTAGACATACTTATGCAGCACGTCACGGCCGTCACATTCATAACCTCAGCGGCAGTCAACGCGGGCGACATATTAGCAATGCGTGATGTCGCGCGGTCGCCATCCATCTCGTGGCAACCGCATATCATTCATTTACATTTTACGTCGCTGTCGCTCGTCAGACATGCGACATGGACGCTGCCTACACCCTCTGGGTTCACTCACCACATTGTTGCGGGACGCGGCCGCGAGAGGGTGCACTCATAAAACATGAATTACGTTATATAGATACCACAGACGTGGTTATAACTCGACTCACAGAGGTTTGTGGGTTTAAGTGTTTAGCTAAACATAGTAAGGTTACATTTTATTGTAGAAATTAAAGCTCTACAATATACAGTTATCGGAGAGTAGCAAGTTAACTTGAATAATTTATTAAAAGAACTTTCTAACTAGATCTTAAGCAACTCTAATTTCATGATAGTTTCAAAACTATACATAGTTTTAGTTTCAGTGACCGCGACAGAGTCATATAGTATTTATTTTAAACATACAAGCGAGTCTTATAAACTAATACCTTATTACATATGTGAATTCAATTATATCGATCTCAATAAATAGGATCTGCGAGAACAAACAGCATAAACAGAATGTTTATATGCAGTTTACGTTAATGCTTAAATTCTTTTTAGCGAATGTCCGGCTAGTTTCCAGTCGTCTACGAACGCACATCATAAAGTAATGGACGAATTCAAAAGAAACATCACTTCCACTTACAATAATTATGTTACATGTGTAGAAATAGTACCTATCTCATTTTTGTTAATATTCCTATGATTATAAGATTTATGTTGTGTTGGCAGGCATGCACCGCAAGTCTATCGAGGCGGCGCGCCACCTCAAGGAGTCGGGGTCAGAGCGCGAGGGCTCCGAGGCAGAGCCCGAGCGGCCCACCTCCGCCTCCTCGCACCACCACGACAACCACGACGCACAGGTGAGGATCGAGGACTTGTATTTTGCAACCAGTACTGTACCTCTACAGTCGTTTTTTCACGTAGCAAGAGTTACTTTTGTTATTCGAATATAGAATTTACTTCGAGACTCGCGCATACTGAATCCGCTACTAAACTAAAATGACATTTGTTATGTTTAACATTCAAGGATAGCACAAAAACAGACCTGTGTTCCGTGTGTGCAGATTTATTTTTATTTCGTATAAATTTTTTATTAACATAACATAACATAACATCACGCCTTTTATCCCCGAAAGGGTAGGCAGAGGTGCACATTACGGCACTTAATGCCACTGTAATGTAACACCCACTTTTCACTATTTATGTTATGAGTCCCATGTAATAGGGGGTGAGCCTATTGCCATATACCGGGCACAGTTCCAGACTCCGTGCTATCACTGAGAAAAACCCAGTAATACTTTGCCCGACCCGGGAATCGAACCCGAGACCCCTTGTCCGGCAGTCGCACTTGCGACCACTCGGCCAATGAGGCAGTCTTGGCAGGCATTTTTTATTAGTATAATTTTTTATTGGCAATAATTGAATGCCTACTCATATTTTCGCTTATAATGTTAAATAATAATCCTTATATATTTACTATTATAAATCGGAAAGTGAGTTTGTTTGTTTATTTGTTTGTTCCACTTTCACACCGTAACTACTAAACCGATTGCTTTGAATTTTTGCACACGTGAAGTTAGAAGTCTGGATTAAATAATCGGGTACTTTTTATCCCGGAAAAATATTCTCGATAGAAAACGAAATTATTGATATAGATGGCGCTGTGTGTATTGGTATATGTCACATAGGCTACTTTTTATGCTTTTGTGACGCGAGCGAAGCCGCGGGTAAAAGCTAGTTTCTTATAAAATTGCATGTTTAACTTTAGAAGAACAGAAACTTCAACCAGACATTATATTAATTGTAAAATACTTAACGCACGAACTGCTATGTAATTGAGCCCACCGGCGACGACAAATAATGATTATGTCGATATATGAGTGAGCACGAATTTCAGTAATACTAATTAGAATATTTGCCGCACATTTCCAGGCACAGAGTTCCCCAGCGAGTTCAACAACGGCGTCGTCATCAGCGAAGGGCCGCGCGTCTCCCGAGCCTGGGCGGGAGATGTACGAGGACGCGGAGGCCTTCCGCAACAACAGCATCGCCTGCCTGCGCGCCAAGGCACAGGAGCACCAGGCCAGGATACTCAACCACAACATGCTACTGCAGGTACACACCACTCTGTCTAGCGTGTACTAGTTGATGCTAGGTTAGTAGCAAGCAATCTGCGCCATTGGGGTATTGGGGATAGAAGAGATGATTGGGCCTCCGGTAACCTCACTAATACAGCGAACGGCAAACGCCGGCTTTCTCTGATGACATTACTTCGGTCGAACCGTCCTATTCGTGCCGAAGTATGGCTCTACCGCGTGAAATAGTCTTTTAACCGACGTTGACAGTTTGTGTTGTCACACCAGGTGCGTGGCGTGGCCCGTGCGGGCAGCGCGGAGGAGGAGGGTCCGGCCGACATCGACGTGGGCACGGAGGCGCCGCCGCCCGCGCACCACCACCTCGCGCACCTCTACTGACCGCGCCACCCCGACACGCGCAGGGAACACTCGCCAAACAACTACTGAAATTTGGTTAAACCTACTTGCAATGTGAAACGGATTGAAATCAGCAGAACTTCGTCATCATCATCACCAGTTCAGAATAAAGGTGGCCTCTAAAGAGGAATGCCAGGTACCTATGGCATTATCTCCACTCTAAAATGGTGGATTGGGAATAGCAGTAAGGATACTGAAGTTTGAGGATATCTACTGCCGGTCTCTCGAGAGCTGGTAGCAGTTATAAGACACTTCAGAATATGTCATACTACGAAATATGAGTAGGATTTTTGTGTTGTTGTTACCTGGCATGTAGAGTGTATCTCCTGCAGTGCAGGTCGGACACGCCCTGTGCACTGACACCGCGCGTGTCCTGTAAGTATGTACATTACTAGCCCCGTCTCGTGCAATACCTTAGTTAAGTATTTATCTGTGTAGCCCGACTTGCAATGTATAAAGTTCCCCCGCTTAGATTTAATGCATGACGCGAGTTGCCGAACTGAATAATGGCGGACTCAGTATGACTATAACATAAACACACACTTATGTGACATTATTATGATATGGACGTGTTGTTTATGTGAATAGTGCTTTGTGTCAGCCTGTTGTTAACGCAATAACACATGACACTTGCAAAGTTGTACAATTCTACATAAAATTAACTGAATAAACCATTCCACAATCGATTGTTGTACTTACCCAATAAAGAAGTACTTAACTAATTATAAGTTCCAGTTCGACAACTCGCGTCACCTCGTATAATGTTGTATAATGACTCCTTAATATTACTTAGAGATATTTGTGCCCAATGTAGTATAATTTTATCGGAGGCATTCGAGGCAAGGACAAGACTATGTAAATCGAACTAGCTGTATAAATGTAATAACGTACAACACGTTAGTTGAAACTGTCGTTACTTTCATTGGCTATGATATCTTTTAGTGCGAGTAAAGAAAGAATCTTTTTAATTTATTTAATTGTGAACAGAGCTGTGTCTTGTCGAAAAACCATAATAGAAACCACGCCTTCTTGAAATCAGATCCTTGTACATAACGACATTGTTGATATTAGCGGCTTGTGCCTGACTTTTTCTAAGTTCTGCTTAAAATTATTTTAGTATCTTTACCGTATCCTCATGCAATGCAGATGTGTGCAGCCCACAGCTCTGTAAAGACTTTTATATTTAATAACAATTGACTACTTACAACGAAGTGAGTCTGTGTCACTATTGTCATAGGTTTACATGACACGAGTGCTATCGTACTATTGGTCAGAATAATTGGCTTTAATACTGTAAGACGTGTCCACTATACTGAAATGTACAACTATGCACTCAAATAGGCACTTAACTACCTAGGTAGTAAGGTCAAATTTGTTAAAAAGCAAATACTACCTAACTACCTGCCCTATATCCTATTTAGCAAGGTTGCTTGTATGTGGCTCGTTAATAAATCGAATGAACATCGAAAACATTCCAATGAAGACTATTCGTATTTTCTTATTGCTATTGACATGTACTTATCTTTCTTTTAACGGCGTGTTCTTCAATTATCTTTATTTACGAAATTTGAAAACAATCATCTATTGTATTAAAAATCTAAGTAGTAGATACGAACAATTAGCCGAAATGTATAAAGCGCCTGTACAAAAATACTTAGCAATATATATTGAAGAACACGCTTGCTATAACTATCGAACCAGGCTACCGATAATAAATTACAATAAATAAATTGTTAATAGTAGATATTTTTTGTGTAAATTCTCATTTTGACAGTAATGTTGCTTCTGATTAAAGATTAATGCTGATGCTATAGAAGGATCAATTTGACATACAATACTCAGATCAACATCAAGGAAAGAAGATAAACTGCTGACTCTTATTTTGCTGGATTCACTTACTCTGCTAATTTTGCCAGATTTCACTATCACAATTTGTACTTTGTATGTTGAATTGGTTCCTGTGGGCAGTGCGAGCGTCATATTGACGTGCCGTACTTGTATAGTTCGAGAGAAAGCTCGGAAGGCCTCACATCTATGAGACATAAGTAAGTTTATGAATAACGTAGCAACTATCGTTGGTACCGTACTACGCATAGAGTTGTAATATATTTATTGAAATTAAACAAATCTAAAGTAATGTGAAACTTCATCGTAATTACAAGTTATTCCGATGAATAAACAACATGTATAAATTATTTGTTGCAGTTTTATTTTTTCATTTATTACTCCATTCTCTGCCTGGAACAATATAAGTATACCTACAAATATGTTTATGTGGAAGGTGTATGTAAGACTGCCTCGTTGGCCGAGTGGTCGCGAGTGCGACTACCGGGCAAGGGGTCTCGGGTTCGATTCCCGGGTCGGGCAAAGTATTACTGGGTTTTTAAAAATTCTCAGTAATAGCACGGAGTCTGGAAATGTGCCCGGTATATGGCAATAGGCTCACCCCCTATTACATGGGACTCATAACATAAATAGTGAAAAGTGGGTGTTACTTCTGTGTGCACCTCTGCCTACCCTTTCGGGGATAAAAGGCGTGATATTATGTGTATGTATGTAAGAATCGTAGCAATTTGCGTTTCAGTCTCTGCCTACCCCCATGGGAGACAGGCGTGAGGTTATGTATGTATGTATGTATGTAATATACATTTGTCACTAGTTATGGTTAAGCTACTCCCTCTACTAAGAATGAAATAAATATCCTTATAATAATTTCTATGTTTGAGTTACTATCAAAACACTTATTCTTAAATTCTACTAGGTAATTATAGTTTAAAATAAAACAAAACATTTGGCAAACAAAGCCATAAAATAGCAAATTTAATAAATACAGCTGGCGAAAAAATTATACAAAAATTCTGAAGTCTATACTTATAAGTACACTGAAGTAACTGCACTGGGAGCCACCCAGCTGTTGACAATTGTCTTTCAAATCTAACTTCTCTTGTATTATCTTGTTCATTACTTATTACTAAAGTATTCAGCTTAAATCCTGTGAAGTATCCTAATTTGACAACATTCTTTACAAGATTTTCAACTTTATTACCTTGTAAAGCAGTTAAAAATCCAAAAATATAATATAAGGAATCTTTAACGTTTGGTACAGTAAAGTTCGCTGAGTTTCCGAGTCGATTTCAGCGACATCTATTGGCACTCTTGAACAAACAACTTGAGAAACTTCACTTTATGTTCAAAATACATAAATATTAACTTTATTTTACGCATAAATGTTATTATAGAACTCGTTTGACATTGTAAGACACCTTTTCGGACGATTTTGCTTAAATAAAATAATAGTAAATACATTTTTAGTAAATAGTTTTCTACATTTCTCAATTTGAATATTAATATTCGAAGTTGTACATAAGAATATTTATTAACTTTAATAAGGTACTTAGTTGATTAATGTAAATATATCGAAAAGTTGAGGCAAGTCATAAGGAGCACTTGTAATAATGTCCTCAGCAGAGGAATTGGCTTGTGGAGTTATCACCCTCACTTAGTTTTACTCACAAATAGAAACGCGAATAAAATAATCAATATTTAGCATTATGAAGCAAATATTTTAAGACAACATTACACTTCACCTAAGTTTTCAGTTATGTTACGAAAATAAAACACTTCATTATTTTGCATCTCGTGACCTCTTCTATAATAGTCGCGTATACCGCATTTACCAACACTTGATTAACTCGGCAATTATCATACGTCCGAATACAGAAAGCTACTCTACTTTAGGTCGCGCTTAAGTATAAGTTCTGTCACTATAAATTTATATATATAAATGAAAGCCGTTTTCCGTTGTCACGCCATTTGAGAATGGCTGGACCGATTTGGCTGATTTTTTCTTGTTGTTTGTTATAGTTAGTGGAAGGTTCTTATGATAGAAAAAAAAATCCAGAAAATCTTATGGGAACGGGAGAAAACGGGATTGCCCGTACGAAGTCGCGGGCAGAAGCTAGTTGTTTATAAAATTACAGAGGCAAATGGCATGACATTTAAACGCAACTTCAACTTAAGTAGCTTTTCAGTATTCCGGCGTCAGTTTTGCATTACAATTGTAAGTTAAAAGAGGTACATAAACAAGGAACCATCCCACATTGGTTTTCCTCATTAATTAATGAAATAATTTACCGGTATTTTGGTGTTACATTGTTCTCGCACAATCCAAACAGCAAAACTATGTAACTAGTAAATTGTATTGTGAACCTGATTGAAAAACAGTAACCTATGGAGTTTCTTGCTCGTTCTTCTCCATAGGAATCTACACCTTGGAATGAGCAAATAGCTTCACTTTTAATATTATTTTTATTTTGACGTTCAAAAGTGCCATTCTGGCCTAATTGAAATAAATGATTTTGACTTTGACTTTGACTTTGTAGTATTATCATCAATTTACATCGCGTCGCGTTCCAGTCGCCACTTCATATACATAACTATTATATCAATGTACTGGTACAAAATTGTTCGTAGTAACTTGGCATTAAAACAACAGAAAAAAGCATGGAATAGCTTAAACTGTCAAATACCAAGCGGTCACCGGTGACCGCAACCTATTGTTCTATAATTGTGTCTGCAAAACCGGTACTCGACGAGTTAATATGGGGGTAAAATTGGAACAAATTAATGCTGTATTGGACTATACACTGATATACAAAGATAAACTCACGCCATTGTCCTATATGGATAGATAGAAGCTCACGTTTGGATATATGCATTTTACTCCAGCAAAGATTAAAAATAAAAAAGTAATAAAAATATAATCGACCAGGCGATACATTAAATGTACTCTAACCGACGAGCATGTGTTAAAATACTGTAAGAGGTTTGTAAGAATTGTTGCAATTGGCGTTCTATAGTCTCTGCCTACCCTTATGGAGAAGCGTGAGACTATGTATGTAAGTGTATATTCAGAATGTAGTCCTATGTTACGCTGTAAGTCCAATTTTACCACGTACAACCGTATAAGCAGCATTACTAACAGAGCCAGCAAATATCTAAAGTACCGTAAGTACATAATAGGGTAGTTTTCTAAATTTTATTCTAATCTCCGTCTCGTAGATTAATTTAACACTTTAGACTCATATTTTTACTTTTCTCACAAAATTAAGTACTTTCGACGATATATTAATTTTAAATATCGTGTGACGTCACAGCGTGCCACATTTTGTAGCACGTTATGACGTAACAACCTCCCACTCCTAAACTTCGCGCCATTTTATCTAAGTATTGTACTTAATACGAGAAAATAAAAAATACGTGTCTAGTATTTTTTCATTCTCGAACTGACGGACTAATTAGATTTTTCATTTTGATACCCAGGAATCTACCCAATTATGTATGCATACTTCCTATCTTATTTATTAAACCTAAGAACATGGATGTTCAATGTAGTTTCTCCAAACATTTGACTAGAAATGCTTACGATTTCGTCCGCGTAATTCGTAATACAAATATTTAAAGTATCAATATCATATTTTAACCATTCAAAGATTCATTTCCAATTGGTTACACGTTAATATTTGAAACATTGTATTATTATATAAATTCTAGGTATAATGACCCGCCAGGCGCTACAGTAAAATATCTAAGCATTAAAACACATTTATAAAATGTTGCACTTACATCTAAGCCCTGTCGCACGCAGTAAATGCAATTGTCTTCATAGAAAGAAGTATTCATTAAAAATAAATTTAATATTGTATAAGATAACTATAACATCGCTCTTTTTGTCCTCCAAAGGGATAAGCAAAGGTACATAAAAAGCATTACTTACAAATAGTCCCACGTTAATCGATGAACCTAATCTAGGCTGTGCGCTACTACTAAGGCTTTGAAGAAAAGCACTCAATGTTACTTTGTCCAACACTCACAACCAATTAGGCAGTTAGTGAGATAAGAAAAATGTCTAACAATAACAATACAATTGGCTTCCCATTCGAGCTGTGTAACCTTGTCTGGCATTTCGGTACATTGCGCGTGCAAATATGATGACATCATCGTACATACTGTTCGCGATTACATAGTAATGTCTACTAAATATATATTGCAAGAACGTTACGAGTGATTAGAATAGCCAGTATGATTATTATCATGAGTAGCTTATTAGGTTTCATCGTTCGCCTGGGTCATTATGGGCCCCGATCGTAGTTTGAAATTAGTCGGGCACCCTCGATTGCTTACGAAAGCAAGAAATGTACTGTTTTTAATTTAGTATGGCTCACGTTCTAAGATTATGAGTACCTCTATATGTATGCGTGCAACAGGGAGCTTCAACACTTAACATCGACTACTACAATAAACATACAAATATATCCACCTAGTGTTACTATTATAATATTTGTACGTAACAAAACATTTTCTCGGTTAGCACGATTCTATTAAAATTATTATTTAGAACCATTTCTTCTGAATTGTGTTTAGGAAGATTGTTTAAAATGCACTTTTTTCATTGATTTATAAAATTAGGTATAATTAGTATTTAAAACTCGTTCTTTTTCATGTAGCTTATACTTTAAAACTACATATTTACTTTGGTACTTAATTTCCAAGTAAAATTAATTGAACGACCATGCAAAGTTTTCTTCTCAAAACAAAGATATCCAAATAGAATTGGTACATTTTCGTGATTTGGTTCTTCGTCTCATATTTTAACACAAGGAATCTCAAATAAATCGCCCTTAAAGGTTAGCTTAAAAACAAGTAGCTAACCTGTTCGTGTATTAATTTTGGATACATACAAATTAGTGGGCTTCTTCAACCTGATTAAGATCCTTTCATCAATTTACAGATGTTAGCACTAACTTCAGAAAGTTGTTATCTTTGCTTTGTTGTGCATTGTGAGGTCATGTTCATAAACAAAAGTAAGTACATATAGTGAGTACCGAGGGGTCCCGCGGAGTGACTAGTAGACAGACTTGTGCGGGCCCTCCATGTCCTCCGCACTCTTCAACATCAAGTAGTAACTGTTCACGCACAGGATGCAGTAAGCCATCACTCCTGGAATACAAATATAAGGTTATTGACATTATGTCCTAACAGATATATGATTTGGAAAGAGCAATCAGATTCATTGACAGATGGTGAATAATTCTATTGTAACGTTTCAGGTTTAAAAGGTGAGAAAAAAGGTATTTTTAGGCGGTACAAAGTTTGTTGGGTCAACTACCTGAAGGTTTGTTTATTTAATATTGACTAGTTGACAACACCGGCCCATAGTGCTGCTTGCTCGACGAGGTGGGGAAAGTTTTCGAAAGAATTATTTCGAACCGCCTCGTCGCGCACTTGACGGACATTGGGCCGGACCTGTCGGACGGCCATTTCGGCTTCCGCAGAGGGCGCTCCACGGTGGACGCCATCATGCGCGTTAGAGACCTCACGACGGGGACTGCAGTGTCCAGGGGTAAGGTCGTACTGGCGGTGTCTCTAGACATCGCCAACGCCTTCAACTCCCTGCCCTGGAGCTGCATCTTGGAGGCACTCCGATATCATCGGGTGCCTACCTACCTCCGTCGTGTGATCGAGGCTTACCTGACGGACCTGTCCGTCAGCTACCCCGGTCACCGGGACGAGTGGAACCGGTGAGAGATGTCACGCGGTGTTCCACAGGGTTCGGTTCTGGGACCGCTCCTGTGGAACATCGGCTATGACTGGGTGCTGCGCACCAACCTCCCGAACGGCGTTAGCACAATATGCTACGCCGACGACACGCTGGTGCTGGCGCACGGGAGGTCGCGCCAGGCGGCGGCCGATTTAATGGCGACAGCGGTTGCGACAGTCGTTGAAAAAATCCGGCAGTTGGGACTCGAGGTGGCGCTCCACAAGTCCGAGGCCATGTGTTTTCATGACCGCGGGAACGCGCCACCTCCGTATGGGTCTAAAATAACGGCGAGAGGGGTTACCATCGGCGTCGAGACGGCGATGAAGTACCTGGGACTCGTCCTCGACAGTCGGTGGAACTTCGTGGAGCACTTCCGACGTTTGGCTCCAAAGTTAGCGAGGGCGGGGGCTGCGTTTAAGCGCATCCTCCCCAACCTCAGGGGGCCAAACGCCTCCTACCGGAGGTTATACGCCGGGGTCGTGCGGTCCATGGCCCTCTACGGCGCCCCTGTGTGGGCGCCGAACCTGTTGGGGCATCCCGCTCGGACGCTGCTCATGGCACAGAGGGTCATGGCGATCCGAATGCTCCGCGGATACCGCACGATCTCTAGGAAGGCGACGAACCTCCTTGCCGGATTACCGCCGTGGGATCTGGAGGCGAAGGTACTCGCGCGCGTGCATCACATGCGCGCGGAGACACGTCGCCGGGGCGAAACTCCGCTGCCGCGCCAGGTAAGTGCGTGGCGGGATGAGCTCCGGCGCGATCTCATGGCGGAATGGCAGCAACGACTGTCGCAACCGAGGGCTGGGCTCGCTGTCATTGCAGCGGTAAGTCCCCTCTTTGAGGAGTGGCTTGAGAGACGCTACGGCGTCCTCACCTACCGCCTGACGCAGGTCCTCACCGGACATGGAAGTTTCGGGAGGTACCTGTGTCTGATGGGGCGGGAGGAAACGCCCGGGTGTCATCACTGCGAGGACCGCCCTGAGGACACGGTGGAACACACAGTGGGAGAATGCCCTGCGTGGGCTGAGCGCCGCAGTGCCCTCAGGGAAGTGATCGGCGATGGCGAACTCTCGCGTCCGGGCCTAGTGCAGGCCATGATGCGGAGCGAGGGGGACTGGGATGCCGTCTCCTCCTTTTGCGAAGCAGTCATGCTAGCTAAGGAGGAGGCGGGACGCGTGAGGCAGCGAAGCGCTGCCTCCTCGCAACCCAGCCATCGCGAAGGACACACTGGGCGTCGGGGATCGCGAGACGATCTCCGGCCACCGTAAGCGCGGGCCTGCGGACGGCGAGCATGGGTGGCTCCCCGTCCGACCAGAAACAGACCCGAGCGTACGGCGCGTCGCGTTCCGCGCGCGCCTCAAAGAGCCATCAGACCACCACAGATGGGGCCCAATAGGGCCGATGCCGATTCGGAGTCGCGGAGAACCTAACGGGTAACCGGGGCTCCGGCTCGACGTGCAGGAGAAGGAACGGGGTGGTTTTTAGTCAGTAAGAGTCTGACACTCCCTCCCGTCTCACCCAGGCGGGAGCAGTCATTAGATGATTTTCCCTCCTTAAAAAAAAACCTGAAGGTATACCCCACAGGTCACAAATTCTGAAATACAGCCTTAGATCACAATACCCACTTAAAAGTAACTTTTGAAATCCTGCACAGATTATATAACACGTATAATGTGGCCATTAGTTAAGTACAGAATATATTACAAAAACAGTTTAAAGAAATTTCCATATTTCAGCATTTCAGTCATTGTTGAACAGTTTACAGGTGTAGAAATATAACAAAGAACTGTAGTGTTAAGAGGGGACATTTACTAAGTGCCTATATAGCTAGGTATCTCTGACAACTGTACAAACACTTTGTATCTTTGTTTGTTCACTTGACAATGATAAAAACGTTTCAATTTCTAGTGGACAGGGAAGTTTAACTATTCAAAAACAAGACGGTTTTTGTTCTCGAGTCGTTGGTAAAATGGTTTTTATTGATATCCAAATTTTTACCAAAGTATTGATTAATGAAAGTAGGGAAGTACACCAATATGGTTCGTTTTTCTTTAATAGAATTAATTCGCTTAATTCCTTCTAACTACATTAAGTGTACCAATATCAGCGTCTCATGTCTGTAACTATAGTATATTATGTATTGTTTTTATTTCTATTTAGACCTCAGCAGAACAACCTCATCAACCAGTGTGTCAATTTCTTAAATAGATACTGATCTTCATCTACAATTTTAATTAAACACGACACATAATAAAGTATTGGTGTGTACCTACTAAAATGAAGCCTGACTATTTCTTTGGGGAATATTACGAACAAGACAACAACGTATAATAATCTAGTATAATCTAAAACTCACCAAAGAAGACGAGTCCCTCGAGGAATGACAGGAAGATGTCGGAGCCGGAGCCGGACAGGCCGTGCATGGCCGCGAGCACCACGATACACACGAGCGCCGCCGCGCACAGCGCAGACATCACCCACACCCACACGCGGACACCGCGCGCCGCGCGCTGTGCCAACGATACATACTATATACACCACGATACACACGAGCGCCGCCGCGCACAGCGCAGACATCACCCACACCCACACGCGGACACCGCGCGCCGCGCGCTGTGCCAACGATACATACTATATACACCACGATACACACGAGCGCCGCCGCGCACAGCGCAGACATCACCCACACCCACACGCGGACACCGCGCGCCGCGCGCTGTGCCAACGATACATACTATCATACCACGGCGGGGGCAACCACACGGCCCATCTGATGGTAAGGGGTTACCGTGGCCTATGACGTTCAATCTTACTATGATGTGCTGGAAGTAGCTATAGCCAAAAGTTTAACTAGCCAGAACAATCCAAAAAAAGAAAAACGGCATAATATACTTAGCGAAGAAACTTTAGCACTAATTAACACGTTAAACGCCATGGCAGTCACCGGTGACCGACATTAGCGGAGGATTTGCCTTCAACAATTATTTGTTGGCAGCCAAAGCCTTAACAAACGCAGTGAACTAAGTAGAATTAAGAAGAAAGATGCTAATACAAAGAAAGAATTAAGCAAACTATATAAGGAAACCAGCAGAGCGACCAAAGGGGACTATAGTAAACACAGACAAAAGATAATAACGGAAAATCTTAACAAATTCAGAAGTACCAAGAGAGCATTTAAAGAATTAAACTTAAAGAAACCCTGGATACAAAAACTAGAAGGACAAAACAATAACACCCAAACAAGACTCGAAATTATACAACAGGCAACTGCTTTCTACCAAGATCTATACAGAAATAAAGACAAAACCATCGAAGAAGACAACGAAGCACATTTTTGCAATAACACAGAAACTATTAGGCCGATAGAAGAAAAATGTGTATATGACCAGTTGAAACAATTAAAATCAGCCAAAAGTCCTGGTCCCGATGGAATATCTAATGAAGCATTGAAACTAGGTGCACCAGTCTTACTCAAACATCTCACAGACTTATTCAATCTCATATTAAAGACCGAAATCGTGCCCATTCAATGGTGCACTTCAGATATCATATTACTATACAAAAAAGGAAACCCTCATGATATTAACAACTATAGACCAATTAGCTTACTGGCAAATATATACAAAATCTTCTCATCTATAATTCTTAAGCGCATAACACAAGAGATTGAAAACTCACAACCAATTGAACAAGCTGGCTTTAGATCTGGGTTCAGTACTCTAGATCATATACAAGCACTGGGTCAAGTTATAGAAAAATACGAAGAGTTTAATAAACCTCTTTATCTGGGTTTTATCGACTACAGCAAAGCTTTTGACAGCATCAGCCACATAGCATATGGAAATCACTAAGAAAACTAAACATAAATTCAAAATATATAAACATCATAAAATACATATACAACAACAGCACAAGTAAAGTTAAGCTAGAGTCAAGAGGTGAAGCAATTAATATAGAAAGAGGAGTTAGACAGGGGGACCCTCTGTCACCCAAATTATTTATTGCCGTTTTGGAAGATATATTCCAAAATATCTGAGAGACTGCACGGTTGGTGCGGTGGCTGGGCAACCGGCTGCCGTGCGACGTGTCGCGGGTTCGATTCCCGCACGGAACAACACTTTGTGTGATCCACAAATTGTTGTTCCGGGTCTGGGTGTCATTGTGTATGTGAACTTGTATGTTTGTAAATGCACCCACGACACAGGAGAAAATCCTAGTGTGGGGCAACGTTTTTAAAAAAAAAAAAAAAAAAAAATATAGACTGGAGAACTAGAGGCATAAAAATAAACAACTCCTATCTTAGCCACCTCAGATTCGCGGACGACATAGTTATACTTTCTGAAACAGCAAGCGAACTGCAAAATATGCTATGCTCTCTTGATCAAGCAAGCTCAAAAATAGGATTAGAGATGAATGCTACAAAAACCAAAATTATGACAAACAGCATAGAACAGCCCATAAAGGTAAACGAAAAATCTATTGAATATGTCCACAATTACATCTACCTAGGCAAACAATTAACACTCTCGAAAACGCTTAATGAAAATGAAATTGAAAGAAGAACAAACATAGCATGGAAGAAATTTTGGTCACTCAAAGAAATACTTAAAAGAGATTATTCTATAAACCTGAAGAAAACGGTACTAGACACTTGTATATTGCCTTCCCTGCTGTATGGCTGCCAAACTTGGATATACACGGCAAAAACAAAACAAAAGATCACAACAACCCAAAGAGCTATGGAGAGAAGCGTCCTAAACATAAGGAAAATACATAAAGTCAGAAACCAAAAAATAAGACAAAAAACAAAGGTAACAGATGCCCTTACACAAGCACTAAAACTGAAATGGCAATGGGCAGGCCATGTATCAAGATACACAGACAACAGGTGGACAATCAAAACTACAAAGTGGAAAGGACCAGTCGGCAAAAGAAAGGCAGGAAGACCAAAAAGAAGATGGGCTGACGATATAACCGAACTTACTGGAAAGGACTGGTTAGCAATCGGCAGGGATAGAGATGAGTGGAAAGGGCTGGAGGAGGCCTTCACCCGAGGAGGGGTCCATACCCAATAACTAAGATAACCCTTACTAACACCTAGGTATAAGCAAAACTATTAACTTGTAAAATACTAACCAAGAAAATACCAACATTTGAACTGTAATTTAAGGTTATGGAAATAAAGGTTTTTTTATTTTTATTTTATTTTTATTTATGACCGCTTGCAACACTTGAGGTATTACATGCACATTGCCGACCATTTATAAACCTATTTACTCCTTTCTTGAAGAACCCCATATTGTAGCCATACTAATTAGTATCACACTAATATTATAAATATGGATTTCTTTGTATAGATGTCTGTCCGTCAATCACTCTGAAACTACACAACGGATTTTGATGAAATGTGGTGTACAGGCTAAATGATTAATTGCTCCCATGATATAAAACAGAAATCATATTCTACGAAGAATGAAGAAGAAGACGGAGACGAAGTCTCGAGCAACAGCGACTATGAAATAAAATTTGACAATATGCTGGTAAGAATACAAGGATTGATTCAGTACAGAGACAGTAACCATTAGTTGGCTACTGAACCGCCAATGGCTACAGAAAATATGATTTGGTTAAAAATTACATAATGTGTACTTAGCTACTGTCCTTGTACTGAGTTAATCTTTATTTGTTACCTGCATATGACTAATTCCTGTGCTAAATGTACAGGGGGCCTAAAAAGGTAACATTGGGTGAATCATTTCTAATATAACAGATTTGATGAATTGTTAGATTATCACCTAAATCACCATAAAACGATAACAATAAAATATGAAACATCTTCTATTCATTTCATATATGAATCATGTTAGATGCCGATGTTGAATGCACAGAACATATAAATCTTCTTTATAATTATGTTCTGTGGTTGAATGTGTCAAATGTGGTCAAATATTATATTGTCTATTTGATGTATGAACTGTGTCTGATGACGGTAAGATATGAAGGGAATAAAAAGTAATTAGTCTGTGGTAGGGGGTGATAACGGATACAGAAGAAGAACTTTACCGACCCAAATATAAAAAGAGTAGGAAGAAGTTTAACCTACCTACCTACCTGGTTACTTTAACTATTATAAATAGCATTAACAAAGTTAGAGAATGTTTTTGTAATAACTATCGTTTGAAAAGCTCTACTAGTTTCGAACCACAGAGGGGTTCATCCTTATCAGCAGCTTCCTTCTCTTAAACTAGTAGAACTTTTCTCAGTTTATTCACGTAAGTAACCCGCGATTTTAGTTAAAAGTTGGAGACCTCATATTTAATCAAATCAAATTGTTTTATTTGTAAAGATAAATAGGGTACAATATACAGCAAAGTGTGAGACAGATAAGTGGCATCCTCTATGTTTTGTCCAGAGGTAGAAAGACGATGTATCGTTGTTGTATTGTTAGTATTTTCGACCTTGTGTTCTATCGTAAAATAGCAAGCTCATAAAATTGAAACATCCGATATACCTTTGGATTTCAAAGTATCCGTACATTCCGCACACTTTGATGGTCCACCGAATGGTGATTAATTAACTAGATTACGATTAGTATGCTATTAATGACATCAAGGCAGTTCTGTCTTCTTTGAAATATAAAGAACGAAGAACAAATACAAAATGGTTCTTTCATTTTAAGATTTTAATACATGACATTCGAAAGTAACAATTAGGCAACTATTAATTATGAATAGATTGTGATCAATATAAAAAAATTAAATCGAAATCATGATCCTATGAAACTTATCCTCATACTTTACAAGTGAATACATCTAATAATACAATAGTGGGCGCATAAAAAACAAAAACAAACGAGTAGGTAGTAACAACTATTTATACTCTGACAAATACTTAGCTATACCTCTAGTAGTGTACCCAAATAAATGATTATAAAAAGAAAAAGCCCAGCGATACAAGACATTACGATATCCGCGTGACGCAATTATCTCAGCAGGAAATTCGTACGCTAAAGTAGAGGATAGTTCGCTGTTCCTGTTTCCAATCACACTATTACATATTTCGAACGGAATTTTAGAGATGCTAACATTAAACTACTGCAATTTCTCTAATACATTTTCGACTTTATGTTGAAAACATACAAAGGAGAGGTCTAATTGGACTAACGATTCTTTTTCTAATAAGTAAACTGTAAGCTTTTGTAGCGCAAAAACAAAACATCTATCGATAATGATACAGATACGTGGATCAGACACAGAATAGTTCCATAGTGGCATCAAACATAGCAACCACTGCATTGATCGAGCAGCAAATAAGGCTTGACGTTTATTAACACTATGAAACGACTTAATAACTTCACTAGGAGCCTGAGCGACAAACTGAAATTGGTCGAAAATTGGTCTAACTAAAACATGTAAACGATTTAGCGTTGGCTTACCTTGAAGACAGAGAAGAGCAGTGTGAAGGCGAGCAGTACATGCACGACGGTGACGACGGCCGTGGTGACGGCGATCTTGTACCAGGTGGCGTACAGGCCGTCCCCGGCGTCCTCCGCCGTGCCCACGAACCCGCGCACATTCTCCGCGAACACGGAGCACAGGATCATCAGGATGAATGACACCAGCTGATGAACAGTAGATAACAAGTTAGTACTAAAATATGGTAATGTGATAGCTGGTGTTACACGGACATCTATGTCGTCACTGCTTTAGTCTAAAACCCCTGACCCTGAATTAAACAGGGCAGATGGTCGTTTCATGTAAAATACTCGACTCGCCGAATCTGGGTTAAACCAACAGACCTGCCCAGTTGGGAGTCTTGCAAAGACTCGTACGCTACTACTAGTACGCTAACAAAGGGACTCTGTACTACATTTACGTCTATCTGCATACCGAATAATTTGGCTCTCTGCACAGTCAAAAAAGAAATGTTCAGTCAGAGTTATCTACTTTTTATCTCTTTTAATCTCTAGGTACATCTACAGCATATTATAAAATGTCTCGTTTCTCCAATTTAATGTAAACACAATTCGCCAAACTTAGAGGTATTGTCTAGCGAGTGTTCATTACCATATTTATGAGGTGAACAAAATGTAGCTCGTTTAAGATGCAACATGTGACCAGTGTACCGTCTCGAACGTGATCACGAATACCAATAATGTGTCGATCCACCGAAATTCGCAGACCAACTGAGATAAGTGTTACCTAGATATCTAAATAAATATAGAATTAGATATAGGTACGTAATTACCTTCTAGGCCAATGTATAGACGCCCGATATTCATCTACATTATGTCAGTAAGTACGAGTAGGTACCTACTCAATGTAAATGTTAAATTATGCACGAGAAGTTTTTATACTATGTTTATTACCCATATCAACAAAAGTTAAGACTAAAAACTGATGAGAATATCTGCTTCTGCATTCCTGATTACTAGACTTGAAACATGAAACATTAAATGATAATAATTGATAATATACTAACACAATAATATCCCTAATAATAATTTATTGTCACAACAAAGCATTAACTCACACAACTTCCAAATAAACCAGTCGCTACTAAAATAAAAACCAGTTTTCAGGTAGGTAATAAAAATGCGAAATAAATATCTGTACTATTCGCGAATACATACACAATTTACATGGCGATCATATATCTCACTTAGCACTATTATGTAAGAATGTAAACAAACAATAACATGTAATAAAATGATCTCACCAGGTGTACGAAGCCGACGCACTTAGCTCCGACCTCGAGTCCCATGCACCAGCAGAAGGAGGTGATGTGTGGCACGCCCATCTTGGCACTAGCCTCGGCGACACGCTCGCGGCAACTGGAACACAAGCGAGAGACAATGTCAGCTATACCGCGCGAACTGTGTCTGATAACTCTGATACGCCCCACGAGCGTCGAGTCGTGACGTCGGGCGCCGTATGCTGACGTCAAATGACGAATATTTCCTTGAACTTGATTGCTCAAGGGAAAGCCCTTACGTATTCGAGTAGTAAAAACTTGACGTGTTTGCAAGATATTTTTATGCTGCACCCACCTCTAGCTCATTCATAGTAGACGCGTACGGCGCGTCGCGTTCCGCGCGCGCCTCAAAGAGCCATCAGACCACCACAGATGGGGCCCAATACGGCCGATGCCGATTCGGAGTCGCGGAGAACCTAACGGGTAACCGGGGCTCCGGCTCGACGTGCAGGAGAAGGAACGGGGTGGTTTTTAGTCAGTAAGAGTCTGACACTCCCTCCCGCCTCACCCAGGCGGGAGAAGTCATTCGATGATTTTCCCCCCTTAAAAAAAAAAAATAAAAATAAAAATAAAAAAAAAAAAAAAAAAAAGCTCATTCATAGAGGTCACTACCGCTGCCAAATGCCAACATGTGAAGAAATAGATTGTTTCCACAAAATGCGTTTGCGTTGGCGCCGTGCACAAATTATAGATCTAAAAATGGCACTCCTCTGAGATATGAAAAACAAATAAATATTGTTTTCGTCCGCTCGCAACTTTTATTATAAACCAGGAGCATAATAGGTATATCAAGACTCGGTTACTAAGAGCCCACAGACCAGACTTTAAGTTGTATTTTGAACTGACACTTTGAAACACTAATACCTGAATACGTAAGGACCAGACTGCCTAGATGCCTACAATCGCTATTGCATAATCAGTATATTTTTGCGAACTTGGGTCTCGTGATAACAGACACGTGTATATTCTTATCGCCTCGTATAAAACTCAAATGATAAAAACATTTACATACACAGATAACATGTTTTGAGTGCATTTTCAAAAACGTAATGCTCAACTCAAAAATCTAATATTTATACAAAAAAAATGTAACTTACATAACCTTTCGACAAACCGAATAGACTGCAGTCTGACGCAAATGATTACTACGTACTTTCTCCGAAACAGAAACAAAACAAAATCATAGGTACCTACATAATTTATTTATATCAATTTATAAACCGGTTGTTTACGCGCAGGAACTGGTCTTGTCGTCACTCAAAATCCCCAGTTTATCGAGATGTGTCGGCGTGAGTAACTAATGATAACTGCAATCTGTGGCGTCAGAACATCACTAATCGATACAATATGAGCCTGAGCGCAACTAGTCTACTAAACATGCATAACAAATTATTGTCAGAAATGAAAAGTATTCAATGCGCTATGATTTTCACAATGGATACAATACAAGGTTCAAGATGGAGTATTCCACATTTTCAACACAACTCGACCTTATAGTCCTTCACTTCGCAGACAACCAGACTCAGGCACGTCTCGTCGTTCTCCGGTCAAATGAAGATCATATCTTTTAAGTTTTATTCTTCTAATACAAATTGAGTATACCTACATGAGTAGCAGGACAGGACTTAGCACGTTTTTCCCCTATTACTCAGCTAGAAAATGTTTATCAATATAAATAGTACCTATGCAGACGGAAATAATATATTGTAGTAGAAACATATTTATTAAAAAATAAAGTAGGTGTACTATAATAAACCTATGATTAATTTCCTGGTAGTTAGGTTGGTACATTGGGGAGTTCCACTTCAATCAGTTATGTAGGGCCGGTTTAGTTAAACAAGGATCATGAAAGTTCAACACTGATCTACGTAGGTGGTAGCAATACAGCTCACTCTACGCTACATAGTTTATTCCTATTCAAGCACTTGGTACGCGATAAGAATATACATAACAAATTGGTGGTAGACCAATTTTCAGTTTGGCGCAATGAACTCGGTTCCATTCGAGACAATACTGCGTTAAGTATGCTTGTCAATAACATACTATCAGCTAGAAAGGCACTGCATATCCGTTGCTTGATTTTTAGTAGTCTCAAGTGTAACTTAGGGTAACAGAAACCATATAAAACAATCACGTAGGAGAGACTTATAGGCGAAAGTAGTTGTAACAATGAAAGCGTTAAACTGAAAGTGCTGATTTAAAAATGCACAATAAACATAAGTCTACGAAATAACTAAAATGACATAGAAGAAGGCAGCAAGTGAAAATAAATTTTTGAAAGATATGAAAGATCATAGAGAAAGGAAGAGTGACTTACTGGGTATCGTCCGACGCCATTGTCAGGGTAACACTGAGCGACAGATGTGCAGGACGGGACTATTGAAACAAGTCCCTAGTGGACTGACAATGTAATTATCATTAATGCAAGTACCTATGAGATAAGGTATGAGCGAACCGCGATCTCTATGTGAAAAACTACTTTTCAACATAAGATATAAAGAGTTCCAGTCTTGGTGCCAACATTATTTGTCGCAGTGTTTCTGGAGGACTCTCTAAGTTAAAAACTTATTTGGCTAAGTAATTATTTCATCTGTACATTGACGCTTATAGCCTGAATGTTTTTTTAAAAAAATACATCATGTTTTTATTTTGAATAATTTTGCTTCAGTTGAAAGGATCAGTGATGATTCACACCCAGAGCCAAAAATATATGTATAAGATACCTCAAGGCTCGTCAGGCTTTTAGTCAGTAAAAAATAAATCCAGCATCAAATAAAAATGGCCGTGGTAGTGCTGTACCTTGCACCACACACCCAGATCCCGCTAGTGATGATAGTGAACTTGCCAAGGACAGCCGTCAGGTAATTTTTATTGATTGCCCTTATACAGGATGGACGCAACAATAACAGACTTTATCTGATCCACATGTCAATGCATGATACCCATAAACAAATTGCTAACTTCTTGCTATCGGATAAAAATGTCGTTTCATCAATCCAAATTGAATGCGTGTTCATGGTAGTCAAAAACATTATTTCCACTACAACAAAATTCACTCTTCAGTTTTATAACATGTTTTATGTCCATGTGTAGAGCAGATATTGAACGGGTGAATCAAAATAAATATTAGATGCCAATAGTTACATCAAATCACTGACAAGAACAGGCAGAGCAGTACATACTATGGTAGTGTGTACGGTACATAGAGATGTACCTAGTATGTTTTTCTAGTGCAAATAATTTGTTCATCTTGTAAGTGGTCGGAGCTAATGCCGTCCGTGACCTATTAAACCTCGCGTCCCACTCCCAGTATCATCTATCATGTTTAAACGCACGCAAAAACAAACAGTGTTCCGCTTCTATTTCTACGATAAAATATTTTGCAAAAGGATACTTTTCTTTTGACATTTTGACCAGTTCTTAAAGCATGTGACCACCCATGGCTGTCTCTGAGGTTTACGACCTGTATACAATTAATTGGCATCGCCATAATTGATAAGCAGTTACATCCATAACATTTCTGTCTGGTCGTACTTTATTGATTGGTGCTAGATATTAATGGTAATGGGTAATGCACTTGTATGATCGTATCCACCTTTTATGGAGACAATGTTGTTTACAATGATAACATTTCTAAGCCAATTAAAGTTGGCTTTTTGGGTCAAATTGGGTTTTACTGCTATAGGTGTTTGTCATGCGTGTCGACTGAAAATGGCTCCAAAATCAGATTAATTGGAAACAGAACATTAAAAGTTCCAAACAAGGTCAGGTGACGTAATGCCTTAATATGCTCTGGCGTTTCCATACAATTCAATACATTCCGCTGTCTGGCAGTCACAAGGCCAATTTATTCAGGGACAGCACTAGCATTGTTTTGCTTTATAACTAGAACACGCTTTATACTCAGAAATGCACAGTCAATATTGTTGTCTGGACCAAACCGGCTCGCTAGGCACCCCTGGCAGGTATACTATACTACTGTACACCTATACTCCTGTAGCCTCAAGCGCCACTGTTAATAACGGTCGGCGTCCCGTCAGTCTGCGCCGGCGCACAGGCCCCAACTCAAGGTCACGCGCCATTTAACAGCAAAGATGTCGCTAATTGATAAGAATTAAGGCGACTGGCTAGATCACATCTAAGTTATGGTTATTGCTGTCTCCTGGCTGATTTCATGGCTCATTGAATTTGGCGTCCTGTTAGATAACCAGCTCAGATACATAAATCAAACAATTTTAAGTATTGTGTACATAAAAAATTCTTAAGGATAAATTGGTCTACAATTTTAATGTTCTTTGTTAGGTTCATTTAACATTTATTGTACAGAGTTGAAAAAATATGGTTTCTAAAAACGAAGACAAAGTATTAACAAAGCTAGATAAGATAATGAATCAACATCTATTGTTTCACTTATGCACCATGGTTGCAGTTGCAGTTACAACACAATTTTCACTCAGCATCATACTCAGACCCCTAAATAAACAAACAAATTGTTGTCACGCTGTGGGTAGCCTGTAATCCCGTTACATTGTGCAAATTGTACAGTAATCAAAGGATATAATTATTAACTCGTCGAGTACCGGTTTTGCAGACACAATTATAGAACAATAGGTTGCGGTCACCGGTGACCGCTTGGTATTTGACAGTTTAAAAAGTCGTTAGTTCTTTAGCCTGTAATAATGATTTAAAGTACATAATAATCATGAGTCAGAAAGGTCATCCTGGTTTGATAAATTATACTGAATAATACCTACATAGTTGCACTTTTTCCTTATTTGCAAAGGTTCTGAAATGGGTATAACTTATTATATCATTTTCTTAAGCACATAGGTATGTATATGCGAGATGTGGGTACATCTAATGTAAAATTTACTTATAGATAAATTATATGTAGGTATTGTTTTAGGGACTATTATCCAAAAATAAGAATCAATTTCAATCCAAAATAAGGATCAATTTCTTGACAGAAACTCCACACAACTAATGTCAAAAATTGATTGTCACCCACAGGTCCTGAATTAACTCGTTGAGTACCGTCTTTGTAGACACAATTATATAACAATAGCACCACACCGCACGGTGTTTGACAGTTTAAGATTGGTCAGTAGTTTCAGCTGATACTTGATATTGTGATTGAGCTAACTTTCCACAGTTGTGACTAAATATATGGTACCTATTTAGATAATTATATGTGAGTATCATAAAAAAAACAATACCTTGGAAACAATATTGAAACTAGTTTTATAAACATTCATTGCATAACAAGTTGAATGATGAGTTCTACATTTTTAATGAACACCTTTGCCAACCCTTTCCGGGATTAAAAGATTTATATAGGTAGAATATGTTGTTCAACCTTGAATGCCGAGTCCATTCCATTGACATTAAAAGTCATTAAGTCAATTTGATTAACAGAAAAGTAGATAAGTAATATGTGAATATTTACATGCATCTGCTATGGCTCCGGAGATAAGAATATTTAATTGAGAATTGTGGTTTTATACCATTACTTGTTAAGAGGACTTTGCAAATATGTCACAACAGAAATCTATGTCATTGTCAAATAATGAAGAACAGTGTTGTTGTATTTTTAATGTGCATTAGTGCTAAAAAATCAGACAAAGTGACTTTCATTTATTTTTCTATGGCCCTAACTTACACAGCCTGAGCAGACATACTTTCTATCCAGTGCTGGGCACTTAGCAACAAAATAAATGAAGTAGGTGGATCCATGGGAGTGCCTGTGTTTGTTAGACGGTTTGACATGTTTAGAAATTTATTTGAAAGCTTTAGTCAACCTCGAAACTCGGAATAACTACCTAATTTGAATATTGATAAAGCAAAGATTACATTTAAAGTCGGTATTCAATAAAGTATAGTAGTTACAATAAAGTATTGCGTAAACTAAGTATTCCTAAGAATACGACTGACGATTTATTATTAATATCTTTGCAAAAATATCTTTAAATAGTACATTAAAAGATAAAACCGGAATGTAAACATCTGGTCGCTGAAAATTATAATCAGCAACGCCGACAGACGGCAAACAACCTTGTAGTAAAATTATAAAATAATTTTAAAATATACCAACTTACCTCAACAAAAAAATTTCCTTCAAGAAATGCCGAAAAGTATTGTAACGTCACTATGTTATTTACTAACAAATTACAATATTAACATGAATTATTTTACGTTCGTTATTTATTCAAATTTCACACACTGCACAACAAAACAACGCGCCTTTGCTATTTGCACTGAAATAAAAATCGCTACTTTGCTTTGCTCCATGAATAAAAATTTGGGCATGAGTGAGATGCAAATATATAGTTTCAACCTGTGTGACCGAGATAACGTACTGTTTTGTTTGAATGGCGCCAACAAGACGAGCGACGTTCTTCTGACGTAAGCAGCGCGTTCCGTTTCACTTACAACTTGAGTCTGAAAACGAACATCAAATAAATTGACTTTTTTAATAGTAAACAATTCTGCATTGTTGAGGTTCCTACATGGTTCCTGCTAAATTGGATATCAAAGGTACCTACTACTTGAATTTAAGAATCAATCACTTTTTTTAATGCAATTTATTTGTAATCAGGCCTACATTTTAATAGACTCTACGTACGATGTAAGAAGGTATATTGAAATGTCCGCCTTCTGTTTGTTTCAAAGGTGGGTAGGTCAGTAGATACGTATTTTTTATTTTTTTAGGAAATGTTGCTTGGGGTACCTACGTTGTAGGATTTTTCTTGTGCCGTGGGTGCGTTTACAAACATAGTACATGACACCCAGACCCGAAACAAGAATTTGTGGATAACCGCAGATTACAGTGAGATGTCAACACAGAGTGTTGTTCCGTGCGGGAATCAAACCCACGGCACTCTGTACGGCAGCCGGTTGCCCAGCCATCGCACCAACCGTGCAGACAAATATGTGGATCAAATTAAAACACCAAAAAGCTTGAAATTAAAAACATAACATTTAAATAATTTATTTAGGTACTTACAAAATACTTATCATTCTAAGACACAAATACTTTGTATAAATTCATTACATTTGTTCACAGGAACTTGTAGGTACTGTTACAATCTCACCATTACCTTCAAAATAAATTACGCATACGTTTGTAACTACTTAAGCATGTAAGTACTTAGGTACTAACAATTCGTTCATAATTTTGCTATCACAAATACCTACTTATCTACGTAAAAACATAGTCCCTAACTCCATACACAATTATTTTACTTACAAAAACATAAACATAACATCACGCCTTTTATCCCCGAAGGGGTAGGCAGAGGTGTACATTATGCCACTGTACAATGTAACACCCACTTTTCACTATTTATGTTATGAGTCCCATGTAATAGGGGGTGAGCCTATTGCCATATACCGGGCACAATTCCAGACTCCGTGCTACTTTGAATACGTGAATTTTTTGAAGAACCCAGTAGTACTTTGCCTGACCCGGGAATCGAACCCGAGACCCCTTGCCCGGCAGTCGCACTTGCAACCACTCGGACAATGAGGCAGTCTTTATTATTATTTTACTTAAAGGTATGAAAATGCAGGTTTTTATTGTAGTTGATACTGTAGTTACTACACTATGTACTCTACACTATTCAAGGTACAATAGGCTTTTAAAATATTAATAAAACACATGTTCAAGCACTAATATTTAAAGCACTAAAGGTCTAAATTATGTGTGCAAGTAAATGCTAACTAAAAGCTTATCAAATGTAGTACCTTTAATTTAGGTACATCTAGTTATTAGTCTATAGAACGTGGTCTTCCACCTTCACAGACACAGGCTGATAGATTCGACCAGAGTGCTGGAACCTGGACTCATCCTCCTCGTGCATGATCTGTTTATGTCGGCTGTGCACCACTATGATGCAGTATACTGAGATAACTGGAACGAAAGAAATATTGCATTAAATTATTGTGATGTGTGTCGAAAAAAGGATCAATTTATTATGCCTAATAACAATTGTATGTAGGTACACTTAAGTGTGTGAGAGTCATGCTTTGGCAGGAATGGGCCGGCTCGACCGGGGTGATCCACGGCCTCACAGAAAACCGATGTGAAACAACGCTTCCATGGTGTTTCGTCGTGTGAGTGAGATTTAGGCGCAATTCCCTCCCTGCCCAATTTCTCCAACCACTTTTAACGCACTTCTCCACACTGGTGTTTCGAACGTCAAGTTTTGCAATTAATATTTAGCTACACAAAATTAATGGTGAAGATACTCACATGATCTAGCGAGGTGTATGAATATAACGATGGACTCGACCTCGAGCATCTCCCCCTCATCCTGCAGCACCAGGCTGATGCCGGTGAAGGAGAGCAGGAAGTATATCGCTGTGATGATGCCCGTCACTATTGTCCATGGCAATGTTAGGGATGCTAGTTTCTGAAAAAAGGAATGGGTATACAGTAACAGCTATGTAATACTTCGTTAACTGAATCATCATAAGAGCGAGCAACTGCCGGGGAGCAAAAGGTTGTTGTGAGTCTGTTTTCCGAGCTGATAAGCTAGGAAATAATTGTGTAACATGTCAATTATTTTTAAATTTCGAAGTTAGTTCGATCGTATTCTCCCCCGCCATTGTTCGATATTATTCTCACAAACAATGACACTGACAGGGCAGACCGCGGTCAAGTTCACTTGGTTCTTTCGAATTGAAAATTATAGAATTCCTAGGTGCTCATAGAATTCCTAGGTGCTCATAGAATTCCTAGATGCTCATAGAATTTTTGCAGTTGATGATCGAAAGGAATCGAAAGTCTGGCATTGTGCCCAGTAAAATAGATTTGATCTTTATTACATGGGATTCAAAAGTTTAGAACATACTGGTGAAAAAAGACTTAACTAACCTATCTAATATAAAAACAAACTGATGTATGCAATGTATAGTATCTTCTAGAAATAAACTTCATTCTTTTCTGATACTTAAATACTTACTAAATTAAACTAGTATGAAAATTGCGAAGGTATTCAGAATCAGAATCAGAATCAGAATCAGAATATTTTTATTTGTAAACATAGGTATGTGAGGTGTTACAGGTAGGAAGATTCTCCATGTTTTGCCCAGAGGCGTACAAATATTGCATATAATTAAAATTATTAAACATTGTCATCATTCAAAAATTAATTGACACTTGTAATTGCAAATTAAATTTAAACCGATTAAGTAACATGTCATACAATACTAATGCCAAATAAAATTAGGATCATCAAATAAGTCATAAGTCATAAGTAATGCCAATATTAACAAGATTTAATAAATTGTCTAGAGAGATTAATTTTCGTGTCATATTATTTAGCGTTAAATATAACATTAACAGATATTAATACGCACATATCATCACAAATAAAATAGAATTAATTCAATAAAATGTCAAAAAAAAGTTACATGTCATATAGGCCAATGTCAAACAAAATTCAAAAAATCAAAACAAATGGGGTTGTGCGCTATTGTCTGAGGCAGTAATTATAGAATTGTCGTCCAAATAGGCCTTTACTGAGTAATAGCAGTTATTTATCAAAATGTTCAATAGTTCTTTTTTGAAATTGTCTAAGTTTAACGTCTTTATTGTCTCAGGTAGTTTGTTAAATAGTTTTTGGGCCATACTGAGGATACTCTTATTCATTAACGCAGTTTTTCCATGAGTTACTTCAAGTTCTGACTTATTTTTGTCGCGTAATTTTCTGTAGTAGCTTTTAGTGGCTGTTTTATATAGTGAGAGATTAGTTTTGACAAACACATTGGTTTCGTATATGTATAACGATGGCAAGGTAAGAATTTTTAGGCGAATAAAAAACGGTTGACAGCTTTCCTTGATGTTAAGGCCACACATCGCTCTGACACATCGTTTTTGTGCTCTAAATACGGATTCCCTATCTACTGAATTACCCCAATATATTACGCCATATCTGAGTACTGATACAACATAACCGTGATAGGCTGCCAGGACGGATTCTAAGTTTACAATTTTTGATAGTTTATAGAGAAGATAAGTAAATTTATTTAATTTTTTACATACTTCGTCTGTCTGGGATCGCCAAGTCAAATTGTTGTCAATATTAATACCAAGAAATTTAATAGTTGTTACCGGTTCAATTGTTGTCCCCAAATAGTTAATATTTAGATTATTGTTTGGGATCCTTTGATAAAAATGCATAATTTTAGTCTTTTCTAAGTTTATTTTTAGATTATTTTTATCAAACCATGATATCATTTTATTCAATGTCATATTTATTTCATTTCCATAAGTATTGGGATTGTCACACTCAATGACTACGGTACTATCATCGGCAAAAAGCACCATAGGGTGATTTATTTGTTCCGGAAGGTCATTAATATAAACCAAAAAAAGAAGGGGTCCCAGCACGCTACCCTGAGGAACGCCGTATTTAATTATCTCGCTTTCGGATTTATATTGATTCTCGCAACAAGTTTTCGAACATATTTGTGTGATTTCTACAAATTGTCTTCTATTCGACAAGTAAGACCGAAAGAGTTCTAATACATTACCTCTGATACCATATCTTTCTAGTTTGTATAAGAGTACGGAATAATCTACATAATCAAAGGCTTTTGTTAGATCCGTAAAGATAGCGCATACAGGTTTTCTGCTATCCATATTTGATAAAATGGGGAGAAGCAAGTCAGCTCTTTACCTTATAAGCGGCGAATACCAGGAGCACAGAACAGATGAGATGTGTCCCGCTAACACAGGCTGCAGTCACGTAGAATACATATTTGTGCATTGACACGTTTCCATCTTTACCCAGAGGTGCCAGTGTCACCAGTAAGCAGTATATTGCCAGCTCTAGTAACGCCCAAACCTGAAAAATATATTGTTTTTAAATATTAATCTTAAAATACAAATTATTGATCTCTAATTGTGATTTAATTGTTTTGTGATAACTTTCAAAATGAAGGTAATGAGCAACATTTTCAGATTAGATAAATTACAAAGGTGCAGCGGTTAGCCTTTGTTTAAGGTACCTGTATAATAAAACAATAAATAAATCAATGAGACCTCATTCATTTGTTTTCGGAATATTAAAAAGAAATTTTAACAAACCGTTTCCATAGCAACGTGTCTTATTCCGTGCGAAAGAAAACATTACATTCAGAGAAAAACGTCAGGCGCTACGGAATGTTAACTTTGACATTATTTATTTTATCTGTTTACTGTGTAAATATTAACTGTTAACGCGTACAGCATGGCCAGATCATGACAAATTAGCAGAATATATGTAAAATTAACACAAATCAAACACTGAAACAATGAAATCCGTAATAAACTGAAGGGAGTTTTCTTATCACTCAGCTGTCAAAACGAAACAAAAAAAAACAAACTTACCGTATAAACATATCCTATAATCAAGGTTCCTGTGTGTAGGGTGGCGCAGAAGCAACATTTATTGATCATGGGCACTCCCATCTTGAACGTGCAGCGTTAATGACCTAGGAACGTGGCGGAGTATTTATAAACCATCGGAGTTCCGAATGCTATTATTAATCGTTGAGATCACGTTAGCTCAGCGTCAAGGGTACGTTATCACTGTAACACGGGTGTAGTAATCGCTGGCCGCCATGTTTTCGCGACTGATAACGATGCACTAGTGACGCCCGGCCCTTATCTCGCATTGTTTAATTCTTTCTATTAAACTGATACGAACGATACGCAATTTCATTAAAATTAAGGTGTTTTATTTTTATTTTTCAGTCTTCTCAGTACTTGCGTGGGGAATGGACGTGAACTTGATGCCTTAATCAGAATGAGTAGGTCGAATCCCTTTATTACCTACTTATTAATATCATCATTACCGACGTACAACAAGAAACTATAATGAAAACTTTGTATAGTATTTTGTAGCGGATACTTTTATAAGTGGGCGGCATTTCGGCAACATCTGAATAAATTACATATCGTGAAAATCTGTCCTAACAGTGGAAGTATTACGGGGTTTATAAAAAAATCTCATTCGTAGCTCGGAGTCTGGAATTGTGCCCGGTATATGGCAACAGGTTCACCCACTATTACATGGGACTTATAACATAAATAGTGAAAAGTGGGTGTTACATTGTACAGTAACATTTTGTGCACATCTGCCTACCCCTTCGGGGACAAAAGGCGTGATGTTATGTTATGTTTGGTTATAACATAAATAGTGAAAAGTGAGTTTTATATTGTACAGTGGCATTTAAAGTGCCATAATGTGCACCTCTGCTTACCCCTTCGGGCATAAAAGGCGTGATGTTATGTTATGATGTTATATATATATTAACCATTTAGTAAATTGTGACAAACTTGTAAACTTGAATAACCTTCCTAAAGTGTTAATTCTAATATGCAAACACAATCTCGAGACATGCAGTAAAATTTTCAAGATCGCACCGAAACGGTCCGGTTCATCACAACATAGTATAAAACAAAGTCGCTATCCACTGTCTGTCTGTCCCTATGTATACTTAGATCTTTAAAACTACGCAACCAATTTTGATGCGATTTTTTTAATAGATAGAGTGATTCTTAAGGAAGGTTTATATGTTTAATACATGCATATTGCATCCGTGCGAAGCCTGGGTGGGTCGCTAGTTCTGTTATAAAAATACACATTCACTAACTAATACACAATATGTGTACAAAATGCACCGACTTACTACGATGTAAATATAGGATAAAACAGATTAAGAAATAAAACCTAGGAACGTCTACAGGCTTAAACAAAGAAAATGACTGTCCTATTAGATATAAATACTTACAGATAACGGCTGAAATGAATAACAGATTTGAATCAAAATTATTTGAGTTAATTGACATCGATTTTGTACTAGGCAATGTACTAACTATAATTAGTTGAATAGATTTTCGTTTAGGTTTATTTAAATCAATCCAGATTTTAGATTTTTAATTACCACTAGCTACTTCCGCGCGGTTTCACTCGCTTTGCTAGGCTGCTATCAATCGTAGCGTGATGTTTTATAGCCTATAGCCTTCCTCGATAAATGGGTTATCCAACACAGAAAGAATTCTTCAAATCGGACCAGTCGTTTCCGAGATTAGCGCGTTCAAACAAACAAACAAAAACAAACTCTTCTTTATAATACTAGTATAGATTGTAAGTAAAAACTGGAAAATGGACAGATAAGAGAAATCGTTTATACCTTTGGCTGCAAATTCACGGTGTCTGTATTTAGTTAAGTACTTTCCCGTTTTAGGAATCATCTGCATTCCTGCATCGTTATGTGTCACGTAAACGCGACGGATTGGAAACGTGTGCAACAGTGAGTAGTGAGTGCAAATAGTGCAATGACTGTCCCATTTGGGTGTTCCGTTTTACCTAGTTATCCACTTACACCACATTACCTAGGTAGTTATACATGAGTAGTAGCGTGACATCCTTATTAAGCAACAGCTGTGTGTACCTAATTTCTAACAAGAAGTAGGTACATAAGTGGCTACTCCCTTACGAAACACTTTTACTTAATCAATATTTTGAGAGCAGGATTAAATGGTAGACTATTTATTGGTAACCATAACAATATTACCTAATGCAGATAAAAAGTAATTACAACAATTGTTGCCCAAAAATCTTCGGTCAGGCAGTAATATTTCAAGACCTCGATTATGGCGGTCATGGTGCGAGACAAACGTACCAAGAAAATCTGGATAAGATTGATAAGAAATCTGTTTGAGTGTGTGACGCGGAAATCAGTAAATAAGCAAGTAGGTAACGCTAACCGTAACCTTACACTGTGTACTATGTACTATGCTTATCTCACTAAATAAATTTTATAGGTAACAAGTCTTTTAAAACATCATGGTCATAAAATCCACCAGATAGTCCAGATACATTCATCAGCCAGTATCATTTTGTTTTCGCAAACAGTTTCCATGGAAATGCATTTTATCAATATGACAACTGGGCACTAAATTAATTTAACTGATATTGGTTATTTCTAAAAAATGCATAAAAGTGGTCTTACGGTCTTATATGCACTGTATATATATATATATATATATATATATATAGATATGTAAGTATTTATATGGCCTGATGTCACTGCTGGTTGACAGTTTTAGTAAACCACAGTAAGTTATAGTGGTCGGTAGATTAACACGGTGCTGATAATTGGTCTCACCCTAGCGGCAGATAGTGGCAGTTAAGGGAATCTTATCAGTTGCCTAGTGTTCGCGTGACGAGACTGGCGGACTACACGTCTCACTAAGCCGGTTCAGTGTCGATTTAATTATAAATAATTAGTTCAAGTTAATTATTTAGTCAATTAATCATGTGTTTGAGTGTGGATAACTGCTGTTGCTGCTTTGGCCTGGAGCTTGGTGCTAAGATCATCGGCATATTATACACTGTTAGTATTCATTCATTTATTTTTCAAAATCTATATATTTCGCGATGGTTTTGTTTATTTACATGCAACTGTGGACTGAATTCATTTCCATATTTTTTTATTGAAATTTTAACAGGTTATATATGCAGGGTTCCTATGTAATGTTTTTAACACGTCTATTGGATTAATTAGGTACAAGTTGTTATCTAGATAGGTGCAGCTAATTATCTATTTGATTAGACCTCTAATTAATACGTTCGACCTTTTGTCGAGTTCATAATAATATGTTTTTAATCTATTTCTTTATACTAAAACACGTTATTCATATGAAATTATTTTATATAGTTATTTATTTACCGTTCACCAAAGTAAAATCTTTTCATTTCAGTCATAAATTCATTGATGACAAAATCAAAAGACTTCAAAATTGAATTTATGCGCAGACGACGCGATGACTGGTATATATAAATATGTATAGTTTATTGTAATTATGTATTTTTGCACATAATTAATAACTTGCAAAATGTTATTTCACTTTATTTTCACCGTTTAATTTAGAACCCAGGTTAGGTTTATTTGTGACACATTTGTTTTTACGATAAATATATGTTTTTATAGCATAAGCCGGTAAACGAGCAGACGGATCACCTGATGGTAAGCAATCGGCGTCGCCCGTGGACACCTGGAACACTAGAGGTGTTACAAGTGCGTTACCGGCCTTTTGGGGATTAGGAATTTGAGGATTGTTGGGTATTCAGAGATTAGGGAGGGGGAAGGGTAATTGGGCCTCTGGTAACCTCACACACACAATACGCAAGCATTGTGTCACGTCGGTTTTCTGCTCGGCCGTGGTATCACTCCGGTCGAGCCGGCCCAGCAGTGCCGAAGCATGGCTCTCTCACACTTTATATACTACACATATGTACTTGCTTTTGTTTACTGCTTCACTTACGTTACTAATAATTTTGTCCACAAAACCAATTAAAGATTTGCTTCTATCCTTTTGAAAATGTACAAATTGTTGATAAATGAGTTTCTCGTATGAATAAACCTGCACGGTTGTTGCAGTGGCTGGGTGACCAGCTATATTGTGCAACGTGCCGCTTATTTGCACCAACGACCGGGGACAATGTTAGTGTAGACAATAAAAATGAAATATTGAGGTATATATAGAAATCGAATAAAAATAATACATTGACAATAGTTTTTTAAACATGAGTCAAGAGCTACATCGGTATTCACTCAACTACTCAGTAGTGGAGGAAGAGATTGAACGGAGTTATTGCGAACACTTCGATAAGCGGCCACTTTACATATACATGGTGCAGTTACAAAGAACCGGAACATAATAAACTATATCTGTCATCAAGACTTGTAATAGCAGTCGATAATACAGGTACATACCTTAGGTACAGAGTTATCTATTGTATACTCTACACTTATTGTTGTAAAGAACTTGACACAAGACTAAAGAATCAATTATAATACTCAGGATTCTCCAGTCTTCACAAATTAACAAACAAAATTGAAATAGTGCATTCTGTTAAATAATAACAAAGATTTATGCCCAAATACTGAAACGTTTCGTACTAAATTTTAAGTCACACTTAAATATAGTTCTGTCACAACAAATTCCATGTAAAATGATAGAGATGGCACAATATTTAAGTACCTACAACTTAAAATTCAGTCCGAATTCGGACATTAGATTGTTTTTAAAAACAAACATTGCTAACATGATTTGCAGTATATTTGTTTCTAGAAATGTTAATCGACTTTACTTTGTGCTTACCTACTTAGCTAATAAATAGTAATATCGATCTACGTAAAATGGCTGCCGATATTGTATCTACCACATATTATTATCTTTAGTACTATGTAAACAGTATGGCACTGTGATGAAAAGATACCGATACGATGAGATTAGCCGTAAAAATTAATTTCACGGAACAATATTTCAAAGAGCCATGTAGTGCCACTACGTTCCACATGTTATTCCATAAAGTACACATTATATATATCTAGATGTTTAGCTGTGCCTACGACTTCGTTCGCATGAAATAGTGATTCACAGCTCCTTCCCCGTATGTGATAGCGTGATAATATGTTGCCTATATGTAGACCCGACCTGTTAGTAATATTTATGCAAAATTTGAAGTAAATTCATACAGTACTTTTTGAGTTTAGCCCGGACATACAAACAGACAAACAGACAAAAATTCATATTCTTGGCTTCGATATCGGTTGCAGATTACGCCCAAGCATTCTTTTAAAAAAAATTCAATGCATAGTTTTCACTTTCCTACGATTTTATTATATGTATAGATAATAATATACTGTACAGATAATATTCAGTCCCATTGTAATGGCGTAGTGTAGAAATTCCTAAACCCTGTGTCATAACGGTCATTCGGAAATCGGAGCAATCGCTTTCTTCTTCTCCTCTAATCATATCTTCTGTTTTTTTCGTTGCGGGAACCAAGAATGCATGTCCCTAGGACGCACCGGACTTCAGTGTCCCGGTGTTTTGGTGGTTGTATCTACTGTATATCGATCCTGGCTTACAGGAGTTGTAGCGGTTTTGGTAGGACGGGGCGAGCTTGTTCCAAAAATGTCCCAATGATCTCGTTTACCTGCTTGGCTGCCATAACGACGATCATCCAATTGTCGAGGTAGTCAGCACTAAGTTTGTATGAAAATTAATTCTCACGATTACATTTAGGTACTCAGTCTGCTGGTTATCTGCTACATAACTAGGTAATTAGATCATACGAGATAACATTACTACTCCGAGTCCAAGTTTAATGTGCCGTGCATACAATAACAATATATACCTACTTGGTATATTTATCGTTTTGCACACACATAAAATATATGCAGTAGGTAATTACTTCAACTTTTACCCACTCTTAAATCATTTAACCTACAATAATTATCGAAAAATCCAGTAATGCCTTATTTTCGTTTCCCCCATATCTATGTAGTTAACCTATGTTTCATTTACGTTTGTACAAAATATAACACACCACACACACACACACACACATATACACACACACACAAATTATATACATATATACATCGACCCTGTGACACATAGCACGACAGTCAATTTCTCAGACACGGACAACTGTGTAGTCAAAATCGCTCTACTTACTGCCCCTACCACAAATTACGTAGGGCTCGGTCGGTGCAATATATCTCCTTCTATTCTCACAGTAGACACAATATAAATAACATAACATCACGCCTTTTATCCCGAAGGAGTGAGCAGAGGTGCACATTACGGCACTTAATGCCACTGTACAATATAACACCCACTTTTCACTATTTATGTTATGAGTGACATGTAATAGGGGGTAAGGCTATTGCCATATACCGGACACAATCCCAGATTTGATGCTACTACTGAGAACTTAAAAAAAACCAGCAGTACTTTATACCGAGAATCGAACCCGACACCCTTTGTCCGGCAGTCACACAATATATTATACAGTTAATATACCTAACCTAAGTTAGAAGTATAGAGATAAGAGCGTGGAATTAATAGATTGCAAACACTAGCCGCGTGCTGATACCACAGCTAATTACAAACATAATGCTTGTGGTCACACAGATGTATACTGTGTAGCATAATTACTTACTTCTAATTAATATTGTACTATAACTACATGTGACCACGTCAGAATATTACTTCACCTTCTTGACCTGTGCAAGTGTACATCTGTTCTTTTCCAAAGTAAAAAGCTAAGTACATAAATTAGCATTGAAAAAATGTAGGAAAATAAAATAACGTACGGGGGTTTTTTTTTTAAAGGGGGAAAATCATCGAATGACTGCTCCCGCCTGGATGAAGCGGAAGGGAGTGTTAGACTCTTACTGACTAAAAACCACCCCGTTCCTTCTCCTGCACGTCGAGCCGGAGCCCCGGTTACCCGTTAGGTTCTCCGCGACTCCGAATCGGCATCGGCCCTATTGGGCCCCATCTGTGGTGGTCTGATGGCTCTTTGAGGCGCGCGCGGAACGCTCGGCGCCGTACGCTCGGGTCTGTTTCTGGTCGGACGGGGAGCCACCCATGCTCGCCGTCCGCAGGCCCGCGCTTACGGTGTTACGTACGGGGTACAAACGCTTTACTAACGACTAAAATTAAAAACAATTATAAAACATTAGTGTGTAACTTCTGTGGAGTTCCTATCTAAAAGATAGATCAATCAAGAGATTTTTGACCGTGTCCGTAAGTCAATGTGATTTGAAACTTTATTAATTGCACTTTTACAAAATCAAGCATCCATGGTATTCATCACTGACTTTTTATAACTGACTTCTATGCAGAAGTCAGTTATAAAAAGAACTTTATCAGGTACATACGTTAATTTCAGATGCATAGACGCCAGTTATAAATATAAACAAAATCAAAGCATTTATTTATTTATTTGGACTCCCAACAAAAGATACACTTACATGCTAAAATTCAATTAAAATTAAACCATTACATACAACAGTACTTTTGAAACGTCAACAAATAAAAAATTATAATCTATCAGTCTGTCCGTCAGTGAAGCTAGGTTTACACTAGGTTTACTACAGAAAACATTTATGTTCTGCACATAATTTCACAAACACGTAATTTTGGAGCATTTGTAGCTAGAGGTATATTGTGTTTTATTCCAATCAAGAATGACTCAAAATACTTAATTAGGAATGCAGACAGGCGACGTTCGTATTGTCATTTGATTTGATGATAATCAGTTCAATGCACTCGTAGTCACATTGAATTGGTACATAAATATAAATAGGTATATGAGTAATATTATCAGACCTTACTCAGTACATACTATGTCACAATTAATATTAGCAATACCTGTGTACAGTCACACGTATGTACATTAAGAAAGAAAGAGAAATAATGTATTGCCATTAGGTATGATGCACCAAATATGCAAACATAAATTAATAACAATAAAGAACAAATGAAATTAACTAAAAAGATTGTATAAAAAACGTATGTAAATAATAAATACTTAATACCACCTAGTAACTAGTAACCTTTGGACTGCCGTTTAGTTATTTTCTAATACTATTTTATTTTCTTAACTAAGAGTTACTTAACGTGACGTAACACTCTTTTGTATAAATCGCAAGTTCGTCCCCATAATTATGGAATACTGCTGTCATCTCTGGGCAGGAGCGCCAGCATACCTTATAACGCGGTCCAAAGGAGAGCTGTAAGACTTGTAGACGATCCTATACTTACGAACGGTATCGAGTACTTAAGTCTAAGGAGAGATTTTGCCTCCTTGTGCGTGTTCTACCGCTTGTATAATGGGTTGTTTTCCGCGTAATTGTATACAATCCCGTACAGTTTGGTTTCAGAGGAATTTCCTCCTACGGACCCCCGTTTGTGGAATGAACTCCTGGTGGTTTTCCCAGTGGGCTAGGTTTCTTAAGGGTCGGCAAGGCGCATGTAATGCCCAATGTGTTACAAGTGTACATAGACCACGGTAACCGCTTACTATCAGGTGGGCCGTGTGCTTTTTTTTGCTACCACCATGGTATACAAAAACTCCTAAACCCCTTACTTGTTCGGTGTTACTTATAGGTAAGTAAACACAAAAAATGACGTTAAATATCACCTATCTTAGTTTAGGTGTTTCTTTAATTTTAGGTGAGGATGGTGAAAAGTAGCACTTGTAACCTTTGGACAGCAGTTCATTTCTTTCCGAATAGGTAGTATTCGCATGTCGCATGTGGAGTATGTATACGTGTGTAGAGTTACGATATCTACAGTAATGTACGCTATCTGCTATCAGACTAATTGTTTTATGACTGCTGTAAAATTCATTCAAATAAATATTAAAGTGATTACGCTCACGTAAAACATAGGTGTTTTTAGTAATGACATCATTTCTATAAGATTTGAGCAAGAGGTAAAATTTTATACAACAAATAAACTTCTAGTTAAGTTAGGTACTGAAAATAGTGACCTGTATTGCGTTGGACACCTTTATTTTATTAATCTAATGCAGATATTTGAACAAAATATTTGTAAGCTAATATGAGATAATGCAGGGAATCTGGTGAGAGGTGATCTAATTCAAAATACACAGAACTGAAAGGAAAATATTTATGCAGTTAATACCATGTGTCTAGAAACATGAACAAAGAAGGGTAATTGGTATGACAGATATTGACGTCATAACGTATTGCTTTATCTTAGAACTAAAAAACTAAATAAATACGGAAATTTTAGACATTTATATCTTAGGTTGTATAACTACATCAATTATCAAAGATATTAATAAGGCGTACATCCGAAATCGTATAAAATAACGTTGATGGAGTTTGTTGTTCATTATTCTTGATACGAATTTAACGACTGCCTCGTTGGCCGAGTGGTCGCGAGTGCGACTGCCGGGCAAGGGGGTCTCGGGTTCGATTCCCGGGTCGGGCAAAGTATTACTGGGTTTTTAAAAAATTCTCAGTAGTAGCACGGAGTCTGGAAATGTGCCCGGTATATGGCAATAGGCTCACCCCCTATTACATGGGACTCATAATATAAATAGTGAAAAGTGGGTGTTACTTCTGTGTGCACCTCTGCCTACCCCTTCGGGGATAAAAGGCGTGATGTTATGTTATGTTATGTTATTCTTGATACGAATTTACGATTTGGTACGAGCATCTATCTGTGCTAATTGACAAATATACAAAACTCAAATATGACTACAATAACAGGCTACGTACTTCCAAAAACTGTCATTCAACGCTATTTTTTATATTTATTAGAAATCAACGTATTCTCTATCTTTGCTGTATAATTATGGTTTCAGTTCCTGGCAGTATGTGCGCTCCTGGTGTACGCTCCACTGGCGGCGCTGGGCGACCTGCCACAGAGCCGGCTCATCTTCTACGTGACGCTCTCGCTGCTGGCCTTCGCCGAGATATTCATTGGGGGACTGTTGATACATGCCTCGTTTAAGGTAAACATTATTGCATTATTTTATGGCATAGGAGATAAATATCCAGACGGATCCATTGAGGAGTTACAAGATTGTTACCAACCTTTTTTCATTGGGATTCCGGTAACTTTACTTTCACAACGCAACCGTTGTTTCAGTAGTAAGGCTCTCGGATGAAAATCCAATTCCGAATTCTTGTGCGAATTGCAGTCAATTTGAAAAATGTGTAAACCGCTACGATTAGGATATCATCAGTGAATTCTTGTTTGATTCGAAAGATAAAAAAATATGAGAAATTTCAAAAAAAAACTTGATACGCCGAATGAATGCTACACAGATGAAATATGACCATAGTAATCAATTGTATTACTTGAGTAATGTGTGTGGGAATACTCAATTCCCTACTGTATATAAATCTCTGCTTTCGGGGAATAACTGGCATTATGTTATATATACATACATATTTTGATATTAAATTCAGTAGTATACTGATTGCACTGGAATACAAGTGCAAGTCCTTCAATACAATATATTATCAGCTCCAACAAGCAACCACACTTAATGTCAACAATTCAACATTTAGATAAGAATCCAAAATGTAATGTTATTCCTCATAATAGAATTAAATGCAATAAATAATTGTTTAATACATGAAAATAGCAAATTACGAGTATGATACAATCACAATACGTCCAAATAATATAGATTTGGTGATAAGCATGTATGTACATACGTGCGAATTACGATGTCTTATGTATGTGGAACAACAATACATACAGGATGTTCTAGATATACGTAAGTATTAGGTATGTGAAGAACATTTTAATTTATTAATTTATGACATTAAATATTTGCATGCCTGACCTGGTGGAATATGAGGATCTCAACAATATTACTATTACTACTGAATTTTAAGGTTGATTTTCATATTTAAGTCACAATTCTAATCTAAGCAATTTTCCGATACAATTTGAGATTGACATTGTTACGTATCGGTGCCGACACATGTACATACACCGTGATCAACGCCGTGCCACGAGGAGCATATCTGCTGAATCAGGACGTTAGACCAACTTTGATGCAACGAAGTATTGCAACACCTAAACTGCTGAGTCGTCTCCTCATGTCACCGCCTCGTGCCCAGCTGCGAATCGCTGCATCATCAATCACCCCACTAAATTTAACCTCAATAGATTTTATTGAAAACCTTCTTTCGAAATAATTTTAAGAGAAGAAGTTAGTGTTGTTCTAACATCGAACGCATTGGCTCTTAGGTTAGTTAGATTTTAGGAATTATCATGTAATTTTGATTATAATAAATTTAGTAAAATGATCATAGTTTCCATTTGCACCCTCTGTCGCTGGCAGAAACATAACTACATATTAAACAATAATCTGTGTGTATCTATTACAACGTGTTGTGATTGTATATGTGTTCACAAGGCGACTAGAAGTGGGTGTGGCACAATTTTTAATCTTTTCCTTGTAAAAGTGGATGGTACCACTAAATCTGATAATTCGGATTATTCTGTAATCTATTTGGTATTTATGACTTCTTTCCTTTTGATAATAATTTAACTATAATAATAAAATAGTTCTACTGGATACCGCTACATAAATAATAATGTACAATATCCCAAAATCAATTCATAAAACATTATTAAACCCAAATATGGCATTCTCTACCAGTCAACCACTGGTAGAGAATGCCATATGGCATTAAGTTCGCCTTATGTGCTACTATTTAATCCATTTGTGTACATTAAAGACTAAATAAATAAATAAATTATTCAAATAAATAATGTAAAATCAAATAAAAGGGTAGTTTATCTTGTTTCTATGTACCTAAATGTTCATAACCTAGAAATAGTAGGAACAGAAACTAACTCAAAGGACAATGCCAGGTGCTCAGTACATCTTTGACCCACTATATTAGAAGTCATATACAAGTATGCAGTATTCAGCATCGTGTAGTGTATTAATTACCGATACCTAAAAATTTGTCCTGAAACCTGTAAAACTTGCGGTTTTTGTTTAAAACACAAAACAATAATGATACATAACGCGAAAACAACGGAAACGCAAAGAGCGAATGAAAGATAATATTGACACTGACAGCTGACGAGCGCTTCAAAACGTTTCGTTACACGAAAAAATCATAACAAATGAAAGTGATCGTTTCTTTTATATTTTCGTGATTTCATCTATAATTATTAATAAATAAATAAATGTTATACATAATTATACTTTTGATATAATATTTTATGTATAATGGTATCTTTTCTACAGTTACTTACTTTTTTATTTACATAGTTTCGTACAAGCGATGCGTATGATGTAACGCAAATAGTCATTAGACAATATGGAATACGCATTGAAAAAAAGTATTTCCGGGATTGAACTTCTTTTTTTATTAAATTATAAACCGCAAGTTTAAAAATAAAAAGATTTATTATGAAAATGTTCCTTATTCTTCTGAATTATTTTCATCAATTTACTTTTTTGTAAATGATAATATGACTGGGTCAGGATTTGGCATTGTCATTTTTCGGAAACTTGATTAAGCTACGATGATATTTGGGGAGCTCCATCTTTTATACTTACTGAGTGATTAGGTATTAAGTGATCCATAATATTTACTGAAGAAATCCAGACCATAGAAGATACTTAAATAATTCATCAATAGACAGCGTCAGTAATTTAAGAAATAAAATAAAATGGATTTTGTTGCTGAAGTATTGTGCATGTAACGTTACAGAGGAAGCCGCAGTTGATGTGGCCGTGGCTGGTGCTGGCGTGGTGGAAGGGGCTGGTGCTGGTGGTGCTGACGGTGGCCGGCATGGTGCTGCTCACCTTCAGCAGGAACATCGACACCATCGCAGAGGCCAGCGCTGTGATATCCGTCTACTTCGTCTATTCAGGTGGATAACTTATTGGAGAGATCCTTCAAAATGGTTCTTAAGAGCTTTAATTAAACCAATGTATAAATAACGAACGTAGTAGTCTGTAGTTTCTGCCTACATATCCAAATGACATAAGCGTGAGTGTATGTATCCAGTGAGCTCTAAAGCCTGCTTAAGCAATTTTCTACATTACTTTATTAATAAGACTGCCTCGTTGGCCGGGTCGGGCAACGTATTACAGGGTTTTTTTAAAAAAAATCTCAGTAGTAGCACGGAGTTTGGAATTGTGCCCGGTATATGGCAATAGGTTCATTCCCTATTACATGGGACTCCTAACATAAACCTCTGCCTACCCCTTCGGGGATAAAAGGCGTGATATTATGTGTATGTGTTTATTAATAAAGAATGGTACCGCGGAGGTAGAAAACTTAGTATCTAGAACCTATTCCATCACCAGTCCCCTTAAGAGCATCACCACGTGTAGCATGTACATGACAATTATATTCCGCAGACCAAGAAAGATGATTTCAGAAAACCATAATAGATTACGATCCAACAATGATATGGTCATTGGCTCATTGCACCTAAAGATATAGATAACGTTGAAAATTTTCCTTCAAAGGACTGTTTACAATACTCTAGATATTGTCATATTTATTGTTAGTGGAAGCACTATGGAGGTGCCTTTACCTGCTACTTAGTACTGGCAGATAACACAATTTGTTTACGATAGCTAATGCTGATGATTAGACAGATTTGCTTTCCGATAGATAACTCGATCCTTTCCCTGAAGTGGTATACCTCGCCAATAAACTTTCCTTAATTCCGCAAAATATTTTGTCAATTGTAAAACTCTTTTAAATCTTAGAATTTTATCCATAATTATTATACATTCGTGTTATCAATTCATACATACATAACTTCACACCTGACTCCCATGGAGGGTAGGCAGAGATTATGGTACGCCAATTACTACGTTTCCTAGATACCTCTTTCGCTTTATCAACAGTCATCAATCTTTTCATGCATGTTTGTCGGTTATCATCAATTAGTTTACATCAAATGTTGGTTTGAGCATCTACAGGTCTTAATCTGTAATAGGCAATTGACTCGGTCTTCATCACATTCAAACTTACCTATTTTTTGAAAACAAATATTCAGTAGTTTAAAAAGTCTTAAAAACGATCAAATTATCTAACAAAGAATGATTCTGTAGAAACTTCTAAAGATTTAAAGACAACAAATGTATCGTAAAAAGTTATTAGACAAACATACAGGGAAGAAAAGCGTGACATTAATAACATCCATTTACCTAACCATAATTTGTTTAGACAAAAGGGTTTTTAACTAGAGATCACAAATTACAATGTACCAAAAATAGTTTCTTTAACACTGCTTTACGTAGCCACAGAGCGTGGAGCGCACAATACTGAGTCACCTGAGTGGTGCTTACGTATTGTCAATGCAGGGACATTTGTATAAACATTGTAATTACCTGTGCTGTACTGTGTTACGTGGTCTGGGGTCAAAGATCTCGCGCATGGAAGTATGACTATTATAGACGTGATTTTTTGCCAAATGTAGTCTTGTTGTGTGCCTGTGTTCTGCTAGATGATATACTTACATACCTCTAAAGATGTTCTGAGTTGTGATATGTGTGAATATATGTTCGTTCCTATTCATCTAATGTTAATGTTTTTAATGTAGGATTTCATTCAGGATTAATTTAAGGGTCTTTATACAAAGGTAGATTTCTTAAATTTATTGTAAAAAGGTATCAACTACTACTACTTTGTGAATACAAGTTATAAGTTTTCTTAGTATTATCACCACATACCGTAGATAAGTATTCCCCAAAATCAGACTGCCCAGTTGAAAGCGTCTTCCATAGCATACAAACAGTGATAATCGCTTATATTGATTCTAAATATTTGTTTCCAGCTCTCCTCTTATACTTCGCGGTGGTGGTAAACAGCAGACGGCAAGAGCTGGTGCTGGAGAACTACTGGGCCAACAAGCACGTGCTGCAGCACGCCAAGACACAGTACTACTACGTATAGACAGACACACCGACAGAGACTATCGAATCATAGATATAATTTATTTATAACTTAGTTTTTAAGGATATTAAATTATTTTTTTATAGTTGAAGACTTTTAATTCTACATATTGGTATGTACCTACTGCAACATTAAGCGAATTGTTCCGTACTGTTGATACTATAAATCAGTTCCTTAAAAAATGGAGTAGTTCAGTGATGTAAAGATAAAAATTAATAAACAGAAGTATCACACAACTCTGGGATGAAATATAAACGAAAGAAAATCTTTATCCCTATAATTGAAATGGGCGTTACGTCAAAAGTTGCGCAGACGTGGAAATAATTAAACAGCAGGCTGCGCGTCGGTTTATGCGCAGGTACAATGTGCGCATGCGCTGTGCGGAAAATTGCGCGCTTTTCACCTGGAGCCACAATGGCGACGCTTCTCCGAGATATTATAAATATAAGACAACGTTACACTTAAACAGAAAGTTGTGACATGTAGTGCGTGCAGGATGGTGAGTAAGTGCACCCCGCTTTACCTATATTATTTTAATTTAGACAAATACACTATTCACTTAATTTAATAAAATCATCAGAAAAACTTTCAAAGCGCGCCTATGCAACATGAAACATTCAAATACATTGTAAATACTTCAACTCTTTACAAAGTTAATCCCATGAGGAATGCGATTAGAGATATATTACAGCCATCAGCACAAATAATAAACAACTCTCTACTTTAACACAAAACCGAGTATTGGTTGCGTAACGACCATCATTACCTTCACAAACAAATAACTCGACAACACTATTGTAAGACACAATAACTCTATTAAGGTTCAAGATGAACCATCGAGAGATTAACTCACGGACGTTAACTAAGATAACCCGATAACGATGTATCGATTATTTATATCGATATTCGATTGTGAATTTGTGATTGATCGTAAACCCGAGACATTTCGTAATAGGCCCCGTGTTGCGGACACTTGTGTAAGATAGGGGATATGATATAAATACTAATATATGTGTTACGTGTCATTATATGTTGTTGTTAATAATTGTAAGTGGTAGTAAATATTGTATGTCACGTGGTGGTGATATCTACTATCTACATATATGAAATAGTTTTGTGGATTAAGATAGGACGGTTCACTTCTAATATTAACTTCTGATGTATTAACTTGGATATGTCGGTACTGAGCATTTCGGCTATTTTCATTTGATGTACATGTTGTGTTTTTGCCAAAAATATTCAAACCAAAAAACTATTTTCCATATTTTATTGACTTCCGTACCGTACAGCTTAATCGGCTTAAAAACTGAAATAAAATCCACTTCATAACTAGACTTTTCATAAAACGCCAGACATTTCCACTTTACTACAACCTATCAGTGTATATTACATTTAGTATCAATAAAACGTAGCGTAGAGTATTCCCACGGTGCCACAGTGCATGGTGCGCGGGCGCAGCTCGAACACTTTCACTGCCCTCACCTGTGCGGCCAGACACCATGGTGACAGACACCGTGCCTGCCATTACACAGTCTTTGATGGCTGTACGACCTGTGTATAGTGTGTAGACTTGTATACCAATAAATAGTACTGAATAGGCTTTCTATATTTGTGTAAAAATGTGCTGCCATTTACACCATTTTCTTTTGAGGGGGGGGATCATCCAATGGCTTCTCCCGCCTTGGGTGAGGCGAGAGGGAGTGTTAGACTCCTGACTAACTAAAAACTACCCCGCCACTGGCTTCTGTTCTTCAAGCTGAAGCCCCAACAAGCGCGAGCGGAACACCACGCGCCATATGCTCGGATCTGTTTTGATCATAGTGTTTTAATTATGATAAATTCATCAACACAACTGCTCAGCATAAATATCAATACAGATATGTTCGTTGACGAATACATAGACCTACATTTTTAATTTGAAATACATAAATCACGTCATGTGGCATAATTACTACACGCTAAATCCAGATTACAATAGCCCATGGATGACGCGTTGTGAAAATGCATACAGCATTATATAAGTCAGGAATTCCAGTAAAAATTCATAGCAACAATTAAGTAGTCATTATCATAAGTGTTACAAGTTGGGTACCACCAGCCAGCAGTCCGGTCTCTCAGTCACAGCGTCTCTTTCACCAAGAACTTCAATAATTACTTCGAACCTTGTTTGGGATGCCAGACACAGGCGCGGCCGCCACACCCCTCGCATAAGTACAAACTGCCTATTTTGGTAAACAATCATAATATCCTGATTGGAATACCGATAATGATGAATGAGTAAATAAATTTAAACATTCCTTTGAATGAAACCGATGGAAATTCTCTTACTTCATCTTACCTTCTAGAGGTATATGCACCAAGTTTCGTGAGAAATAAAATTAATTATTATATTTTTCAGTTTACTCACGTTTTATTAGACATTTATTTATCTAAGCTTCATGCACAAAGTGTACATACATTAAGCGGACTTAATGCTGCAGGTATTTTCTCCCAGTCTGACCTTTCGGTGATGCAGAGTGAATGGTACGAACAAGAAGTAAGCAAAGATTTAATATAACAAACAGAAGATACACTTGCATATTTCAGAGATAAACATAAATAAATATTATAATTATATTATATATAGCTACACATGAGCACAATACAATATATATATATACCTACACTCACACATACGGACATAATATATAAAAATATATAGTACATAACTACTAATATACAGTGAACACTTAGCGTGATGATTCACTCAACCTCTCTAACAGAAGCTCACGTACTTTCTGCTTAAATGTTAGACGAGTGGGCACCACCCTGACATCCAGGGGGACCGCATTCCACAGCGAAATTTATCAGGTGATGTGTAGTTTTGGTGATCGAATTGTTAGGTCTAACAATAAGTAAATCTAGTGATAGTGATAAACAGATTGCCTATAACTTCAACGCCTCGTATTTAAAAGTATTTCATTCTTGAATGTCAGGGTGCTTGTGATCTCGAAACCAACAAACCAACTTAAAGGGGCAGGCAATAAGACTTAACTTTATATACATACATTCGTATATCTTAATTATTAAATGAGCCATTACATATTCATAAGATATAATAAAAGTGTATATAATGGCTGTCATAATCAACGAGCGCTTATTGATATATTGTGTTCATTAACATAGCTTTGTTAATGAACACAATATATCAATAAGCGCTATTGATATATTAATAAATATTCAAACCTTTAATTTGTCGACGGTGGTAAACTACAAGAGTGGGCAGAGGTGTAAAAATACGCCTACATTTCTTAATATTAATTTCATTTATGACTGATCTGACTGACGGCGATTTTAAACGTACATAAAATAACATCACGCCTTTTATCCCCGAAGGGGTAGGCAGAGGTGCACACAGAAGTAACACCCACTTTTCACTATTTAATATATGAGTCCCATGTAATAGGGGTGATCCTATTGCCATATACCGGGCACATTACCAGACTCCGTGCTACTACTGAGCTTTTTTTTAAAAAAAATCCCAGTAGTATTTTGTCCGACCAGGGAATCGGACTCGAGACCCCTTGCCCAGCAGTCGCACTTGCGACTACTCGGCCAACGAGGCAGTCATTTTAAACTTATAATTAGAAATAACAAGATTTCCTCACGATGTTTTTTCCTTCACTGTTGGTTACTGGTGTCTAAATAATCTTAAACAGCACATATAATTAGCATATAGGTATATTAGGATATAGGTATATTTGCACTTACCAACTTTTAAACTCTTCTGAATAATTCTCTTCTAATGCAGGGTGCATTTATGCACGAGAAGGATTATTCATTGCAAAAATCTTCTTTTCTCAATTTTGGAGAATACAACTAGGAAATTTATACATACAGTATTAATTATACTTGAATACCCAATAAATTAATGGTGTAATCTCAGCAAAATATTTAATAGCGTCATCCATACTATGATCTTGTAGTTAATAAGTGCGAACTTTCTCGATATCAGCTAAAACACATTATAACATAACATTAGTCCGTTATGTAACAGTAATCGGATGACGTCACTATTGAAGTTTATCGACACCAAGATTAATGTAGAATATTCCTAACTAACATAGATAATAATTAGTTTAATATGCCCGCAGGGCACCTTGAGGCGAGGTGACGGGCATTAGCGATCCCGCGGGCTACCATCATCCCGAGTGCTCCAGGGAGAAGTCACCGTTCCTTCTTCTCCGGCTTGCCTTAATTGGCTGGCTGGAGTGAACGATGACAAGGAACAGGTCTCCCACCTCTGGCTTGCCTTCATTGGCCGTCCAGAGTGGAGTCGCGAGAGCAGTGATCCTGCTCGGAGGGTAAGAAACTATTCGTAAGTCGCGAGTGGGCCAGGGATGCAGGAGGCTTCGGCTGGAGCAGATGATCTGAGTAGAAAGCGGTGGTAGTTTCTTAACCCTTCAGCCACTCACATTCTCGTTGCCCCTCTGTTGCTATATCTAGCAACCATTCCCGGGGCCCGGTCGGTGAGTTGGCGAGTCTCCGCCTGCCATTTTTACGTGTAATAATTACATTGTTTCGGCAGGTGCCATAGTCATCCATAGTTCCCCATTTACTAGTCCACAGCAACCCATTCATAGCCCAACCTTTTTTCTTCCATTATCCACAATAGTTCTACACTAACCGGGGACTGTCCTTGGGTGCATTCCCATAGTGCATACAGAGATAGTCGCCGGTTTGTGTGTCCATTACATTTATATTAAAGTTGTCTAAAGGGCCTCTGCGCAGTTGGCTTCGGCCCCTCGTACGCCTCCCAAATGACCGGGACCCTGTGGTCCCGTGAATGGTAAAGTTTAATATTTTTATCACAGACTTCGTATGAACGTAAAATTGTTAATGTTGTTGTTCTCCTTCGCCGACTCCTTCGGGTATTAGAAGGCGTGGCGTTATGTTATTTGAGAAAAATGTAGGTAAACTACTTTTAGGTGTCATTAATAATATATAGGTATTTTTTTAAGGGGGGAAAATCGTCGAATGACTTCTCCCGCCTGGGTGAGGAGGGAGGGAGTGTCAGACTCTTCCTGACTAAAAAACAACAACTAATAAAAAATATATAGGCATAAGTGTTAATTACTGCTTTAGTCTAGAAGGGTGGACCTTCTAGACTAAATGTAACCCCGTATTAGATCCACCTAGCATGTGGATGCTAGGTGGACCTAATACGGGGTATGTGCTCATGGTAGTGTCGTAGGTGACCACTTGACCAGCAATTATTGGTTAGAATACTTTTATCTATTTGTAGAACAATCTTGTATATCTACGCCATCACATAAATTAATGTAATACTATCGAATACGATGCACTTACGTTTTACTTATTATTTTATACTTTTATTAAAAAATACTGCAAATAGCATTCACAATCTCCCTAACCCGATTAAGCCTGTGAAACAAATAAACTCAACCATTATAATCGCTGAAGAAAAATTCCATTAATGGAAGCTCACTGAAATAAAATCAGTGTGAATATAATGAGTGTGGTCGGCGAGGCTGACCGTGACAGAGTACGGCGGTGCGCCGGCGCAGGCTCGCTGTTATGTAGCCGTTGCATAACGCGCTCACTTTCACCCAAAACGGTAAGTCACTGACCGATGGTTGCTCCCCCCCTTTACTCCTACCACACAATAATCCTAGTGCGCTTACACCGGCGCTGGCGCAGGTTGCAGATTTGACCGACTAAAAGACAATTCATGTTCGATTTTAATAACCCAATAATATCCAGTTAACAGGTGGTACTAGTATGCACTCATTATATTGTAAAGATCGATTGAATTTGTGCTAAGATCGATTTAAACTGAAAGAAATGAATATAATAAAACAAATAATAATATGTATTCAGATTAACTGTAAACAATCCATAATTATATTATTTCACTTACTTTATCTACCGGAAGGTTGTATTTAATCTAAAACCAGTTGGACACCAGCTAAAATAAATAGATAGATAGATAACCCTACAAATACATATTTGGCGAAATAATCGATAATCGCGCGTAAATAATAAATGTTTAATCTTTTGTCAAATTTCAAATTTCAAATTCAAAATTCAAATTCATTTATTCATTGTAGATCACAGGTAGATACATAATACAGTTGTTATCATAATTTGGTTGAGCTCAGCTGTGTCCTGCCCATAGGGCGTACAATAGTTGAGTACAATATTAATGTTAAATAAGTCAAGTATATAATAAAACAAGAAATTATTAGATAAATTACATATGTCATGTCGATAAATGCTTATGTCAAATATTTATTATGATTTATTTAGTAAAATAAGTACAATAGGTAATACTGAACACGTCATGATTTTGGTATAGAATATTGTAGCAGGGATTTGTCATTTAGGTAATCATTTATAGTATAATAACATTTATTCACCAATATGTCATGTAATTTCTTTTTAAATATGGTTGTTTCTTTGATCTGTCTTATATCTCCCGGAATATTATTAAATATCTTCGATACTATACAGAATATGCTCTCGTGCATTAGATGTGTTCTGCTTGGAACTATGTGTAATTTATTTTCGTGTCTTACGCGCTCACGGAACGTAAATAGATTGGGATTGTTTTTAACAAATAATTGTTTTACGTTATTAGGTATATAAACAGTACACGAGTAGATTAACTACAGAATTACTGGAATAATATTAGCTAAGTAATTGCTGGTTGTGACTAGAACCTATACTTGTAATTTATATCCTCGTTTCACCCATCCTATGTGATATCATCACTGTTTTAAATAATATCATGGTGACTTTACGAATTTTTATCTCGAAGGATATACTTATTTATAGAGTAATATATAAATAACGTACATATCTATGTATTCAGATAAGGGACAGCCGAGGGATAATCATATCACAACACGACATTGCCATTCCATTTTTTCCATGGCCACGAACCATTAATCCAGTGTGAGACCAGAGGCCTTAGTATTTTGATTTACTTTATTTTTTTATTGGCTGGTTCATTGGTGCTGGCCAATCAGAGTGCCGAACGCGTACTCGTTTCGAATACTTTAAACGTAAAAGAAATTCGTACTAGGGTCTTACGGTTCAGCAGTTGTGTTTACAATCGACCAACAAGTCAGTGTACGAGGACATGTGTATCAATATTATAAGAACATTGCATCAGTCACCAGAGAAAGTCATTGACATTGTATTGGAGTTTCTCTGGGTTTTCCAGAAACATAGGAAAATACAAAACATACCAATAATACATTTCTAGATAATTAATTCATGTTTTTTTTAAGATATGCAAGATACACTTGTAGCCTAAAATTGATTATTATTATCAAGACAACTTAAAAAAGAATAAAGAAATATCTTTTAAACTCCAATTTCAATGCCATTTTAACAATTTTAATGCCATTTCAATAATCAACACTTATGGGCATACATAACGTACATACATACACTTATTACCCACATTTAAATCATTGCGTGTCCATCCAAGACTCTCTCGACTTATTAATTTGAAGTGAGCATTTTCTTCATAATATTCAAAGCGTGGGTGTCCATCAGCCTCTCAGTCAGTCCCCAGCAGCGACTGATGACATGCCTTGACTTCTGAAGCGCCGCCATATTACCTGATTACATAAGTCATCAGCTATGACTGAGGTATGCGGCTAATGATAAGTGATGTAATGGCACTCTCGACCTCTGTGCTGTGTCAGTCATTTGTAATAGATTGTCAGTTAAACTCAAGCACGTAACTAACTAATAAACAGTTAACAATAACTGAGATCATGTAATAGGTACTCATTAAGTATGCGGCGGTAATGAGTGGTTAGAAGCTTAATATAAAATACCATCGTTCGTGAAACTTGAACGAAGTATTTTAGCTTTTCTTCATATTCATTTTTATTCTGGTTCTTTCAAATTAATCTCATAATATGAAAATTACAAATTCATATAGTTACCTATTATGGTATTTGTTAGCAATTATATCAGAAAATAGTGATGAAGTTTCACTTCTAAACAACTAGAAAACAAATACAATAATAGTACAATCGATTGAATTTACAGCCCAATCAAAGAAGCAATCGAATTTCCATCACGATGACGATAAGAGCTGACACCCTGATCAAGTGATACCGTTGTTAGCAAGGCTCTCACTGCCTTATTTGTCTCTGTTTGTCACGATAAAGCCCATAACTAGTCAGCTCGGGGTTTCTCCAACACGTTCCCGGATCTATACAGCTCTATAACATTTGTTAGTCGGCGGTGTCGCCGAGTTCACGCTGTGACCCGCGGTTCACTGAACATGTCGCGCAGTGTCGAAAGAATTCGGATGTGATATAACAACTTTTTAACAGGTGGAAACCCACGTTTAAGTTAAGAATGAATTCGCATATTTTATTACTACAATGCTGGTATTCTATGATTGGACCAAAAACATATTTTTACGTTGCCTTCTTCCCATATAATAAATCTGCTCTTAAATAGTTAACTATTTCTTTAGTAACTTCAAGACATTTACATCACTTTTGATTACAACTGATCTACTGTTCAAATTAATTTGATTTCCTAGTCTAGCTTATTTTATTTCTTCTTCACTTAATGTCTTGAATACTTTCCCGGCGACCGGTCGGCGCTCGTCCGTCTTTGTATTGCAAGCAGTGAGTCTGGTCACCACGCCTGCCGCCTGCCTCTACTACTAGTAGTACTACTCTACCACGTTATGTAGTACTATAACAACACTGACGTAAACGCTATTGTCTCATATTTATGTTATGGGCGTGAAAGGAAAAGTCGAAATGTGGACAGGAATTGTCCGTTTATCTAATCTACTACCTTTAAACGAGCCATTCTTATATAAATATCAACGATCTCGGAAACGTTCCAACAATTTTTTTTGTTTATTTTTTATTACGGGGTTTTCAGAGTGGTATATTGATCTAGCTAGGTTCTATTTACGGAAAAGGTCGTTTAAAAACACTGCCCAAAGCTCGTTCAACCAGGTACTAGAATCTATACCTAGTACAAATAGGTCACTCGTCCATACGTACGAGGTTTTTCTAATATCAAATAACTTTAGCTCCCCAATTTGTCTAAATGTTCAGATTATTGAAGTTCAGACTACTACGATAACAAAACAATCAATCTACATAAACCAACTTTTCTTCTCCACAGTTCGCTCTATGGATATTGCCGCTAATCTCCATAGCATCAACTCTCGGGGAGACCGACACATCGAACACTAACATCACCACCTTGTACCCAGTCTCCAACAGAAACATCAGTAGAAATGATGTCCATTCAAGATTTCGCGACACTCAAACCAAACCCAGTACTACAGAAACTATTGTTAACAAAACTGATGTCACTATAAATAAAAGTGAACCTAATAAGACTGAAGCCAAGTACACTCTCCCCACACAAACTTGGAAGATAGAATCTTCTTTTGCACCATCTAATTTGACAGAAGTTAACAATAAAACTAAGGAATCAAAGCAACTGTTGAAAGACTTCAAGCCGAGCCAACATCTCGGGAGCTTCTTTGATGATGAGAACGCTGAGGTTATACGCACACCAGCTGTCGGTCCTGTCGAGAAGAAACCTGCCAGTGGGTTCTTAAGGTAAGTTAGAATAGTTACTGTTTACTGGCTACAGAACAATGTAACTCGTTTTAATTCTGAGTTTTAAGACTGTAGACGACAAATTACAATGGGGTCCTCATATTACATCTCTAGCGGGACGATTAAGCTCTGCAGCTTATGCTGTCTGGAAGATACGACAGTTAACCGATATAGACACGGCAAGACTGGTGTACTTCAGTTACTTCCATAGCATCATGTCGTATGGCATTCAGCTGTGGGGACACGCTGCTGACATTGAGTCTATCTTTGTCTTGCAGAAGCGCGCCGTCAGAGCTATATACAACCTAGGTCGTCGCGAATCTCTCAGAGAAAGGTTTAGGGAGATCAATGTTATGACCGTTCCATGTCAATTTATTTATGAAAATATTATGTATGTTAGGAAAAACCTACATTTATTTAGTAAAGTGTCTGACAGACACAATTATGAAACTAGACATAAGAATAGATTAAGTCCGCCGTTTTTTAGATTGTCAAAAGTACATAAGTCGTTCATGGGAATCGGTGTTAAATGTTATAACAAAATCCTCCAAGAAATACTGCATCTAAATGAAAGAAAATTTAAACTATGTATTAAAAAAACGTTATGTACACAAGCATACTACAAACTAAATGATTATATAGAGGATACAAGTGCTTGCAGGCAGGCTGGTCCGGCTCCGCAGGATAATACATGAAACACAGTGATGTTCAATGAATTCGCTTCGCAATGTTGCTTAAATATTTGTATAGTTTAAAACGTTGCACAATTTATTGTAAATGTGAGAGCCCTGTAATTAATTAAATCAAATTAGACTAGTAGATTGCATTTATGTCAGCTTGGAGTTGTCATGCTCACTCAAAGATCTCGTTGGCGGTGGCACGTGCATTGGATCGCTCGATTCCCTACAAAATGGTTGAGTTGGGCGGTGCTAGGTTTCGCCAAATGTTCGTGAACAGGCACCGTCAATTGGAACTGGTCAGCTCCAGACTGTATCATTTTATTTTATTATCCTCAAGGTTATTTTCTTTTTCAGTCATTCTGACTGGATTTAGGTGTTGCATTGTTCTCACATAATCGAACCAATAAAACTATGTAACTAGAGAATTGTATTGTAAACCTGATTGAAAAAGAGTAACCTATGGAGTTTCTTGCTCGTTCTTCTCCATAGGAATCTACGCCTTGGAATGAGCAACTAGCTTCACTTATAATTTTTTCTTGTTTGACGTTCAAAAGTGCCATCCTGGTCTAATTGAAATAAATGATTTTGACTTTGACTTTGACTTTGAAAAATAATACACTATCTTATCACTAATTCATTCATCATTGTTAAACATAAAGTAAGTAATTGGCACTTTTATTGTGCAATTTGGATTTCGTATGTTTCAGAATATTAGTGATCTTTCCATTATTTGCAAATTTTTTGCGTCTATCTTCTATACTAGAAAATACTTATTTACTCTACTTAAAACCCTTAACTATGTTCTCCTCAGTCCACCAAAAGAAGTTTACTACCAGCATCCGAGCTACAATAACATCCCGAAGGAGATCTACTACACCCATGAAGAGTTCCCTTACAAGTTCGAAGACAACATATACACAAAGACCAGGGAGGGTTGGCAGGACTCCCTGGACTCTAAACCCACGGTCGAAGCCCCCGTGAAGGTTCCTGCTGGAGGTCTCTACAAGTCACCAGAAGCTTTCAAGGACAAACCGCAGAGTACTGAAGAGTACGGTTTGGAGTATCATGAGGAGGAGAAGGAGCATGCTATAAAGAAGCGGTAAGTTTTATTTAATGTTAAAGAGGATATAAGTAAATATGCTTTATGAATAATTTGTTCTTCTTTGTCTTCTTCCTGCCATTGTCTTAAGTAATTTGGGTTTGGTCACCCTGTCACTCGTTATTAAATCATATACTCCTGTTTCTTTGTTCTCATTCGTCATGTTTGGTCACTTTGACTATCCTCTTCATTTCAATCTATCCCTCAGATTCAGCACTCGTTTTAAATCACATGTTTTACGAATGCTATAGCAGACCATCCAATAAATAAATTGGCTGCAAAAGGTATAAATACATACTTTAATAATATCTGCACATTAAAAACAATGGAGAGAAGTGGAAAGCTGTAGGGGGCAATCAGTGGACAGAAGGTCAACTGTTCTCTTGTGGAGTAAAGCTACAGAAGTAGACGGTCGCAAATATCCTTTCACTGACCGAACATTCGTTAAACATTCGTACATTATCAATAATTACTCATTTCACTGGAATTATTATAATGAAGCTCATTTGTATTAAAGTTGTATGTAACTTCAACTTTGTACTTTAATCTCGAGAGCATGAAAATTAAAGAAACTTACTCCTCAAGTAAAAATCCACTGGAATGCGTTACGTAACACTCATAAAGTCATATGACACGTTACAATAAAACACTTATGTTACACTCTGTGAGAGAAATGTAAATAAAGAGACTAAGCATTAGTCGGAGACAGTCGTTTGAAACAGTGTGACGTCATAGTATATTGTGTCACTAGTGACACTAGAACCACACAAAAACGTGAAAACTTGCCTCGAACGTGAGAAAATGTAAGAACACGTCGCCTCTAGGAAACATACAACTAGTCATACAGCACTGGCTTGTGCAATTCGTAGAGAAATTATGTTTGAGTAAAAATATTTACTTATTGAAAGTTTTGACCATAACCTTAGCCCAGAGGTTTAAGACCGCTTCTCATGCATGAGAGCGCGAGCTCGAAACCTGCGAACGGCAAGTACCACTGATTTTTCCGAGTTATATGTACTTTCGGAGATTATTTAGACACCACTGACAAACGGTGAAGGAAACCATCGTTAGGAAACCTGAAAACAGAAAACCTGGGCTAAATTTCTAATTGTAAGTTTTAAATCTTCAACCCGTAATGAGCAAGCGTGGTGATTAATGCTCAAACCTTCTCCGTGTGAGAAGAGGCTGTGCTCAGGAGTGGGCACTTACCTCTATATGTTGCTGTTGATATATGCAATCAAAATAATCATAAAACACAACCTGACTAAATCACTCTTAATATAACTTCTATTAACCTTTAAATTACGAATTTATCAATTAAATAAATCCTCATCATTTCCTGCGAGCCCACAACTCAAACTTGTATAACAAAGATAGAATCAATGATTGATAAATATCATAAACAGTAATAGTGATAGATGCGCATACGCAAAGTGATAGTAAATGTGAGACCACCGTGCTGCGCACTGACTGACGCATCACTCCTGCGCCGCCCCGTGCGCATACGACGATAATTTAAATAAATAGACATGTGAATATATGATGTAGGATCTATCTGTTGCTAGTCCACTTTCAAAATATTTAATACTTGGATACGTATGCATGTATCTTACAATGTATTGTGTTATTTATATAACTCTGGGAGTCTGGGAGGTCTATTATATTCAGCTGCTAATACTGCTATTAAAATACGTTTAAAGACCGCTCGTTTCACGCAATTATTTGCACAAGTACGTAATAATTATGAGTTGACGATTAAGGACATTGACATGCACTGTCTTTTTTATTATAAAAATACGTTTTATTACGTTTCGGTATCATATCGGGAAAAAATAATTAATTATTTTTATTAATAACACGTTTAAAATTGTTCTGTAAATTATTTATTAGCGTATTATGGCGTATTATGTTACTATTTGTATTGTATGCCTTAAATAATACAACAAATTAATAGAACAAAACTTCCCGTAGCTTCTGTAATTCGGATACCCTCAACTAGCTTCGAGCCAAAGCGCGGCTCATAATCTGTAACGAGTGTTTGTAAAAACTAATTATTTATTATTGCAGTGTGAACCCGTGGCAGAACCTGCTTCGGCTGGTGACAGCTTTCATCCCAGTGGGGCTGATCATCTCTGCGCTCACTCCCAGCGTCATCACCATACATAACGTGGACGACAACATGTCAGTATACCATCAGGTTTTATGTTCCACACACATCATCATAGAAAGCCAAAATTAATATTCTGGTTCGTTCTACAAAGTAACTGGAAATTCAGTTGCCATGTCATTTTATTTATTTATTTATTTATTTATCTATTTATTCACAACACACAGACAGTACACAGGAGAACACATATATAAATAAATTGGAGGTACATAGGTACTACATATTCCCGTAGGAATCTCTTCCTGCAGTCCTTCGACAGGAAAAACGGTAAAAACAGAGACACTGTGCGTAACATGACATGAAATGTATTAAATAAATAGATCACAATAAAATACATAAACCTATACATACATATGATAGATACACATCAAATAAAATAATACACATATTAGAGTATATTACAAATAAAAACATCATACAGATATAGAGGTATATACATATGACACTAATTTGAACAAGATGAGGAAAGGTAGTGCTCCCTTACGAGTCTTTTAAAGACTGGAATGGATTTAGAGTCACGGATATTAAGTAGGTTTTTAATGCAAATCTAGTAAATATTACGCAAAATATTATCAGCAAGCGATAATTGCTGATTTGTGTATTTATAATAACACATTTTGATTACTGATTACCATACGGTGTACCTGAACGTAGCTGATAAACGTATCACAATATACTGATAGCAATTACAAGTTATTTCAGTAGGTCAATGACCTAACAGTTTTATTTTCACAATAGTATACAATTTTATTTCGATTTAAACACACACAAGCACTACTAAATCACCGTAATAAAATTATTTGTCAGTTATTACTATCATACTTGATGTACATATATGTATGTGTAGGTATAAAAGCAGTTTCACTACATAGTGAACCATCTTGGATACTCTGTAATGTTACATCGTTATTGTATTAGCCAAATATTCTACAAATACAAAATTACAAAGGTGTGAACAGGATTCTGTACTTCCTCCTCTACTGTCACTCCACCACATAGATAGATAAGACATGGAAGAGTGAGACAATATGTGTACAGAGTTATTCAAGTTAATAAGGAGGTTTACTTAATTTTTAAAGACTAGACTTCTGCTTTTTATGATAACTTAACTTACATTTCTCAACATCATAAAAAGCCCATGTCAGTGCACTACTGGGCTGTAGGCCTCGTCTACACAACACAGCATAGTTAATTGCAACCTTAGCTGAAGTTATATCCGCACACTCCTCAAAGAACCGTCAGGCCACCACAGATGGGGGCCAGCAGGACTGTCCAGATTCGGAACTGCGGACAACTTAACGGGTTACCGGCCCTCGACTACAAAGCAGGAGTAGTATACCCATTCACCCACGAGAAGGAGTAATAGAACAATCCCTCTCGTCTCACTGAATGATTTTACATAGAAATCATTTCATGAATTTCCACCCTTAAAAAAAAGAATGAAATCTAACCATGAGCACATGTGAACTGAGCCTGACACGGCTCATCCCACATCACTACATCTATGTTTTCCGATCGATTACATTTGGATGGCGTGCAACTATCGCGGATATAGAAGTACGGCGTGGCACGCGATTACCATGCACAGCGCACGCGCACGACTCACGCCATCGCTGATTGATGACACGAGAAGTAAAGGCATTCCTTCATTAACGACCACCACATTTAGTATAAAGTCCTTTTCATCAGCATCCATTTTTGAACTCAGGCGTTTCTCGGTTGGCATGAAACTGAGTTCGATCTTTATATGGAACCCACTCCTTGCATTTATCATAACTCTATATGACATACAAAATATTTACACAAATTAGATTTGCGACAAATGTAACTGGTGCACTGCCAGTTTAGCTCACTTGTCTGTAACTTATGTTATTGGCGATATCTCGACTGAAACGAAATGCATTCATTCCCAAGTTCCACCGACAAGTACGTACTGCAAGTAGGTACTTACATACATAATAATTATTGGTGTTTTTGTTGAGATTGCTATTCTCTGTACAGGAACAAAAGAAACAAGACGTATGCGCTGCTTATCATAGAAAGTCTGATGTTTGATGTGTTGAGGAAACCGACGCGCGATGGTAATCGTGACCAATAACTTTACTGTTAGGGTTTTACGCGGATTTCGTGTTCACTGACCAACGACTCCAATATTTTAATTTACATAATTTTATTTATTGCTAACTTTTATCATTTGGAAATATTCGTTGATAGCAGCATATACGTATTTACCTCTTGTAAATAAATCTTTATATAACGTGCAATACCTCTATATAATGATATTTACACAAGAGGCGAAGTCTAGACGTTACTACTCGACCTATGAGGGAGTATTACAGTATTTTTTTAAATAAATACAACTAAATGTGTGGTCAGTTCCCTCTTTCAGCATGCAGTGATGCAGCAGTGCATGTGAATAGGTCAGGCGTACGTAGCTCATGCGCGGAAGAGACGCGCACCTCCGTATATTGCGCAACACTTAGTGGATATATGTATATGCATGCACATGTACGTACTTAGGGAAACTATATTATTTATATGTATGTTACAAGCGCAGGCTCTTTACTACAAATGGATAGCACTCAGTAATTATTGTAGATACATGATTCACTTTGTAAGTAGCGAAGTATAACACGAATGCATCACATGCATAGAATGTTCCACACAAACTTGTGGATTACCAGATCAAACTACTTCATGTAGTTGAAAAAAGCTTTGCCTGCTTTAAACCATTCAAGAAGCCACTGGATGCAGATCGCTTCCAATCGGGTTATCCGGTAATAAAGACCTCTGTTCGGAAGTGGACGTCTTGGGACTGATATAATGATAAACGTGATGGAACCATCCGAGACGTATCTTAACTTTATTTCTTAAGTTATACATATAACTATTGTTTCAGAAAGCCTTCTTCGCTCCCGTATCATCGCTCGGACCCCGGCGTGACAAACATAACACCGATCAGCGAGCGCTGCAGGAGGAGGCTGCTCTGCGAACTGCATTCCGAGAGGAACTACGTACCGTAAGTATTGTTATTCATATCTACACAACGTCAAGGACAATAACTATCTTGATAGCAGTAGATACTGAAAAAGAACTTATTATAACTCTCCAATGCTATGGTATTGCAGACCACGAACGCTGCCCCGGCGCACTATGAAACAATGTTACAAGATCCACTGCGAGGACACGGAGGCTCTGTGGAAGATGCTACGCTGGCTATTCACCTACAACCAGGAGACAGGAGACCAGAGAGGACGATTTATGAGTTGAAAACATAATGTCTTGAACTAAATAAACTTGTTGATTTTTTTCGTTAATGCGTTTATGTCTTTTGTTCTACAGAATTTTTTAACCATATTTTAATGATTTATTTTTTAGACTTTGTTCTAAGTTTTGCTTATATATAACGTCTATATTACTTATAGAAGACACAAATCAAAGATATTTAAATACTTGAATATTAACTTTTCTAGAATCACAGATTTTATTTAGAAAGAAAGAAAGCAAAATTGTTTTTCGATATCACTAATTGCATGAACGACAGCTCGAAATATTTACTACAAACATATATTATTATTTATTGGTGATTTCATAGTTCCTTTGTATTTGAAAGAACCACTTTCTTAATGATGATTTAAGACTTGTATGGAATTTTAATTAAATTTAGAATTCCATCAACGCTGTCTGTAGGTCTTGCAACTTAATTTACATTTGTGTTAAAACAACATCATTATGTTTTTATTACCAAGTTTAGAAAATTAATTTGTGCATAATATAGGTAAACTTACAAACCTAAGGGTCCGCGCTACCATCTACTAATATGCGCCCAGTACTCACACCAGAATTAATTTCCTTTTTGAAGGATAGTGCGTATAAGTTCACTCCCTATTACATGAGACTCATAACATAAATAGTGAGGGTTGGGTGTTACTGTAGAACAGTAACATCAAGTGCCAAAATGTGCACCTCTGCCTACCCCTTCAGGGATAAAAGGCGTGATGTTATGTTATGCGTATTGTAAGTACGGCCATAACACTAGAAGAGTATACAAGTGGGACGGTAAATGAGAGGGTATATTAATATGATCAAGCGTCCTTTAAAATTTTCGTGCTTCTTGATCATTTTTGGGTATTACTCAATCATTTTCGAGCGTTATTCTATCACTTTTGAGTGGTACTCTAAAACGATCGAACGTCCTTGATAATTTTCGAGCGTTACTCGATCACTTTCTAACGTTTCTCAAAAATATTCGGGCGTCCTCGATCACTTTCGAGCGTTACTGTAAAGTTGAGTAAGTAGTTTGACTTCATTTGAAAATCATTAAAACCGATAAGAGCGGGATTCATTGACTACTAACTGAAATAATGAGCATCTTCCGTGTCATGTCCGAAAACTAATTAAATAGGGCTGAATACTTAGTCCTTGAAAAGACATAGTATTTCATTTTTGTCGGTCGATGCCAAGATCTGCCGATCTCCTTTGTGAACACCAACCAACCTGTTACTGGTATTACTTATCACTCACTTACAAACCAAATATAAATCATTAGTAAGCTCTACCGTAGCTAATGAAATGTATTTTCATTTAATGACTCCTAATAGCGGTGTCGTTTTCAATTAACCGGACCGGATGTCGGCTTGCCTGCTACATCCGGTCAACTAAACGCTGTCTGAGTATTTACTGTATTTGTAGTTAATTGTGATTGATTTAAGAACTTACAAAATGTCGGATAGGATCTGAGATAAGCTGGCCGCCTGAGTGAATGAGACATCAGGAACATGTTGCATGAGAACCTTAATGAAGGAATTACAATTTGGAAACTACTGGTGCTAGTAGATGCATCTAACTACTAACACTTAATTAAAACATGCCCATTATTTTGTACTACGAATATGTAATTAAAGAGAAGCTTTTTGTATTAGCTTTTTTAAAAATCTTTGCTTCGGAATTTCGTATTTCGATTTCGATTTTGTTTTTTTTTTGTTTTTCGTTTATCGTTATCTTATCGAATCGAGTGGTCGCAAGTGCGACTGCCGGGCAAGGGGTCTCGGGTTTAATTCCGGGGTCGGACAAAGTATTACTGGATTTTAAAAAATTCTCAGTAGTAGTAGCACGGAGTCTGGAATTGTGTTCGGTATATGGCAATAAGCTCACCGCTATTACATGGGACTCATAGCATAGTGAAAAGTGAGTGTTACATTATACAGTGGCATTAAGTGCAGTAATGTCCACCTCTGCCAAACCCTTCGGGGATAAAAAGCGTGGCGTCTTATTTTCGATACTTGGCTTTTTCGATTTAAGTATTTACTAGTACTTTCAAGTATAGTAAGCGTTCACTGATTAAGCAGAACGCTAAAATGACACATACAACTGATCTGAACATAAGACGTATGTCTCATTGTTAGCGAACATTACAACAAACATAGTAAATATTATGTAGCTGTAACATTAACTACGGCTACAGTACAGCAGCCTGCCGCCGGGAAATCCTTCACCACGACGTCACGAGTGATCAACATGGACCGAACATAACTCTCGAAAATTATAAAACAGTTTCGTAATATTTAGAGGTATTTTATTATCAGTTCCGTTTTGTCTGTGTGTAAGTTAACTACACACATTATAACAACGCACTTGAAGCTACCATTAACTGTCAGATGTCTTAAATAGATTTTGAACTTTATTTTGTGCTGGGCAAAGTTGAAATTATGTTGTGGAGATTTGATGGATAAGGATAGCTGGTCATGCTGGTGTCCGTTGTTCACTTACATTCATAATTACAGTGAGTCAGGCGTGTTTACATAAAGTGTTACAACAAGACAATGACCGCGACATTTCTCTCAACTGATTCATGTTACCGACACCATCACGCCACCAGCCACAGTGCACTGGGATGAATAGCCCATTAACGGATTTTTAGTATATTTTATAACTGAATCCCTGATATGGGTTTTTCATTTTCAGATGTCAGTACATTGGCGATATATATATTAAAAAAGAGCCCTAAACCGACGAGCATGAATGAAAAGACTGAAGATGAAGATGACTGTTGATTAAGCGAAAGAGGAGAGAATCGTAACAATTCTCTACCTATCGCCATGGGAGACAAGCGTGAAGTTATGTATGTATGTATATATTTATATAATAAGCTCGCCGTTTTTACAATATTACTCGTTATGGCTATGTTTAGCGATGGAAAGATGTTGATGACAACAAAATAAGATTAAACTAAAAGTATTTAGAGCACGTTTCTATCTAGCCCAACGATTTAATGCAATTTGAACAATCTGGAGCCCTGTTTAATATGAGCACTACATTCCAAAAACCGGCAATTTTATCTCATAAATACGATCTACTAAAGTAAATATTCCGTATAACTAACAACTATAGCTAACACTACAGCTCGCTACAACTTGCCCACTGACATCTCGTTAGACAACAGTATGTATATCTACGTAAGATCCCTCATCACTACTAGAGAAATAATTCTAAGCTAAGTCTCATCAAATTCCTCAAAATCCGGTTCTCATCCGCATTCAGTGAGTTGAGGTTATTTAGACGAAGCATCCTCGCATTATATCACCACCAGCACTAACATTCTTACAGTGAAACCACATTATATGATGTTTACACAGCCTCTGATGGCCACAGATAACCATAACGTTATGTACTAAATATTTCACATTTGCGGCGGGAATTTGAAAGCGCCTTTAACTTAGAACCACAAGTTTATATACTCTGTGGTCTCATGTAAATAACCTCCTTGTACAACAGTTGAACGCTGATGGCTATCTATCTATCTAGCTGGGATCTATCCAATCAAGTTATCAATGTCTAGTGTTACCAATAAGGATCTCAAGTTAAATTCAGTTGCTGTTGCAACATCCGGTCTTAAGATAGACACGGAAACGTTTCATAAATATTTAAATAGAATTACGTGGTTTATTGTAAGCTGTATGAAATATTAATGAAATAATATTTCATGCTGATTGCTTTGTATTTCCATAGCGTAAATTATAAGCAACATTTCAAATAATTCCCATAAATAGAACTAGTAGCCATTCACTTGTAGAATAAAATGCACAAATGTAATAAGTAATTATATTATCATTGCCCATTATTATGCGGAACATGGAACATTATTAATTAAGTGTAGAAAACCCTTCATCATCGAATGTTGTAGAAAGCACTCGACAGCTCCTTATAATTACACGAGGAATTCTTCAATAGAGATTTAAAAAGTATATTATTTCGTGGACAAACCGCGCATTCCACCTGCGTCATCGTCTTCACTCGAATAGAAACTATCACTGTAAAGCGATGAATTCTTTAATTAAATACAATTAACGCGATGAAATATTACTTTAGATTATGTATGAAGTAAAAGTGATTGTATGAAACACTCTCTCATTACACCAATAATGGAATACAATTGTGCCAATAACCGGATAACTATACGTTGGCCCAATGTGCTTTGGACCAATATTTGTTGACCAAACTTGTTGGCAGATGTGCAGTGTCCATTGAAGGTCTACACTCTATGCGAAGTAAAACAACTGATATTACCTATTCAGTGTTTATGTTATTGTATTTTTAAATACCTATAAACTATATCTACATTTACCCATTTGACTTTAAACCTAAAAATGCAAAGAACTAATTATACGAACAATCACAATGCAACACTGATATTACCATAATTCGTCAGCCTGTTGGCAGCACCATTTTTCTTTTATGACTAAAGCGAGCGATGTATACTTACCGTACACCAACAATCAATGTATGGGAATAATGAAACATGATAATTCTGGTGACTCTTCATATTGATTGTTATACCTCTACACTATGACGCAGACGTAGTAGATAATGAAATGACATGACTTCACACAACAACCACTTACAAACTTGTTAAAACATAACTTTCCTTTGTCCGACACACACCGTCCAGGCGTTTTCTCTCAGAACACATCGAGGGTCATCATGCAGCATCATCAAGCTTTCCAAGCCATACGTGATCGTAAATTAATTATATAAACAATTATAATTACTTACACGTAACTAATATGACGCGATAATTTCAATGTTAAGCCTTTAAGCGTTTGAACGGTGATGTTGCTATTTATAGACTTTAAAGGTTTTTATGTCTGTCCCTTTCCTAATGTGCATTTTTAGGGACTACCCGATACACCAAAGGCGTTACAAGGGCGTTACCGGCGTTTTGTGGATTAGGAATTTGAGGATTGTTGGGGATTCGGAGATTCGAGAGATTGGGGCGGGGGTGATAGGGTCTCCTGTAACCTCACTCAAACGACGAAACACAACGCAAGCGCTGCTTCACGTCGGTTTTCTGCTCGGCCCTGGTATCACTCCGCTCGAGCCGGTACATTCGTGCGGAAGCATGGCTCTCCCACACTTAGGTAAGTACACTCACATAGCTATAGATACATAGCTATTTTATTGCAGTACGCACTAAAAAATTGTTTTAGTTCTTAAATTAGACAAAGATTTGGCTACAAAAGAATTCAGACGGTAAGACTTACGATTAGACCACTTTATTCAGTTTTTCTCCTAATATTAATGACAAAAGACACTCATGATAAAGGCTAGTACAATATTGATAGGTATTATCATTGTATAGATTACAAGCTACTTCACAAAATATCTCGATCAACCCACAAAACCAACAAACTGTCTTCAACTTGATAGATCAATTTGTCACAAACAATATAATAATACCTACTCAACATAACAGCTCCTACCGACACAATCAAACAAATAGGCTTTCAAACAATTACAAATAACCGCAAGAACTTGTTAAAGACGGATACATTAATATTCAGCTCGCAGTCGGAACATAATCTAAACAAAACTCTGATTTCTTCTTACATAACATTCGGTATTTGCGGAAGAGATGCAAAGATACAAGGAAAGTGACGCGAATCCATTTAGCTAGTACTATGAAAGTAGTGTCCCGATTATAATAGAAGATATACACCGGTCAGCCATAATCGATTACGAATACGATTAATCGATGACTCGGTTAGAGCAACGGCCTGAAATGTACCTCTATTGTGTATGACTGTACAAAACTAGCACGATACATAAATTTATGGTTGACTGTCAGTGAATGCATTAAGGTATTAAGGCATTATGTCCGCCATTTACTGTATTTTTGTTAAGAAGAAATCATTAAATAAATTAATTAATCGGTACAAACAAGTTGTGTTACATATTTGTCTCAAGACATCGCGTGTCGAAGCAATTACTCCAATTCGACATTTGAATAGTATTATTAAGTCAGTTAAAAATTACAGTTGTTACTGTTGCACGTTTCTAGTTCTTGATTCATCGTCAAAATATATTTCAGTGAGTGAGTTACGAACTTACTCCTATCCTATAAAAGTTCTTGTTCAATATTCACGTAACTTTCCATTAATCTAAGCTGACTTTATAAAACATTTCTATCAGCTCTCATAACCACAGGGAATGTTGGGTAACGAGAGCAAAATTAGGCATTGTGCTCCTATTATGTATGGGCACTAAATAATAATATAAAATATCTAACAATTAAAACTAAAAGCAAAGAATAACTAGAATAGCCACATTGCCACATACAAAACAAATGGATGTCACACTTTTAACCTACAACACTACAATATGGGCATCTGTTGCAAAACCTTCCATTCACAAGTGTCCAACACCCATTCACGAGATCTTCATCGAACGGATGTACAGTCAGTCAAATTATTTGGTGTACAGGTTAGATAATAAACAATAAATCAGTACAGAAGTAGTAGTCATCTATAACTATAGTTAGTTTTTTTTAAAGGGGGGAAAGTCATCGAATGACTGCTCCCGCCTGGGTGAGGCGAGAGAGAGTGTCAGACTCTTACTGACTAAAAACCACACCGTTCCTACTCCTGCAGTTCGAGCCGGAGCCCCGGTAACCCGTTAAGTTCCCCGGGGATAACTAGTTACATTAAGTTTTTATTACAATAACTATAGTGAGACATACTGGATTAACGGAACAACACTTTGTGTGATCCACAAATTGTTGTTTCGGGTCTGGGTGTCATTGTGTATGTGAACTTGTTTGTTTGTAAACGCACCCACGACACAGGAGAAAATCCCAGTGTGGGGCAACGTTTTTTAAAAAAAAAAAAAAATAACTAAAAATCGCGGGTTACTCATGCGAATATACTGAAAAAAGTTCTACTAGTTTCACAGTTTGTTACCAGTAGGCTGCGCGACATCGCCGCGACTGCGACTGCTCGTGAGGTATCTGTGGGTCGAAACTTGTAGAACTTTTCTCAGTATATTCCCGTGAGTAGCCAGTGATTCTTAGTAAATTAAAAAAATATATATATATTTTAAGGATGCTATATCTCTTGTAAGCTCAGCTCAGTATATACCAATATGGTTACTCCCTCAGTACTAAAGCAATCTTTATTTTCTGACCTGTCAAATAACTTGGCTGACTGTACATAGGTACCTACCTATCATAAATATTAACACCTATACATACATGTAGTTATGTTGTAACCTTCGCTGAACAAACTGCCTTCTAACAAACAGTGCCACTTTCTTTGACATAGTGACGAGTGACGATTGAGCAACACCAATATCAATCTCAGAAAAGTTTTTATCAATGTCTTATACTCTGTAAGTAGAACTGTAAAAAGGTCAATCTTCAAAAACACTGAGTTAAATATGTCCAATCGCAAAAAAACGTAAAATGAAATGGTCACGAAAAATACATGACATGAGATATTTGTAAACAAAAAAATTCTTTAAATATTTGCTACGGATTTTTCTTAAAAATTTCAACGCAGCCGTCAAAAGTATATAAATACACACATTCATGCCTTTATCTCATGACGGACAAATTGTAGAACCTGGTAATGTGCTTTAGTCGTGTTTAGCTTGCAATACATTCATAAATATAGTCCTGAGAAAGAATCATCTGAAGATAAATCTTAGACTGACTTAGAAACAATATTAACCGATGCGATTTTCTTAAAGTTCTCTGCTCACCCTCTAAGTCAAGTGAAAGTATTAGGAATTAAATCGTCCGGTCAAAGTCTCGGGGTGACCGGCTGGCAGCCAGTGTTACACAATACGATGATTATGCGCACGCGCACCGCCGCCGCCACATTAGCATGTGACGCTAATGATCAGAGTGAGATGTGACGCGACTGCTCGAATTATAATTGTGTTTGATGAGAGAACAACTAATTTGGAACATAATGGATTTTTAATTCCATATTTTTGTATGAAAATATTGTGAAAGTTCGACCGTAGCATGCTGAAGTATCATATATAAATTATTGAAAGCTACACATACAAAGATGTTAGATTCACAAGCTGTACCAGACACAAATTCTAAACGTTTTCGTTACCAAACTTTGATTACATGAGAATTATTAGTGAAAATTTCCAAGCTTGCATTCTCATATATTGATACTGTACTATGTAAAACTAGGAAACATCATAATAATATAAATAAATACGTAAGTTTGTGTGTTTGTTTGTGTTTACTCCTTCACTTCAAAACGACTGAAGGGGTCGTCATGAAATTTGGAACAGCGTTGGATTATGGTCTGAAATAACAAAGGCTACTTCTTCCGCGAGGACGCGGGCGAACCCGTTGGCAGAAGCTAGTTTCATTCTAAATATAGTAAATATAAGTACCGGTACATTTTGTCCTCAGTGCTGTCAATTCATAAGACCACTTCTCACATATTATATATACACTTACATAATAGCGTAAGTATGTTAATATGTACGTGGAGTGCTATAACATCTCATAGGTGACACCAATACACTCTTGTGAACCGGATACTGACAATATATAATCGCAATCAAACTATAGAGCCGCCACTGCGTCTACCTTTCAGACCAGACAGGGCCCATACCCTTCGGCCAATGAGAAGAGAGGCCTTCGCGCCGTTCTCGTATATGAGACAAACGTTAAGGATGTCGAGCTAAACAATATATTTTGTCGATAGCAATATAGCTGACGGGCCCCAGATCGTAAGCAGTCATTGTTGTGAAACACCTGCAACACCTGAAGCATCCAGCAATACGATTCAAGATAGCATGGCCAATCATATAGGATTATTATTTAATAGTGCTAGCATTTTTGAGGATCCCTGTTCCCCGAAAATGAAGAAGGTCGGTCATCGGAACCATCACGTCAGTCCTACGCGCCAGTACTCTGTAAGAGGCGGTACTAATACTTACTAGATTGAGAAAACCCAACCATCAAAATTAATTGAAGACATGGAAATACATTAAATAATCTCAAACATAACATAACATAACATCACGCCTTTTTATTCCGCAAGGGGTAGGGAGAGTTGCACATTACGGCACTTAATGCCACTGCACAATGTAACACCCACTTTTCACTATTTATGTAATAAGTCCCATTTAATAGGGGGTGAGCCCATTGCCATATATCGGGCACATTTCCAGACTCCGTGCTACTACTGAGATTTTTAAAAACTCAGTAATACTTTGCTTGACCCGGGAATCGAACCAGAGACCCCTTGCCCGGCAGTCGCACTCGCGACCACTCGGCCAACGAGGCAGTCCAATATAATCTCAAACTTAATGAACAATATTTGTAAGCACTTGTAGAAAATGAGTTTTATGTCTAATATTTTATATAACCAGCACACTGACAGTTAGTGCTAGTGCTATGCACTTTCGCATTCGAAATACCAGCACTTTATACAAGCAACAGAGAAATGTCTGCATACTATATCTAAAAATAACAAAGAAACAGATACTCTCATCATATAATATACGTTATTATAATTAATTAATTCAATCAACTCTGATAGGAAAGTAAATGGTTTCGATAATAACGTCCGTCGATTTTATTTTATAAATAATTGCTTGTCATTCTGCGAAATTGCAGACTGTATTTGAAGCCATATTTTATGCTTACTTTGATTGAATAGACTTCCAAAAAGTTGCGAGCATAATGCTGTAGAAGTTAATAGAAGCGTCGGTAGCCGATGTGATTAATATAACTTCGGGTCGCGTTCTCAACTTACTACAATCATATCTATCAATTCCTCACTTTTGTCGTTTAACCTTCTTCAACTCCATTTCCGAAAAATTATGGTCATTTATCTCCCTCTAGACGTCCATCAAAACCAACATCGCATCTTATAGACAAAAACATTACGAACACACGAACAAACACTCACTTTGCATTAATTTATCTAGTCAGGAAGGATAGAGAAAGTTAGAGGAACTATAAAAATATATATAAAACAGATTTTAATACGATATGTTTCCTCAACCATTTACAGCCCTTTTCTAATGAGTTTTATAGAAGAAAGTCGTAGGAATTGCATTATCGATCGTTTATTTACATTTCATGGCATGTCTAGTTAGGAGCCTATTGAGGAGTTCTGGCCAAGCAGCATGGAGTGGCCACGACAGGCGACATGAATGTCGTAATTACAATGGATTCACTCGTCAGTTGCCACCAAAGTTTACACACAACCTTGTTAACAATATTACAAACTGAATTATTCGCACCTACTTTCTTTGACGGCTTAATACAGAATTGAATTCAACGTCAGGTTCTAAAGACATCACAAAAATATCGAGTGTTCGAAATGGAAAGCTGTTACATTGACAGCAACATCTCGAGGACATGTTGTGGCTCAACCGGACAATGAAAGCTGACCCTTTGACCTGATGGAACAGAAGGGAAAATCACAACAATAACAACACTTGTTCGTGAGATGTAGTTGTTATGGCCCAAACTCATTCTTTCAACGAGTCATGAATGCATTAATGATTATTTTGACGATGTACAAGAACACCCTGTGTTGTGATTTTGGCTAAAGATATTTGGTTTTCCATCACATATCAAACCATATATGAAGGTTTGTGTTCGGAGACTGTCCGGCGCCGTGGCCCGGGTCCCATGAGTCTGCCAGCGAGGCGGCGACACCATGACACCTAACACCGACGCAGTGCCCCAAAAACGCGGCCTACCTTATACGTACAAGTGTATCACGCCACCTGTTACACATCAGCCATGTGTCCGGCTCGTGTCCGGCGCACGCGAGCCTGTCCGGTCCGGACGAGTTTTCTCCGGTAATTGCCGCGTCCGGCCGTTGCGTCATGCGCTACACGAAGCTTTGTTCAGGCAATGTTCAGTACGGCGCAGCGACTAAGTTTTAGTGTTACTTTGATTCTGTAGTCATTGTGTAACACGAAAGTTTTGTTTGCTCAAAACACTGCACTGTTTCAATTTTGTAACAGCCACAAACAACTGAAGAAGAAATACATTCTTAAATAAATATTAGCATCATTATAAATTATAAATACATTCTTAACTCGTCGAGTACCGGTTTTGCAGACACAATTATAGAACAATAGGTTGCGGTCACCGGTGACCGCTTGGTATTTGACAGTTTAAATAAATATTAGATCATTATAAATTATAAATGCATTACAAAACGCATCAATAAATATACAAAAGCTTTAACTCTTTGAATAAATAAATTATCTATATGAAGAGAAAATACTCAAAACCGATATGATGTAACGAGACCTAGATTCACATCGAATGGAATGTTCAAAAAAATTGTCAAAATCTTCACACCATCCCACCGTCGCTGGTGGAGAGTTACACAACACGAGGTGCGCCGGCGCAGCGCGCGCAGCTCTCACCGCGTCCGACAGTCGCACCTGACGCGCCGGCACGGACTGCCGACACACCGCACACACACACGCGCACATACTATTGACCCTAAACACTGCGATATCAAAGTGCTATCCAAGTAAATATTTGGATTTATTAAATAATTAAATAATACATAGTAAGTGTGAGCTTCGATCCGAGTGAGAGTGTAGGAAAGTGAGTGCAGGCGGAGCATGCGCTTGCGGCGCTGATATTTTCACTTTCTACGCGACGGGACACTGCGCAATGTGAGTATGCTACACTGCTGTACACCCCATTATGTAATGTTTTGACTTTCTGACACACTTGGAGCCAAACACTGAAACCATGGAATGATATGCCAGATGTACCTCTAAAACTGTAATATTTAAAACCATTCATATAAAAAAGAAAACAACAGAACAAATAAATGACACAAGCAGGAGTCGAACCTGCAACAGCAGACGCTCTTCTGAGCTGAGCCATCGCGTCTCACACACGTGTTATTTGGAAAGTAAAGTCGTTTCACATAAAATAAGCAAACATGCACAAAAAACACTATATAAACGTATACAAAACAAATCGTTAAGTAAAGTATAAAATTATACAAACCTGACCTACACCACGGTCTACAGAAACTACCGCAACTCTAGTATAAAAGCTATAATATCAATTCCTAACTAATTAAGAATAAGAATACTTTTTATTTCTCAAAAACAAAGGACAACTATTGAATATTCAGAAATTATAATCACAATTGCAGGGTGGACCAAAAAAACACATAATTTATACTATTTCCAAGTTAATTATTATGTACTGAGCGAGAGGTCAAAACATCGTAATATTTAAGTATACGAGTATTTACTTCATTGTTAAGAAAGTTATTAATGTGGTTACTTATTAAATAGTGATGTTGACGACCTCGCTGAGAACTGATGCAAATCTCGAGATGCAGTCTCTTTACGTATTATTACAACCTGCGTTACAGAAAGTCTAATTTCGTTTAAGTTTTAATGTAATTAAGTGGTTGCTAACTTGACTGTCGAGCGAAGAGTCTCGGTTTCAATCTAATTCACTATCATAATAAAAGTTTTAATTCGAATTATAACACGATGCGATGATCGGAAATGGGCAAGGCTACAATTAGGTCAAGGAACCTTAAATAAGAAGATGAACTCAAGTTACGACTGTCAAGTTATGCTTAATATATGCATCTCTACTTACATACTTCTTCGAGGAATAAAAAGCATGAAATTATGACTCAACTGTAATTACATGAAATGGAACCGCAGTATATTATACAACGTTTGACAAATAACAACAAGTTAGTCATCGGTACACGGATATTGAATCGATTAGTGCGCACGCATGCTGGCGGCATGGTGTCGTCAGCAGCATTGACCTGAACACTGCCCTACATACCGATACTACACACTGAACATAATACAATCAGCGATTCAACATTCAAGCACTCATCCCATTAGGAAATACTTCTATATACCTACGTCTATTGCGATACATTAAACGTTTGGCACAAATACACGTGAAACATTGAACTCATTATCCATTCTAGACACGGGTAACATTTGCACACGAAATTAGGTCATGTAAACTCCGCGTCCTTGTGTAACGGCGATAAATTCTCATAGCGATACTTATTTCGGATTTGACTTACCTGCTTGACTGTTATTGTCTGTGATCTCTTAAGTCTCATATAGCACACTTATCACATTTTCTGTTTATTTAACAAATGATTCTCCTATCCTGGTGGTAATGTCGCGGAGAACCTAACGGGTAACTCTCGGGGCTCCAGCTCGACGTGCAGGAGAAGGTTAGTCAGTAAGAGTCTGACACTAGGCGGGAGAAGCCATTCGATGATTTTCACCCCTTAAAAAATCCTGGTTGTAATTGCAGTACCTACTTAATCAACATATACCTCTATAATGACGTTCCTTGTTTTCCATTAGCCATAACAATAGCGTACCTAAAATACCACGTTAAGATAAAACTTAGAATATAAATATCCAATAAAGCTTCTGAGTATCTATCGCAGTAATTATGCTGTAACATTACAAAATATTTATTCAATAGACGTAACATTACTTCTATTCATAACTTTCTAAGCAACAAATTGCCCTTAATGAATCAACTGGCAAATGGATAAAGGAATCAGTCACACTGGTGATCAATTAGCCAAATCATGCGATGGGTGTTAAGCAACAGTCGAGGTACTAAGTAAGCAATAGTGAGCAATAGTAAGAAGAAAACAAAGTGAGACAAAAAGCCCGATTCGAATAGTCAAAGTGTTGTGTAACGAAGTCGGTTCTCGTGTGAAAACCTTACGTGACACAACTGTGCCATTGGAACCGCGCGAATTTTGTTTTGCAAATTGTTTTTTATATCATTTGTCTACTGAATATGTATTTACATATTATGTAAGTGGACGGATGTATGAATAAGATATTTTTCTTAGATTAGTAACGATTAGATACGTGCTAATCAAATTAAGTCAATTAAATAGTAATTACGACTGTTAGAAAATAAAAAAATAAGTTTTTAGAGGCTGTTGCTAGACTGCTAGTTACTGATTTATGTTTTTGACTCTTAATTATTCATTTATCTTTTTGCCTGGTAATCTCCGCTTATTATCAATGGGTGGTCACTGTACATCCCTAACTGTTTTCTAACTATCATCATAAGTTCGTTACCGTGTTGTTACAAGACAGTTTTTCCCGATTGCATGCCACTGTGTTCCATGATGGAGAGTCCTATTTTTTACAAAGTCATCAATACATCAATACATATTCCTTCACGAATGTAAGACTTCCATTAGCACGTTGTTAAAAAAACGTAGTTAAGATTAACAGTTTAAAAGCCCACAACTGTCAACCATTAAATAAGACTCAGAAACCGTCAAAAATAGAACCTTTAATTAGTTAATCCTTTTAGCTTCATCGTAGCCGGACAAAAATAAACCCTAACAAACATAGGATAGGAACATAGATACTTGTATATCTTGTGGTTTAAATGAAAAGAAAAACAAATTTCAATTTAATAGAATTAATATTTATATATAAAACTAAAGCATAATAAGAAAAAGTGCGATGTCCAATTATGTGGAACCATTGAAAGTAAGACGAAACCTGTCACGCACTAGTTGCGGCCCGCGGTGCCGCTTCACCAGACATTAGTGCACCTGTTCATTATAAGCATACTCTGCAATTCACTTCACTGTCTGGAAATTACAGCTTCTATAATATTTATATTGATAACAATTAAGATTCAAGTAATATTGACTGGCTCTTCAAATGATCGCAAGAATCACTGCCAAGCAAACGGTATCGGGTTCGAAATAGTTCACGTAGTTTTTTCGTTAATACATAACAACATAACATCACGCCCTTCACCCCGAAGGGGTAGGCAGAGGTGCACATAGTAATACTTTGCCCTACCCGGGAATCGAACCCGAGACCCCTTGCCCGGCGGTCGCACTTGCGACCACTCGGCGAACGAGGCTGTCAATTTTTTCGTTTTTGACTTTGATAATAACTTACGAGTCTGGAATTATATTCACTTTATGGCAACCTCCTATACTTGGTACTGCTAACTGACAAACAGTTGATTGGAGGCACAAAAGGCACCATACACTCAAGATATGATACGATGTGGTGGTAGAGCAAAAACAGAATTGTAGATAGAAAAAGACTTTTCTTGCGTGACTAAAATTGTAAGAATCATATCTAATAATAATAAATCATTCTAGGTTTCTAAAATGTAAGTGATTATTAATAATAAAAATGTGTGTTTATTCTATAACTTGTTTATTCTTCAAGTAACAATGATTAACTAAATTGATCGGTTTAATTAATAAATTAATATATCAGTTCCTATAAGTTTCGATTCTGATTGAAGGAAAAAAAGTACGAATCCGATTATCACTTTGTTAGAATATGTTGTTTTTACAAGGGATTTATAATTTTTTGGGAAATAATATATTTCATTCATGTCATTTTCGCAACAAAATAATTCACAGCATAAACAATTAATTGTCGTAGCTTATAGCGAAGCATAAACTAAATACATAACAATAATAAACATTTTATGTGTGGGAGAGCCATGCTTCGGCACGAATGGGCCGGCTTGACCGGAGTGATACCACGGCCTCACAGAAAACCGACGTGAAGCACCGCATGCGTTGTGTTTCGTCGTGTGAGTGAGGTTACCGGAGGCCCAATTACCCTCCCCTTCCCCAATCTCCCCAATTCCTGAATCCCCAACGATCCTCATATTCCTAATCCCCAAAAGGCCGGTAACGCACTAGTAGCCACCTCTGTAGTTCCAGGTGTCCATGGGCGGCGCCGATTGCTTACCATCAGGTGATCCGTCTGCTCGTTTACTAGCTTATGCCATAAAAAAAACATAAACTAAATAAAGAATGCAGTCAAGTTGTATTTAGATCAAAACAAAATCGTAAAACATGCCTGTGTTGAGTTGTTGAAACTGAAAGTTAATAAAATTCTGTGTTACGAGTTTTTTGAGTACAAACAGTGGTATTATGGAGTTTGATAACAGTTATTAGCTTAGTTGGTCTGTTTTGGCTTACGACCTTGTAGTCATTTAGTTTTTTTTTATTAATAGAAAAATAGATTACTACTATTGGTTGATTTACTTCTCTAGTTTATGTGATTGGTTGAGTGTTAGGTTCGACTCTCATTTTAAATTTGATTTTTTATTACTTAGTTGATAACTAACTTTCTGTAAATATTTCTTGTCTCTACTTCTACTAAGCTTTATAAAAATAGGTGCTTTTTTGTATTCGACCATATAAATAGGTACTTAAATTAATATAGGCAAATGAAATGTTTTCTTTCTAAAGTAGACTTTTTATTGCCAATCACGTTTTTTTCGGGAGATCAAAACAACGAGAGAGACAATAAAAGCAATATTTAAGTATCGCACCACACCACACCAACCAGAACAGACGCTATGACGCAGATTTCGAAGCTCAGATAATATCATATTAACATAATTTCTAAACAGACCGTGAACCATGGGAATCGTTTAATAATAGACCATTACAACTGCTTTCACCCACTGCTATAGTTAGGAAAGGACACGCGTAACATTGTAAGGAATAGGCCTGTTTAGGTTTTAAAAATATAGTCGAAGACAAAAATATGGCATGTATTCAAATGTTCCATCTCAGTCTCGCAGTGGAACGGTGGTCCTCTAAATGGGAAAACAATCAAAATCCAATTACTTGTCTATGCTAAATACATAAATCGACCAATCAAACAAAAATAAACAATCTCAGAAGACATAAAACAGTTAAAATGCTCTGCGTTAAGTAATCAAATCACCAAAACATCCGCGCAGATTACTTTTATCGCTTCATTATAAGAAACGTTGACTTAGATGAAAGTAATCACATTTTATTAGATACTAAACTCATCTAATTGTTCCACTTTAGTACATATTTTAGCGTGCGAAAATGATGGACGGCGCCATCAAAAAGCCTTAATTCACACAATTTTGTTAAGAATGACGCGACACAACGACTTTTATGTCAGATTCAAAAAACAATTCCCAGCCTAATTACTAATTACAAGACGCGCCATTTTCGAACGTGGGAACCGTTGCTCGGGCAAGTTCGTGAACAGTCGTGAGCATTCGGGGGACTTCGTGAACGATCGGGCGCTCTCGTGCGTGGCGGCGACCAATCAGCATAACAGTACCTCTACATGACGCAATTGCTTTCACTGGCGCCCAAAGCAAACACGTCGATCGATTTTGTAATTATATTGGAATGCGATGCTTTCTTATTTGGATTTTGATTCGGTTTCCTTGACTGTTTCGTAATAAGGCTTGCGCTTGAGTATGTTGTCATAATACTTCCGTTTTCGGAGGCTGATTATTTATAAAGTTGGTCAAGTGTTAATCGAGTCACATGTCATGTGCGTAATCGATTCATTAATTAAGTCCGTGCCGAACAACTTGAGGCCGATGTAGGCGTTTTGTAGTAGCGATGTAGTTTTATGGTAATTAGTTTGCGGATATTGTATGGCCGCTTCCGTTCCGCTCTGCGAAACTTGAAAACGTATTTAAGTAATTGCTCTATCAAAGTTATTGCCTGTGCAACTTGGGGGGCAACAGAAAGTGAAACAAAAACGTGTTAACGTATTGTGCTAAATTCTTTTGTAATTTTTTTTTATTTTCAACATAACATAATATCACGCCTTTTATCCCCGAAGGGGTAGGCAGAGGTGCACACAGAAGTAACACCCACTTTCCACTATTTATGTTATGATTCCCATGTAATAGGGGGTCAGCCTATTGCCATATACCGGGCACATTTCCAGACTCCGTGCTACTACTGAGGATTTTTTAAAAACCCAGTAATACTTTGCCCGACCCGGGAATCGAACCCGAGACCCCTTGCCCGGCAGTCGCACTTGCGACCACTCGGCCAACGAGGCAATTTTCAAATTAGTTAATAAATACAATTTTAAAGAACAAACGACACAAGTCGGCCTCAGACCTGATGAATTCAAAAAAATATAATTGAATTACATCAAAGCGATTGAAAATGCACAGTCACGCTTTTTGCTTGAATAGTGTGCGGACTCTGCCGGTACAATGGCACCTGCTGGCACTGCGCATGCGTTACAACCGGCGCGCGCGTACCGCCGCGACACTGATTGATTACTCACTTGTTTGTTTACACACACACATGTACAACACTTGTCTATTTGCATTGTGTCATTAGACTTTCGGATTTCTTATGGTAATACTTTTGAAAGGAAACTCGCTTGTTATGTCAAATATTAAATGTGGGTCATTGAACTCATTTGCATGGCACTAGGTTTCACGCTGGTATACTTCATACAATATCACACCGTCTAAGTAAATGATACCGTATCGTATTCGATCTCGATAAATCGTTTCGTTGCTATAAAAATCCAAGATACTAAAGTACTTAGTTATTATCTCGTTCATGAATTGTAAAGCCTAATTAAAAAGTACTCTCTACAGTTTACACGGTCTTACATTAACAATACAAAACAGAGCGTCTATCTGTTCATCAGTTAATTTAAATTAGCTAATGTATGTAGCTAATGATCGTCTGCGCACAAGCCTACGAAGCAAGATAGCTTAGAAGTTCTACAAAAGTTATATTTTCTCATAGTCTTTGTAATCTTGACTAATAACATTTGTTATTATTTCCTAATGGAAATATGAATATTAAACACTAATTGAAATCAATTATAGCTAAAAATTTTCGAGGTATTCCTCTAAGCGCTCCCAAAAGTTGTATATTATAACAATGTGTTCTACTTATTACCTAGTTCTTATCGATAATTTCAATTAGTAAAGTCCCATCTCTATCCGAAAGTTAATCATGGGAGCGCTTCGAGGAAATAAATTTTAATATTTTTAATCGTTCCTTAAACTGTCAAAACCGCGACGGTACGCTCCTTTTGGGAGCGCTTAGAGAAATAAAACGGGAGCGCTTAGATGGGCGCGCTTCAAAACGGGAGCGCTACGAGGAATACCTTCAAATTTTCAGCTCATTCAAACGCTGGATATTTGGATGAACGTCAGCTTACATTAATCAATTCACTCAGTAAGAGCATGACAACAAAAGAATCTCCACTTAATAAATAGAACTTTTACATAACCTTTTTCCATCTTGTAAAGTGTCCTTCTGTAACTTTGTATAATGTACCTATAGTGTCTGTATAACATTGGATGACCAGGGTGCGGCCGTTGACCCCGTGGCCGGCACCCATGGAAAGTGAAATCCGCGCAGCCCTAGAAATCGAGAGTACACTACACTATACTCAGTTCTAGAGGTAGATAGTTGAGTGTACTCCAACTTGCACTTAGATATTATATGCTTTAGGAACTACAAATCTTGAGTTGTTTAGACTAGTCATCGTTTGCAGTCTATGCTCGTTAATTAGGAACAACTATAAATAAAGTAGTAAAGTTCTGCACTGTTCTGTTCGAATTATGATTAAATTATCTCCGTGGAAATCTTAAGCCTATGCAGGAACCCTTCCTAACGCATAATTCTAACAATTTAGTAACACAATTACTGGTACTGTTACAAAAACCACATAAAAGAAGCCAAGTGAAACATGTAATTGTCACATGTCACCTTATCAATACGCAACACAAGTACAGTTCACAGCCGCATTGTTTCACTAACCGATGTAATCACAAATGTTCCCAACACGTACTCTCGCCATTACACAGATCGATGACTTACTCAACACTCGAACAAAAACGAGAAACAGACAAAAGAAATCCATTCGAGTAAAATGAGGTCAAAGACATCGTTACACAAAGGAGGAAAATTTAATAACACGCTAGAATATAGGTCGGAGTTTCTAGACATCGCCCCGTGTGAACCGAGGCTTTTCCGAGGCACAATCGGACGGAAACATCGCGGCGGGCGACGCGGTGACGGTGTGAGACAAAACGCTATTACTTGTGCTGTGACCTAGTTCCAATAATAATAAAAGTTTAGCTATGATACCTACCATAATAAATACATAGTTTATGTAGGTGAATATTACAATCAATTAGTTTCCCGAATCTTATTTTCGCAGATTTTTTATTTAAACCCTAAGGTTGACTGAAAGTATATCACAATTGTATTGTATTGTATACATGGAAGTCTAAATAAATAACGTAACATAACATCACGCCTTTTATCTCTGGATAGGCAGAAGTGCATACGGCACTTAATGCACTATAGAAATGGAACACCCACTATTTATTATGCTTTTATGAATTCATATGTTATGAGTCCCATGTAATAGGGGGTGAACCTATTGCCATATACCGGGCACAATTCCTGACTCCGTGCTACTACTGAGTATTAAAAAAAACCCAGTAATACTTTGCCCGACCCGGGAATCGAACCTGAGACCCCTTGCCCAGCAGTCGCACTTGCGATCACTCGACCGAGGCAGTCATAAATAAACAAATAAACCTAAATACAACAAACCATTTGTTAAGTCAAGATATGTTTGTTACTTCATTGGCTCAGTCGAATAAATAAGTAACTTCATAATATACATTAATACAGTATTAGCGTCATTTAACAAGTAAATCTAATAATCATGAACTAAATGCGTCCATAAAATTATTTAGACACCATTAAAAAACGGTAGAGGAAATCATCGTGAGTGAGGAATCCTGGGCTTATAATTTCTTATAAGTTTGAAATCGCCAAACCGGCATTTAGCAAACGTGGTGATTAATGCTCGAACCTTCTCCGTGTGAGAAGTGGCCTTCGGAGAGCCACTCATACGCTGTTGATGATGTTGTTGATGAAATGCGTCCATCTCCATTCAAACGTTACCTCAGAAGAGAAAATTAAAGCATTCATCTTTATTTTCACTGCGACTCGTTGCGTTAGAGACGTGACAAAACCTTTAAATGGGTATCTAGATAATAATAAAAGTGTTTAATATAACGTGTTTTGAGTACATACATGGAAATTATAACACTAGTTTAATATGACTCAACAACAAGCATATAATATAAGGTCTTGTCCAAGTTCCTATAATACAGGACACCATGTTGGTTTTTAGTGAGTGTTAGACTTCTTGACTACTTTCCTCCTCCATGTTACAATCATGTTTTTTCGTAACTAATGCAACATTTCGTCAATAAATAATTTTCTTTATGTTAGGCAATTGTTTTTGTTCTGTCAATATATTAAAGTTACGTTGATTAGATGAACAGTGCCTTTAGCCAAACGCCACTTTAGCGCTTGTCTACAGACAGAGTAGAAAACTAAATGTATGGGGATGACATTCACAAATGTCAAAATTTACGTCAATTCCATATAATTTGGTTTTATATTCTATCCCGTTGATATCCATCCCCTAAATTTGGTCATACAAAAGTATTCTCTAATCATTAGAAATAAGGTCTATAATGTAATGTAATATTAGTAGAAAGCGGTCACCGGTGACCGCTTGGGGATTTATGGGATGTAGACAAGCGCTAAGTGGCATTTGGCTGCAGCTGCAGGACCGAATACCTCATTACCGATGTATAATGAGCTTAAATTGAAACCCCTCGTTAGATGACTCATCACTTCCTAATTATTTAAAATGTTTTGCAGTAATTATAATGCAGAAACTTCTAAAAATTCTTAATGATTTAATGAAACTAAATCATAAATAAAGCGTTAATACCAATTAAACTTGTAGTGGGTGACGCGCACGAGCACGTAGCTCGATGTTTGCGCGCTAGTGTTAGTCCGTGCGTTTTCACTGAACGCTCCAGTTCCTGAAACCCAGTGACTGCGTCGTCATCGGTAGAGAAATTAAAATTGAGTAGTGGTTTGGTAGATATATGATATGACACCACTACGCCGGCGCTGACAGCCATCACACTGAACTTGGTACGAACTGATACTTGATACTAGAGTTGATAAAACTAAAGATGTTAGAAAAGTCTACAGGTTTTTCTTTTATTATTAAAATAATGTTATTTAGTATATGAAGGACCTGTTTCACAATATCTAGTTAGCCGCTATCTACCACATAAAACTGAATTAAGAACGTAAGTGGTATGAACTATCTGTCACATAAGTTTATCAGATACTTGTAAGGAGGTGGTGAAGCCAGCGCTAAGTATTATTTCACCCATCACGCCCGTTTTAAGGGATACGCTAAAGTGCTTCATGATCATATTAGCCACAAAATTGATTACGCACTGTCTTAAACTGTCAAACACCAAGCGGTCACCGGTGACCGCAACCTATTGTTCTATAATTGTGTCTACAAAACCGGTACTCGACGAGTTAAAGTGCATTATCTTAAAATCTGCATCGACATTTATAAACAAAACACTGTATAGTTAGTCATTCAAGCCGCCATGTTATGTAAGGTCAGGCGCAGGTCGCGGCTCTATTACGAGTGATGTGGCTACAGCGCTCATTATGTTAAACTTTACAACTAAACGTGAGTGCAAACCACATGAAGATATGCTTCGTGACTGCAGACACATAACTACTGATAATACCTCTACAATACGGTGATAATATAACTTGTCGTAGTCTTTCACAGGCTACTAAGGCTGGTATAAATAGTGTTTGTATTAAACAATGATTGAGTTATCTAAAGGAGAATTAAGTTTTATAAAATACACCTTAATAAACACAAGAGTGTGAAACATAATGCTTAGATAGATAGATACTAATCAGCAATTACTTGAAAGTCGTAGGCAGACAAATAAACAAAAGCTTGCACTTAAATGTAGGTGTTTGATAATTACCTCTAGATACAACAATAGGTAATGAGCACCTACTAATTGTTTCAACAGTATTGCACAAACAATGCTACCCCAAGCCCTGCCCTGCCTGGCATGGTTACACACAGGAAACCCACATTTCGCACCTATTTACGTTATCACACCATACCACACGGCGCACCTAAGCCAAACAAATTACAATAAAGAGCTATCTAACGAGGTAATTAGTGCAAAAAGCGATCCATACACTAACATATAATTACACAGACGTACAAATAGATACCGCGGTTAACAGAGCGTAGTTAATTGTAGCGGTTAGACTAAACCTCGCGCTAACCTCGCTGTTACCTTCGTCCGTTTGTTCAGATGCGACGGTTAGAAACACTGTTAATAATATATGTAATTAACTAAACACACACATACACATTAACTAAACACACACATACACATTAATGCAATATTTATTCAACTATTTCTTTTATGAATTGCTCTTATTTCATCATATTTATTGGCCTTTTATCACGGTCAGATTTGAGTGAAGTTAAGAAAATACAGCTGACCTCCGCTATATTTATTTTTCTTTACAATTTTACATGAATGTCTATAAAAGGACAGTTGCTGTGTTCAGGGTTTACATATTTACCAGATACCTAAGTACTTAATTATTGGAAACCTTCAATTAATAAGTAGTTAATGAATGTACGGACGTCGGACATAGGTGGATACTTCACATACTTGTACATAGGCAAACATGATGCAAAAACGTAATCGCTTCACTTAGGAGCATCATCTCTCCATGTAGGTAGCTCTGTATCCTAGTTTTCACCGACGCACGCGACGGTACAAGAAGTAGGCTGAACCTTTGATGGCATCTTAGTTATCCAATGCCAGTGAACATACACAAATCTAGGTAATCTTTGCTTGCAATAGAATTATTATTGCTATTCCAACTTCATTGCTTTCTCCATTCTATTATCAAATAAACTATACAGCATTTCCACATATATAATATATGAAATTCAATTACATACGATGAATCGCATCGTTATTTTACAAAAGCCTAGTAGTAATGTGACATGCATATATTTAATGTGAACCTCAGCTATCGCTTCACTGCATCTGACGAACGAGCCAACTTCCGCAGGTGACTAAACATAATCACAGCTCACATATGTACGAGTTTCACCACTAATAGCCCACTAATCAGACTTTTTACCGAATCAATGCGATTGCGAATAATCGATGCGTAATACTTTACCGATCAATCGATGGAAAGCTTGCAGAACATGTCACGTCACTACACGTGAATGGTCACAACAGGTTGACTTTAAAAAAATACAATTCAGGACGCAACTTGCGATTTATTCTACTACGAAGAGCATTAGGTACGTAGTTGATTTATATGCAGATTTGTGGGTAAGATTAAATCTAAATATCAAATATTTAACTGTTATAGTAACAATAAAGACATGCATAGGTAACTGTTGTGTTTACCGGCTTCCTCACCGTTACTGTTTGACGAGGAACACGACTTAGTAGACAAGTCAGCCTGAAACATAATAGTCAATCTAGTCACGAAAGTTATAATAATATACATTATACAGACATTCATAGACATTAAAAACATATATGATATTTATGACTCCTAAACTCGATTAAATTAGAAAAACATAGCTAATAATCAATCCAATTAAGCCGATGTAATAACATGTCATTACAATTTGTACATCAACCTGAAAGCAATACTTCCCCGTCCATACATTAGTCGAGCGAACAATAACGCGACGCGCAATAAATAGGCAACTAATTCGATGCCGGCGCACGACTACATCTAATATATTAACATTTTATATCGACACGCAACTTTGTTCAGTATTCATACACACGAATTTGAAATTACATCACTAAACACCTATATGGGTTAAGTGTCATAAAACATTTTAGCAATTGGGGGCTTATCTACACTAACTTTATTCTGTTTCTTGACTTGGTTTGGCTACGGCTTCAAAGTGTTACTGACGCTTAGCTAAAGGTAATAAATAGTATTACAGATAATATGATCGGGTTATAATAATTAGGTATGCTACATAATTTAAATTCAGTTGTAAACTGAACAGTAACTGTGATATGAAGCCACTTGCACCTCATAATTCAACATGAAATAATAAACATATTTTCTTAAATACTGTCCGGTGGAGCGACATCCCGTAGCAATGACTTCATCAACATCCAACAACGCGAGACTGTTAGAAAACAACTTCACACCGATGCATTTCTTCCATACTTTCTACGGCTATGCGTAATGTTTGGTATCTGTGCGTAATACCATGATTTCACTAGCCACATGATCATCGCATTTTCTATAGTTTTCGTGATTGGTACTCGCAGTAAAAGCTTCCACTATAGCACTTTTACCTTCACTCGATAAATTAAAGAAATCGATACGATATCATGATCGACGCGTCACAACCACACGTTCACTATACGATACATGAATAAGTAAACTTATTGCATTCATTGGTACTTACAACTACATATTCTATAACAGTTGACTAAGTCCCAATTTCTTCACAACGATTTCAAACTTCCGTCGTAGTTTAGATTTCTTTTGGAACCAAGAAGTTACGAATAATTTGAGTAAAACTTAAAGGAAGTATAAATAAAGAAACCAGCTACCGTAAAGAGTATTCAAACAAATTATATGTAGGAATATAAATTATTCACTTTCACTTGAAAATATGAGGCTTATAGAGCATTAATTAAACGTTTAATATATAATATATAACTTTAATTAGGTGATAACTTATTCCACAAATCATTTTACTGTCGACGTCGTAACGAGACTAACAACTTCCTCATTGCTTGTTGCAGATGATTCCCGTAATACGGACAGGCGCCATTCTGTGGCTCTTCTGTGCCGCCCTCGCAGAGGTCGCAGAACAGAACACAACGACCACGAAGACAATCCGAACCACAATACTACCCTCGCGGACCACGAGGACTGAACTAAAAGTATCCAGAAGTCTCAACCCTCTAGATACACAAACACTCAATGTCAGAACGAAAGCAGGACACGTCACGCAGCTGATCGTCAAGAAGAAGGACAAGTCCACTACTTACGCCAGTAGTACAACTCCTACACCTACGACAGCCTCTCTCAGAACTACTGTGTCAAACTTCAACGCTACTGAAGATAATAAAAATAAAACAGAATCAAGGGACCAAAGAAAATTGAGTTTCATGGGTGGAGTCAATAGCGATCTTGCTGGTTACGACTATTACCTCAACCGCAATAAAAACCCCGAGGAATTGAGCGATGTCAAAACTGAATACGGAAACTGGTCACCAGTATCAGTATACCCTGAATCTGTAATCCAAGAAGATGGAAAAAAACCAGAAGCTGATCCTGAAACGTTAAACTACTACCCCACATACGATAACGAGAAGAAGACAGAAAACAAAAAGGTTTACATCACTTCAACCAGCCTCTTTGACTACGGTGGACCGATCAAAAGCTACAAGTTTGACCCACACAACCCAGTCATCAAGAACGATAGGAACCCCGTGTATATCGAAGTAGTGAGCACGAAAGTTTCTGAGGGAGAAGGAAAGTCTTATAAAGTACCAGACCCTGTCGTAATAAACTCCGAACCAATGTACATAAAAAAGGCTATTGAAAAATACAACAATAAGCGTGGCAGGTCTATTCTTACTCTCGGTGATGATGGCATACCAGAGATCCAAGGTGTAAGAATGCCTGATGATGAATCTGATAAGAAGACTTGGCGCAACGCGAGAGTTGTGAACGGAGAACTGCTTCCTTACCCTGAAGGTTACACACCACCGAAAGCGATCCCAGAGGCTGATGTGTACCCAGACGTGGCAGCCGCAGACCCTGCGCAAAGTTATGGACCTTTCACAAAAGAAGACAACTTTGAGCCCAAAGATGGACCATTCACTAAATTCGACAATCTGAAATACGATGCATCTGAGAGTGGACCATATTTGACGAGTGACAACCCGACATACTCATATAAACAGAAAAAAGACAATTATTATCTCAAATCCGGCTACGGTCCTTTCACTAAAGCTGATAATTCGAAAGTTGCAAACTCAAAACTCATCGAGTATATCAAACAAATTAACGAACAGGAATCGAAACGTGATTACTTCAGCGGCCGCAGCTCGAGGTCACACAATGGAGACATGGAATTCGCTGAGAGTCACATTCAGAGGCGTATGTTGCAACACCCTGGTGAAGTCAACTTCCCCAACTCCGCACTGTACACCCCTAAAAATGCTCGGCCAGGATTCGACGAAAGTGTAAGGAATCCTGTCCTACAGTACGCTCACCCTGATCTCGGAGTACAGCCGGCGAAAGCAACTCGCGACAACTTGGAAAACTACGAAAATAAGGAACGAAAAGTAAAATACTATTCGAACAACATACCGAAAAGTGCTCACCCGTACCCAATGGAACCGGTGAATGGCTACGGGCAGCAACGCTCACAGACATCTATTAATGCTAACAAATACTATGAGGACGAGTACAACAAGTTTTCTTACTACGAGCACAGCTACAACCCGCACCAAGGAGCTGCCAGGTACCCGTACAATAATTACGCGTACATCAAGCGAGTGCCCGAACCCTCTCTGTGGAAGAGGTTCACTGACTCCATGAAGGACACATTCAACAGCGCCAGTCAGACGGTTCAACAACTCACCAAACCTATCATGGACCCTATTGCAAAAGTAGCGCAACCTGTGTTTGATCCTATCGTAGAAGCTACTCAAAAAATATCATCAAACTTGGGTTTGTATCCATCAAATTCGATCCAAACACAGAGATATGCTCAAGACAAGATAGGGGTCGTAGCAGCAGCTTCAGGCGCGCCCGCTATGTTACCAGCTATCGGTTTGATGGCAGGAGGAGCAGCGCTGGGCCTCGGAGCAGTCGCAGTGGGTAGACTTCTAGACGTGAACTTAATGCGCAGCGCTGGTTTGAGTGAAGAGGATATCCAAGATGAGATCGAGAAGGAGCATAAGCGCTCGTTCGGTTCTCCCTACGACATTGATAGGCAAATATTAAGCAGTCAAAAGGTTTATGACGACAACTACAAGATGCCAAGTGAGAACGTGTACGTGGTAATGTCACCTGACGGGGAAGCCACCCGTTCCAAGCGTGATGTGTTAAATTTCTATCAAGAACCAAGTTATCAAGGCGTGCGCCTCAGGAGAGTGAAGCGAAAACATGTGGTCAAGCGATCGCTCAATGAGGACTTGCCTGATGACTTGCAGCATTTAGACGGACCATCGAGCTCGTCATCACTGACGTCAGCCGCCATGGACCTGGTGAAGCAGACTGACTGGAGAGACTCTCAATGTGCCAAGTTCACATTCTGCAAGGTGCTAACGTCGCAACCTTCGGATTCACTCTTCGCGATGGAAAAGAAGATGGAGTCGCTATTAAAGCTGTAAGTAATACTTTATTACAATTATGCAGTACATTTACCTATCTATATATTATATACAAACAGTGCAGTAGTGAGCGTGGTATGTAGTAACAAAAGAGGATCTTGCACAAGTCACGATATTCACTCAAAACCTTTGTGCGAGGCCCTTTACTGGCTAGGTTGAATGCCAATAAGGAGCTGTCGTGAATTTAATTCATATAACTATACTGAACGGAACGCGCTGCCTACAACCAAAATTGTGTGCCACATAGCTTTTGGTGATTAAGCTTGATTAAAGATTAAATTAAAAGTTCATTCATCTCCCCACTGCGCACTGGCATAGGTAATTGTAAATATTAAAACTAAAGTGACCTTTACGTGTAAGAATAATTTTGTGCCCAAAAGTAGATTCGTTCTGTTGTTGCTTCGTATCATCGACACAATAATATAGTTTAGCTAGTTTTCCACCAACCAATGCATGTAGTGCGTAGTAGTAAAGACATCAACGCGTTGAGATCCCCCAACATACCAACTTTCTTCAGTAGACTTTCGACTTTAATACAAAACAATGAAGTTTACAAAGACATGAGGTTGGTTAGTATATATTGACATGCTGTCGTCAGCTCCGTGCCCTGGTAAAGTGTCACCTGACTGCATTACATAAGGACACGAGTGAGTGGATCCTATTAGAAACCGCGGCTTCAGAGAAAGCGATGATGCGATGATACGACCCATCTTATATGCTAATGTTTGATACTTAATAGCTTTGCCTCCGCCAATTTGTGTATTTATAAGTAAGTACTTATTACTAAAGTAGTTGCAATGCAACCCAAAGCTTCCTACGCGTGGTTGAAGAAAAAAGACTACCCAATATCTCTCCAATGTATCTACTATCTCTAGAACCAAAATCATGCCAAAAAATCAGTCTGTTGAAACGACGTAAAATAAAGACAAACATACTTTCGCTTTTATAATATAAGTTAGAATTATCATGCATTCGCGATGTTTGGTTATAATTGTTTATACATTCGCCATGTTTATACATGTTACTTAAGTCATTTCTACAACAATTCAAAATTATAAGTTGACTAAAATTTGGTCAGCTTAGTGTAGTAGATAAGGGCAATATAATCTCTATCTACGTATGATTAACATAGCGACCTAAAATAATGTAACTATTCCGTGTAGATTTCCAAAAATCTAATATTTATTACAAAAAACAAACGCGAAGTTATCAATAGTTTAGCGCGCGCTAAGCCACGTGTCAAAACATTAACACCGGTTACATTAACATGCATTACGTGAACACTTTCTCTTTCGCCGTCCGTCCGTCCGTCAGTACCTCACGTAACCTGCGCTGCAACAAAACACGACCGTTTTGCTAATATACAGCCTTGCACTGCGCATCACAAACTAGAGTAGAAATTGTCCAGGAATTTATTCAAATGTACCAAGTGCCGCTTGCTTTAGATTGTGACATCGCGCCTCTAAGAATTCCGCCAATTTTTACTTGCATGAAAGTGCACGCATAATTTCCCGGCGATATGTATATAGAGCAGCGATTGTGTGACGGAATGTGTAACTCTTACTTCTTCCCGAACATTCCAGTGTAAAACAGAACTCAGTTTTATTAACCTTTAATTTTACACTAACATTAAAAGTAAAAGTCACAGTTTCTACTACACATGTAATGTGAAACTAATTTCATCAAGATAACGTCGCTGGTCAATTTTCCAACTTTTTGCTTAACAAAAAAAAGTAACAAACCGCAGAAGTAATTTGACCAAGATATCATTAATCTACTTTATAATGATAATGATATGTTACATAAATATCTGCTTATACTTACAATAAATCCGGGTACTCTCAGTATAACCTACTTGTTACTTAGACTTAAAAAAAGTAGAGTAAATAAAGCTTCAAATATCGAACACCGCGCGGAGTGTGACGTAAGATCACATAACCGTTATGTCACGAGCGATGGATGGAGGCCGCGTATAAAAAAGCGATGCGAGTTGCTCTGCGAATTTGGTGTCAAGAGCTGCAAAAAGCCATTCGATTCATTTCTTTTATTTTCATTAATTACAACTTTAACTCTAAGTCGAGGTCTACTTCTTCTTGTATCACATTTTGTAAACGTAAATTACCAATTCAAATGGCTTTTAGCATTGATTGACACTTATACAAATAGTTAACTCTAAAAGCTATTCGTTCTCTGTACATACCCACGTACTGTCCTAATTTTTTCCAAGTTAACATTAGTAACTTCTAATAAAGTTAATTAACACTCAGTAGAATAGTCCCAAGTTATGTAAAACATGTTCTCACGATAAATTTCGATTATATTTATTGCGAGCAAAGAAATTAATTGCTGTAGCCGCTACTTTGGCATTACCCACAGTTTTTGTCCACCTGCACGCTACAGACGGCTTGCCGCCAAAAAACGTAATTTGTTACGTAACGAAGTGCGTTCAGAAACAGTGAAAGTGTTCCGACCACATTCCTCACAGATATTACATGTTCGGAAACGAAAAACGAATCCAGCCTATGAATAGTTTATGATGTTTATCATTCCAACCTTCCACCAACACGCCATGTGCCACTCCACTCGGCCTTTTTTCTCACAGAGATATCTCCAGGGTCAAAGGAACATTGATCGATTGATGGAGATGACGAAATCTCTGTACATAAAATTCTATCTCTAATGATTGTCATTACATTAGATTTGAAAACGTTTCGTATGCGGGGTGCACCTACGTCAAAAGCTTATCTCCAGTAGTCACTACTACGAACTCACAGATAAGTAGGTAACTGATATATCTAGAGGTAGTACTTATCTACAGCAATAATTATAGATATCAATAATACCTGGTGAGTAACAATTGCTTTGAATAGAAAGATCAACTTTGAATTATTATTTTTTTTTATGCCATAAGCCGGTGAACGAGCACACGGATCACCTGATGGTAAGCAATCGGCGTCACCCATGGACATCTGGAACACCAGAGGCGTTACAAGTGCGTCACCGGCTTTTTGGGGATTAGGAGTTTGAGGATCGTTGGGGATTCAGGGATTGCGGAAATTGGGGAAGGGGTAGGTAATTGGGCCTCCGGTAACCTCACTCACACGACGAAACACAACGCAAGCGTTGCTGGAATTGCCAAAATTCTGCTAAGAAAGCACCTTAAATGGTGCAGCAAAAACAATAAATTCTTCCAAATCGTAAACACCAACAATCATGGTGGCAAGGCTTAACCATGAAGCAATATTAGTACATTTTTAATTTTTGCAATGTTTTGGAAATCAGTAATTAAATCCAACGCAACATGATCCAACAATAGCACACATTAGTATCCCATCAGTTATTCATAATTTCGTAGTGTAGGTAGGTACAGTTAGAAGCAATTGGCAATATGTTTCGTCAGTAGTAGGTATGTGTTGGGAATTCTGTTAGAACGCGAGCAATTCCCATGATCTCTGAGCTAGATGTGGAGTTACACCGCATGTTACTTTTTGTAACCCTGTTGAAAGTGTGTAAGTACTTTGCGAAAATGTTAAGTAATGATAGTTCGCATATCTACTCATTCATAAGATAGCACCTGAATATTCACCGATTAGTTGACTACAGTCAACTTCTCTACTCTGGGTTTGTTGGTTTGTTTTAGTAAAGGTATCGTATCACACGCATGACACAGAGAAAATTGTGGTGTTAGAAAATCATAAAGTCAAAGTCAAAGGATTTATTTCAATTAAACCATAATTTGGTACTTTTGAAAAGTCAACAAATACAAAATAATAATAATCTGTCAGTCAGTCCGTCAGTGAAGCTAGGTGAAGCTAGGTGCTCGTTCCAAAATGTAGATTCGAATGGAGAAGAACGAGCAAGAAACTCCATTCAATTTAAAAAAAGTCTGTTTTGCAATGTCTCTGATACGTAGGTATTACAATATTGTATTTATATGTGAGGACAATACAAAGACACGCTTGACGCATTTTACAAATTACAAAACTTACTAAAATAAAAAATAAACTTCTAGATATTATCGTAGCTGCATAATTTGGATCGTAAGTAAATGGGTAGGTATATGGGCAATTGCCATTTGTTTTGGAAATGGAAATGAGAAACAGCATAAACTACAACAACTTTCAATTGCATAACTACTTTTTACTTGTGCAACATATTTCGTTGAAACTTACCCAAGCACCAAGTGCATATTAAAATTAAAGAGGGAAAACGAAAAGTTTAAAAGAAACTTGGAACAAACAAGAGCCAATGAGGAGTTTCTCGGCGAAGTCATAAAGCATGGCGGCGTGAAAGCGTGCAGCGCCTGCGCACACCATGACTCACTCAGGGGTAAACCGCACTTTGTCTCAAAATCATTTAAGTAGCGGTAACAGTCTGTGCCAAGGGACACTTAATGAGGTACTAAACACTATTGTTTGGAGTTACTGAACTGTGGGCTACTAACAGAGCCCAAACGTAACGAACATGTGTAGTATGGAACTTTAGTTTTTGCGTTTTAGGACTGATGCTATAATTAGAATGAATGTTTTATCATAATCATCACAGAACTATGATGAAGCGTAGGCCTAACCCGCTGCTTTTTTCCGTCATATTTAGTTTGGTTCTCTGCGTCCCTCGTTCATCCTAATTTTAGCACTAAGTTTCGCTATGATTTGGTTTTTCTGTTACTAATCCTTTGAAACTTGTAAACAGTCATAATCTCAAAGGCACTACGTACAGGGTCTCTTCTGTACCACCACTAATGTAAAACTTGTTTCTGTATACTAACAATACACTTGTATCGTTCCAGCATCTCCCGAGGCGACGGCACCAGCGCGGCCGTAGTGGCTCACCAGCTCGGTGACGTCATGCAGGCGAGCAGAGACCACGACTGCCATCGCTTCCGATGTGACATCCACTAGGAGCCTCGAATCCTCTGTAGGAACTACGAAGCCCTACCAGCAACCATAATGCAAGCTGAAAGTGAACTATAGGTTCCTGATGATGACCAGTTTATAAACATTGATTTGTCTAGTGTGTGATTTGTGACATAACATCTATTTCGAGAGCCACATGGATTAATCGCCTCTCTTGAATCGATTCTCAAATCGATCGAGTTATATTTTTGGACATTTGTGAAAAAGACAACTGTTACAAACCGTCAAGTGCATAATGTATTGCACAGAGCTGCAAATTTTATTGCAAGTTATGAGAAAAGTTTTGATATTCGCGTGCTATTGGTGTAGTTGCGCATGAAAGTAATTGACCTAGACCTGTAGGTATGTTTACTAAAGTCTAAAAGTTTATAGGACGATATATTTATTGTCTAATAAAAACATTGAAGATATTTGCAGTTTGTGAGTAATACAGAAGGCGGTACAATGATTGTGAAGCAATATGAACCGTGTACACTGTACAGATTACACAAGGTTCAATGTCCGCACTATACGTGATAGGCTGACATTAAGATTTTCGTGTATCATATTTTCTAATAGTTGTCATATTTAAATATAAGATGAACTTTAAAATTGGTACATAAGTCTTCAAGCTGACACGTAGCGTGTCGCAATGCAGTGATTGAGAAAATATTTATTTATAATTTATTTTTTAGTTATAATTAGTCTTAAGTAACATGTTGATTAGGGTCTACGGGTGAGTGTCACTGTTTATTTGTATTGGAAACTATGTGCGACGCCCAACGAGTCGCGCATTTGTACATAAATAAACCACGTGACGTTTATTGTAAATAGAGCTCACTGTACCGACGCGACTGGTGATCGCATGCTCGATTATACAATCGCTCGGTGAGTGGCAAGCTTTACGAATGACTGTACGCCATCAGCCATATAACGAGTCGTTCCTACATCTCTGGACTAACAACTACATAGTAACCTGGCGACTTCACACAACCAACGTATTTATTGTTACCAAATAATTCATTTTGTCAAACGGCAATTGTCTCGTAAATTATTATTTATTTTAGATAAATTATTTAAAACTTATTTACTCGATTTTAAATTATTATAATCGACGCTGAAGATTATATTGCACTACACTTTTGAGCAATTTATTTTAATATTTGTTTTGCACCAGTTTTGTAGAGAGTTCAAAGGACAAGTCCAGCCCATGGTCAATATTAATTATTTTCACCGTCGATATTATGTTATGTTATTCTCTGAACACGCATTACATTTAAAATAACTTTATTAAGATTTTATTTATTAGATGGCGCTGTAAGTTGTACATGCTTTTACAAACAATATAAATTATTTATTTATTTTTCTACGAATAAAATAAAAAACTTGAAATTAATGAGTGTATATTGTTTTTATTTCAATTTCTACATGATTTAATATAACAAATACTTAATAATGATACCAATAAACGAGTCTTGCTTTTATTGCGTCATAGCCGATTGGAGTTTCCACGACTAGGGTCAAGCAAGAGTTATAGAGCGAGCCTTCTTTCATATATCCTAATAGACATTTTAAGATATGAAAAAAATATTGCCTCCAGACACGAGTCTACTAACAAGCTAATGAAAACTAGTTATCGAGTTAAATATTACCTTACCTTCAGAAAATAAATGTTGTCACAATAAGCAATACGTGATTGGTATCACATTAAGTCACATAATTTATAATAATAAAATATTTTGAATAATGGTCACCCAAAAGAAATAATTAAATAAACAAATATATGATTGAACAACAATAATGTAAGGACGTGTGTTCTTCTCTTCTATTTGCTGTCATGTCCAGTTCTCTCAATTATCTTCTGCAAATGAAACATATAAGTTTACATAATACATAACATCATGCCTTTTATCCTCGAAGGGGTAGGCAGAGGTGCACATTACGGCACTTAACGAAACTGTACTGATGTAACACCCACTCTTCACTATTTATGTTATGGGTCTCGTGTAATAGGGGTGAGCCTATTGCCATATACCGGACACAATTCTAGACTCCGTGCTATTACTGAAGAAGAATTTAAAAAAACCAGTAATACTTTGCCCGACCCGGTAATCGAACCTCTTGCCCGGCAATCGCACTTGCGACCACTTGACCGTTTCTACCTAGAAAATTAATTATGTTTAAGACTACACGACATTCCGCACATCCTAAATCGCGCAATGCTGCTCATAAATATGAGCCCCTATCGTGGTTTGAAACAAGTCGAGGTAGCTCGCCAAAAAATTACGTCAATAAACTGCATCTCAATTTAATATATCTCACGCAAGTTAAAATATAAAAAATATATTGTTAAAAAACGTTTTCAAGTTGTGTACCTCAAAGTTAATCATTGTCGCAGTCCACTGCGCTACTTTTATTGTAGTCCGGACGCCAAGCTCGCATTGTCACCTGCGTAAGCAAAGAAATTCCATAAATAGTAGATCGTAGACCATGTGTAACCATTAAATTAATTTATAATTCTATTAAGGCTTAAATAAATTTTCTTTAAATTTTGTAGATTATTAGTTTAACTTAACTTAAAACCGTAATAAAAAAATGATGGTTACTTCACCCAGTCCTAAATAATTGATTTCGGATAACAATCTCACTAAACAAGTTTCAGTAATCGCCAAACAAAAGCCATTTGTCACCATCACCACGTACAGCATAGTGCAGGGGCTACGTGACGAGTGATGCTCGTGAGCGTCGAGTGTCTGATTTGGACGCACTATGAGGAATCTTTCCATTAAATGACATCCATGTAACTACGTACCATCACCCTCATTTTCACCCTGCTTCTCTTTCTCATTCTCCTTCTCCTCATTCTTTTTATCTTCCTCTTTTTCCTTCTGTGGCTCAACTTCAGCCACAATCTGATCTCCGGCGCCAACATTGGGCGAGGGTTTCGGTTCGATGGGTATCACTTGCCCTGGCTCCCTTGCTTCCAGCTGGTTGCACTCCATACATGGCTGGAGTTCCTCCTCTAACATGTATAACTAGACAAGGATTAGCACGTTAATCTGAGAGAACTACAAGCTTTTTAATTCGAAAGGTAGCAGTTCAGTCAAGGCCTGGCAGAAAGATGTATTCCAGTTAATTTTACTACTACTTAATGTTGGAGCCAACTAATCAACTCACGACTCTCGCCCAACTGGCGAAATATTGGCGTTATATTTCGTATCATATCCCTTTGAAGAACATAGTACGATAAATGACTTAGTATTACGAATTACTAACCCGTCCGTCGGTGCCGTACCCAGCGTACCGCTTGGTGGGCGGGCCGTGCAGCGCGGGCGGCGCGGCGCGCTCGTGCGACACGTGCTCCGACACCAGCGTGTGCGAGCCCCCCGCCCAGCGCCGGCACACGTGCGACCTGCGTCGAGGCAGATAGACTTTCAGAGGATTATAAACAAATGGTGGGTAAAACCTATCACAAGACAATGGTGGGGAACGAACGTCCCAACCTAGAATTGAAATGAACTACTGAAAATACTGATTAACTGTAGTATATAATCCCATAACTACTTTCTTTCAGATATGAAATAGGTACGGTACCTCCTACTATGTACATTAAGTAATTCGATGTTATAATGTCAGATAAATTGGAACATAGAACTAGTTTTTTACTATCTAGGTAATTGTTTGCACAAAGTCCTCGAAAATCTCGTCTAAAATGATCCCCACTTCAAACAACCGTGTACATAGGTAACCAGATTTAATATGTCATAATTATACTGGAAATTCCAATTTTGTACCTGGTGTCTGCCGGTACCAGCGGCTTGAGCTTGGTGAGACATGGCTCCTCCTCTCCGATCGGCGGCGGCCGTAACTGGGGCATAGCGAAAGGCTTCCCGTATTTTGGTTCTGTTAGCTCCATGAGTGCCGGAGTGAGACACGCTCCGCACGCCCCGCCCTTCGCCAGCGCTCGCATCAGCACGGCCGCCTGCACCACGTACACCGACAGACTTGTCAAAAATGAAGCTCTTCCTCTATTAATAATACTCCACAACATGAATTATTATTATCATCAGTATTCTGATGAACACTGCAGAACACAAAGCGCTCCTACAGGACCACTAGTTCATTCGACTTATATACATGTCTACCTAAAAAACTACAAAAACTTGGGAAGTTTTTGAAGGCTATAAGCAAATAGACTGAGACCTTCGGTTCTCCAAGCATGATGTACAACTGCCGCAGCTTCGCCTGGATATTCTTCAGCTCCATGGTGGCAGAGTCCTTAAGCACCATCAGTTGAATTATCTCTGCCTTGGTTTCTGCCACAGCTGACAGGTCTTTGAGCGCCGTCTATTTATTTTATTTACAAAGATAAGACAATCATTGCTAGAAGAACGAAGTGTAATATGTTCACCTCTTTTTATTGCTTTATAAAGGTTGTGTATGCCTAGGAACATAGAAGTAGGATGCTGACCAGCCACACTATGTCCTGTTTCGTGAATTTTTCATAACAATGCATCAGTCGGTTGTCGAGTTCTGCACGCACGTGCAAGAAGTCCGTCTCGTGTAGTAGACCAGTCAGCCGCGAGATGTCCGCCTGATAAACAGCGCAGACAGAATTAGTAGCAAATTAAGTACTTCATTTTTTATTTGACAAATGGTGTATGTCTATTTTATTAATATCACAATTTGACTTTGACTTTGATTAATATATATATGTCGCAGAATCAACAAAGATGCACAGCTATCGAGTATCGTTATTTTAGAACAACGCCATCTGTTATCATTTGTCGGAAACGTCAAGCAGTGTGTTTGGGTGATGGTCGGTACGGGGCGTGGCATGTTGGCATTTGAAAGGCGTCACTTTTGAGTTGGACACGAGGGTGAGCGGTTGTTCTGCCAGCTCGTACCGAACTTATCGCGTTTTCCGAAGTACCCCCAATGGGTGCATATTCTCCGACATCAGAATTGGGATGCAACCCAAACGCCCCACGTAGGGAAGGTGCCTGTGCTATTCAAGATTCAAAAAAAGTGTAAAGACAATGCGCACGTGTTTGGAGGTGACGCAGAGACGGAAAAATGGCGTTCCTGCTTTAGCAACAAAACAAAAACTTTATGGCTATCGTACAAGCCATGAAAACCCCTTCTACGATTGTGGATGTTCGCCTACCTGACTTTGAACCTGAAAAACGAGATGTTGACCCGCGTGTTTGGCTGGCAGCAGTGGTAGAAACGACAGCAGCGGAAATGTTGAGCATCAAGTGAATATCGGCACTATGAAGCCTGCCACAGATTATTTAGAAATTGAATCCGGTGAGAAATTTCTTTTTTGTTTTGATTCAGGTGTTCAGTGCTCTAAAGTTTAGCACAAAGGTTTCCTGGCAAACGTCTTCATGCTTTAGTGACATTATTAGGTTTAGGTTCATTCAACGTAAATTGTAACGTTCAAATACTAACAGATGTCACTATACAAGGATACTCAATGCAGGTATTATTTCATGTAGTGCCAGATGAATGTATTCCTGAAACAATTATGTTTGGAAGGGTTGGCAAAGTGTTTTGTTTAATGTGGATACTACTTTCGAGTAATGAATACTGATGGCTGGATACCATTACACAAGGGATGTAGTGATGTGTTATGTTTAATGTGGATACTACTTTTGAGTAATGAATACTGATGGCTGGATACCACTACACAAGGGATGTAGTGATATGTTATGTTTAATGTGGATACTACTTTCGAGTAATGAATATTGCCATCAGTATGGATACCACTACACAAGGGATGTAGTGATGTGTGATATTTAAATGTGTGTGTTGAGATCGGGTACCGGATGGAGGTCCCGTTGGATTGCCGGATGGAGGCAATGTGTTGTTTGTGACGAGGTTGGGTACCAAACAGAGCATTGCATACTAGATTTGGTCGGAATGTTTCATGAATTGATTTAAAAATTGATGTTTATTGAAACTGATGTTGAGTTATGACTTAAATGTCGAGATTTCTTTTATGAGGTTTGATGAGAATATGTGAATCAGAATAAAATTGTGTTGTTTGGATTGCGTGAGTTTATCTCCCGATATCTTGGTCAGGAAGGCCGAGCAAGGAACGTTTCACTTTCGGTAAATTCTTGTTCCAGATGCTTCACACGAGGACGTGTGAAATTGTCAAGATCGCCGTGTCGCAGAATCAACAAAGATGCACAGCTATCGAGTATCGTTATTTTAGAACAACGCCATCTGTTATCATTTGTCGGAAACGTCAAGCAGTGTGCTTGGGTGATGGTCGGTACGGGGCGTGGCATGTTGGCATTTGAAAGGCGTCACTTTTGAGTTGGACACGAGGGTGAGCGGTTGTTCTGCCAGCTCGTACCGAACTTACCGCGTTTTCCGAAGTACCCCCAATGGGTGCATATTCTCCGACATATACATAAATATGACAAGCTGACCGGCAAACTTCGTACCGCCAAAACTTTTTTTCTCATTTTTTAAACCTTCCACGAACATTTCAAAACCGTGTTAGCGACCGGTAGCGGGTGTTAGCGACCCTGACCAGGTTGCCAATATGTTTAGGGACCATTTTAGAATGGAATCCCCGCTAGAAGCTTCGGTTCCTAGTGGGCCTGTGTCGGCCGGCGGCTTGCTTGGAGACGTCGACGTCGTGGGGTTTAGCGCTGGGGAGGTGAGAGCGATGATAGGGAGCATGACTAAAGGAAAATCTCCCGGGCACGACCATCTCAGTGTTGAGCACCTGCAGCATGCAGGTGTTCTCTTGTCGAGGGTGCTGGCCATGCTTTTCACCTTTTGTGTTCGTCATTCCTACTTGCCGGTCGAGATGATGAAGACGCTTGTAGTGCCCATTCTTAAAAATAAGACTGGTGACACTGCGGATATCAATAACTATAGGCCAATATCTCTGGCCACTATAATGGCCAAGGTGCTAGACGGTCTGCTTGATCGGCATCTGGACAGGCACCTAAAGCTTCATGATGCCCAGTTCGGTTTTAGACCTGGGCTTTCTACCGAATCTGCTATTCTGTGCCTCAAGCAGACGGTCCAATACTACACAGATAGGAATACACCTGTATTTGCGTGTTTTTTGGACCTCTCCAAGGCATTCGACCTTGTCGCATATGACGTGCTCTGGAGGAAGCTGTCGGAGGATACTGGGTTACCCAGTGAGTTGATTGCAGTTTTCGAACATTGGTACGGCAATCAGCCAAACTATGTCAGATGGGCGGGGTCGCTATCGGATGCATATGGGTTGCGAGTGCGGGTTGAGGCAGGGGGGGTTGACCTCGCCCAGGCTCTTTAACCTGTATATCAACGAGTTGATCGAGGGGCTCAGCGGGGCCGGAGTAGGTTGCTCAATCAATGGTAAATTTATAAACAATATCAGCTACGCCGACGATATGGTGCTGCTGTGCCCATCGATTAGTGCGTTGAGAAAACTCATCGGCATCTGTGAGCGATATGCGGTGAAACATGGACTCAGGTATAACGCAGTAAAGAGTGAGCTTCTAGTTTTTAAAGCAAGTAAAAAGAGTTACAATGCACCTACGGTTACCTTGGCTGGTACTCCACTTAAAAGGGTGTCGAAATTTAAATACCTGGGTCATTGGGTCACCGAGTCGCTTACGGATGATATGGATATTGAAAGGGAACGCAGGGCGCTGGCAGTGAGGTCGAACATGCTGGTCCGTAGGTTTGCACGGTGTAATGAGCAAGTGAAACGGACGTTGTTTAGAGCATACTGCCAGTCCTTTTATACGTGCAGCCTATGGACCAAATACACTCGGCGAGCTTTCAGCGCCTTGCGGGTCCAATACAATAATGCATTCAGGGCATTGATGGGGCTGCCACGTTATTGTAGTGCATCGGGGATGTTTGCAGTGGCGCAGGTAGACGGCTTCTATGCTATTCTGCGCAAAAGAATGGAATCGCTGATGAGGCGCGTGAGTCAGTCAGGCAGTCCTTACAGTCTCCTGAGTGTGGTGGCAGATCGAGTGGATGCCGACTGTTCCATTATGAGACACTGGACGATGGTTCACGTTACCTGTGAGCCTTCGGCAGGTGCCCTAAAATTTTAAGTTGTTGCAGTGGTTTATTCGGTTTTATATTTCACTAACATAGTTTATAAGTCTCTTTTTTACTAACCCAATATGGACCAACCAGTCTGAAATAAATGATTATTATTATTATTATAATACCAAAATCAGCCAAATCGGTTCAGCCGTTCTCGGGTTTTAGCGAGACAAACTGACGAAAATTCATTTTATTATATAGATAGATATCAAAGCGGTTACCTTATCCCTGAGGCCATCGTATACTTCGTCTCTGTCAGCTTTTTGTTCTCGAAGCATTTCAACACACTCCACAAGACTCTGCGAATATATACGTTTTTACTCACAAAGACATGAATATTTAATATCGATGTTCACTGTACTTAGCTCATGCACTAACTTGATTACTAGCATATTTTCTTTTTCTATTTAAATTACTGCATCGTGCTGGTATTATTGTAATATTTTATACGCAACCAACCCGCAGCTCTTCGCTGAGTTGATGCTGTAACGTGGTGAGGCCCTGGTGTGTGTGCAGCGTGTGCTCCAGCTCCATGACCAGCCCCTGGTAGCGCTCCGTCAGGTCCATCAGAGCTGTAACGTTCATCACAACACTTGCTGCAATTCAAGTCCTCTTAATACATACCGAGAGACAATACAAAGGTTAGACTTCACGTTTGAAATCGCCAATCCACCTTATACAAGCGTGGTGATTAAAGCTCATTCCTTCTCCATGTGAGAGGAGGCCTTTTCTTATCAGTGAGACAATTACGAGTTGATAATGGCGGTCTACATATAACTTATCAGTGAGACAATTACGAGTTGATAATGGCGGTCTACATATAACTTTTTAGTAAGCTATTAGTCAGCTAAGTGATCTTATTCGTAGTATGAATGCCCACCAGCCGACTCAGCGTTAGTAGTGGCTTGCTCGAGCCTGGCGATACCTTCCTTCAGCTCGGTCCTCACCTGCGCCATCTGTTCCTGGAAGCTGGCCATCTGAAGCCAAAATAGCACTTTCATTACATATTAACTTATTAATGAAATATATAGCTCACTCACGTGAAAAGCTCAACTACCTAGATATTAGTTGTTGTATAAAATGACTGCACGGTGCGTGCGGTGGCTGGGCAACCGGCTGCCGCGCAACGTGTCGCGGGTTCGATTCCCGCACGGAACAACACTTTGTGTGATCCACAAATTGTTATTTCGGGTCTGGATGTCATTGTGTATGTGAACTTGTATGTTTGTAAACGCACCCACGACACAGGAGATAATGCTAGTGTGGTGCGACGTTTAAAAAAAAATCATTGCCGAAACTCTATTGTTTCTTATTTTCCAATATGTACCTGAGTTGTGAGGCCGGAATCGAAGCCACTGAGCTGCGCGGCATAATCAGCGGCCTGAGAGTTTAACTGGGTGATCCGTTTATCGAGTCTCTCAGCCAGATCCATTTTTTCCGCTATTAAAAATCACAAACATTAGTATACAATAGTCTATTATCATATCATATCTATATCTATATATACATATAATAGAAATGCAGAGGTGTAAATTCTGTACATTGAAAATATTTAAAAAATATATTAGGGGTGTTACTACATAGACACCGCACCCAAAATGTGATTTAAAAAACTCTTGTCTGTCTGTCTGTATGTTCACGCAAAAACCAGCAATCCGATTACGATGAAACTTGGTAGGATTATACTTTAATATCCTGAGCACAACACTGCGTATTTATCCCGAAGGCATCAAAACGGCTGAAGGAACCGAAATGATATTTGGAGCATGTCTTTTATCCCCGACGGGGTAGGTAAAGGTACACATTACGGCACTTAATGCCACTGTACAATGTAACACCCACTTTTTACTACCTATGTTCCATGTAATAGGGGTGAGCCTATAGACATATTATGCCGTCGTGGGATGTTTTTATATAGGTAATTTTAAGGAAAACTTTTCCGTCATACATGATTTCTGTGTAGTTTTAACCATTAAGGCATTACTAAAAATCTTACGTGTCTGCCACTGCCACAATCGCTCGCGTTATTAGTTATCGAGATAATACAAGTGTCCGGCGTTAGGTGCCCTCCGGGGTTAAGGGACTTCCCCCTATATGTTGAGTCTTTTAAGTTCACAATAAAAAATAAATATTTTTAGTACAGTACTTACGTACATTAATAAAATCCCTACATTTTACTTGTATCTATTGTTATCAAACTTAAATTATAAGTTCTTTACTTGACCACGACAATGTCCCCCCTACTGGCGCCAAAGCTAGATCCGCCCTTGACCACATACGCTACGTTTTCCCCCGGGAACGCGGACGAAACCACTGGCTATACGAATGTATATATGTCATGTTGAATACTTTACCGACTCCCTTGGACGTACTGACGGCCACGTCTGCCGAGTGTGTGGCTCGAGCTGTCATTGTGTTTATAGTTTTCTTGAAGTCATCTTTTATGATTAGCAGAACATCTCTGAAAGTAAAATTAACGTTGATACATGTGTGTGTAGTCAACTGGTCAATAAAGATGGGAATCATATAGAGGTAAAATATAAGTAATGTTAAAATATAAGACACAAGCTTCTACCTCAAACTTCGAGCGTACATAAGATTTCCAGGTTGCTGTTGAGTAATTCAATTGATTGGTCATGGAGACCTGGAGAAAATGGAAAATAGTTACTCGAAAACATTAGAACAGTACTTACTCCATCTCAGCATGTGTGACTGCTTTGTAGGCTGCATCGGAAGCTCTGCCACCCATTGACGGTCTGATGGCAGTCCCGTCTACTCTCCTTGGCAAGCCAGTACCGGGATCTATAGCGACTGACTTCCGAAATGAAGGAGTACTGACACTCTCCGGCTGGCATAGCAGGGAAGGTAAGGCTATGTAGTATTCTGCTATGAAAGATTCTAGGTATTGATTGCAGCAACTGTTTTTAATAATCGAAAAGAACCTTGCATGAATGAACAATGCCTAGGATTAAGCGATTTAAAATAAAATACAATGTCATCTAAATGATGTAAGTGAATCAATCTATAAAAAAAATACTTACAGCGCCTGCTCCTGGCTCCCAGGGCAACGTCCCCGTCGCCGTACTCTCTGCCCTCGCTCCATGAGATGGCTGGGCAGTGAACGCTTGACCCCCCGTGTCTGAAGAATATGGCCCATGCCCTACTCCTCCCTGCCCTACACCCTGTGTTCCTGTGGTAGACGATGGTGGCACACGTGACCCAGGTGGCATTTTTCGAGCCCCGGTAGGCACTGGCATTCCTTGACCTGAGCCTGGTGTTTGTCCTGAAACTTGTCCTGGAAGTTGCTCCGCAAACTGTCCTGGAACTTGTCCTTGCCATTGTCCAGTAGCTTGACCTGGAAGTGGTCCGACAAATGGAGCTTGCCCTGGCCCCTGGCCAGATACTGGTTGCCGCGCTACCTCAGGCGTCGATTTGGAAAATTGTTTAAATTCGGAGCCCACCTCCCCGATGCGACTTGCCATTTCAGCGGGCAGCGCACCCGTCGCTGCAAGCTGCGTCAGCAAGCCTGCCATCTGTGTCAGACCGCGCTCAGCAGCCTTCACACGAGCAGTCAACTACGAAAAATGAATTATGGTCTAATATTATTAAACAATGAAACGTATCCTGCTATAATATTAAACATAACATAACATCACGCCTTTTATCCCCGAAGGCACAGGCAGAGGTGTACAGTACGGCACTTAATTTTATGGTACATTGTACAGTGGCGTATAATGTTACACCAAATTTTACACTATTTATGTAATAAGTCCCATGTAATAGAGGGTGAGCCTATTGCCATATATAGAGGTATATCGGGTATAATTCCAGTCTCCATACCACTACTGAGAACTTTAAAAAAAACCAGTACAACTTTACCCGACCCGGTAATCAAACGCGAGACTCCTTGCCCGGCAGTCGCACTTGCGACCACTCGGCCAACGAGGAAGTCCTACATAATGTTATATATGCAAAGTTTATGTTTGTTACTCCTTCACGCCAAAATGGTTGAAAGGATCGGAATATGGAACAGGAGTTGAGGAGTACCTAGATCATGATCTGGAATAACACGTAGGTTACTTAGAGGTATAATCGCGGGCAAAGCCGCTAGCAGAAGCTAGTATTTATATAAAATAGAATCAGGCGTTACTTTGCGGAAATCCATACTACACCAATATTTCATTTTAATTACAAGTGTGGGAGAGCCATGCTTCGGCACGAATGAGCCGGCTCGACTGGAGTGATAGTGTGATACCACGGCCTCATAGAAAACCAACGTGTAGCACCGCTCGCGTTGTGTTTCGTCATGTGAGTGAGGTTAGCGGAGGTCCAATTACCGTCCCCTTCCTCAATCTCCCCAATTCCTGAATCCCTAACGATCCTCAAACTCCTAATCCCCAAAAGGCCGGTAACGCACTTGTAACGCCTCTGGTGTTCCAGGTGTCCATGGGCGACGCCGATTGCTTACCTGCTGCTGCTTGTCTGCTCGTTTACCGGCTTATGCCATAAAAAAAATCCACTGGAGTAATGAATTTGCAGCATGTGGTATGCTGGATGACGCTCCCGCTTGCAAGTAAGCTTATTTAACAAAACAATTTTTGTGTAACGAATAGATAAATGAACTCAAAAACTACTCGACCGATTTATCATTACGTTAATGTACATACTATATTTATTGCTATAAAACTGCAATTGTTTTCAAAATCATTCTAAACCCGTGAATAGAATTCGCAATCATCCCATGATGACAGGGTATGAAAATTAAAAATCGAATTAGTCCGTATTTTTTTATTTTGTTGTATAATAAATACTTAGATAGAACGAATCAAACTTTAGGAGTGGGCGCTAAAACGTCATTTCTACGTATAAAATGTACATACATAGAAGTGACGTCACGCAACATTTCAAATCAATATATCGTCGAAAGTATTCGTTTTCTCGAAATTAAAAAATACGTGTCTAATGATTTAAAATAATCTACCAGACGGACATTAAAATAAAAGTCATATCTATCTAGAGGTAGATTGCGTGAGTAGCCAAAAAATATGCAACAATTACCTACCTAACAATTTTAACGTCCATTAAAACTGTTATCAAGGATATAAGCAACAATATCAAATAGTTTATAGTATTATACCTGCATGGCTTTCATGGTGTCGGTGAGAGACGCAGTGCCTTTGGCCAGGTCTTGTCTTAAGCGCTGGTTGTCAGGCATCGATGGTGTAGGCAGAGGGCCCGCTACCTTCTGCAGGTCGCGGACAGCTTTCTCGAGTAACGCAAACTGCGAGGCAGTTACCACATCAATGCTACCGACGCGTGGAACGTGGCCACCTGAAATTAATCATAATTAACGTGACCAGACGGCCCGTTTCGAAGTGTCCCTTCGTCCAGCATACTCACCATGGAATCCTGATATTTCATGAATGTCAAAAAACTGTTCTGAAATAGTGCTAAATAGAAAGAAAAGAAAGAAAGAAAAGCCATTTATTTCTGCGCAAGACACACATAACATAATTATTTATAAAATAAAAAAGAAAACAAAAATAAAAGGTAAAAAATTAAAAAGAAGTGAGATCCTGTCCATGGTCCACAAATAGTGCCCAAAGGAAAAAAAATAGTGCTCTTGTAGTTGCGAAGTTATAGCCATAGTTCGATGAGTATGCTGGACGAAGGTTTCTCCTCTCCGTCCGGAGAATCTGTATACGCTTCAAACATAATTCATACTTCAAAAAATAGTTCCCAAATAGTGCCAAACGGTGCCCAAAAAGAAAAAACAGTGCTCGAATAACTTCGGAGTTATAGGCTTCGTTCAGTGAGTATGCTGGGCGTAGGTTCTACGCCCAGCATACTCACCTCAGTGCGCGAATATCGAACGAGCTATAGGTACAATTTACGTCTCAAAAAATTGTGTGACTTAGAAAACCATTAAATTTTAATGTAAACTTCTACATACTAACGTAAAATGGGGTACAGTCGTCGACACATGTTTTTGGACAAAAATATTAAACTTTCTAATTGTAGACTTCATGTTATTGGAAATAATTATGGTATTTTCTCACATGTCAAAAACTTTCGATTAACACGTTAAACGCCATGGCAGTCACCGGTGACCGACATTAGCGGAGGATTTGCCTTCAATAGTTTTTTATTGGCAGCCAATGCCTTAAATGCATTATTATATATTTTATAAATAATAATAAATGAATGAAACTTTAAGCGTAAATGAAGTCTATTACTTCATTGCATTGTGTGTTTGTCTGAACAAAATCAGTCATTTGCAGCCAATAAAATTAATATCTTGAAAAATTGTAGAAAGGAAATTATACAGTTTCTTTTTGTATATATGTTGCAGGCAAAACTTATAACCAGTCAAAACTAGTACTGTAACATAGTTATACAAATTTTTAAAACTCTTTCCAATAGTTTCATCAATGAAAGGTTTAGCAATAAAAAACATTTTTAATTACTTACGTTATTTATTACTATTTAAAGGGCCAAAGTAATCAGAATTCTAGTTAACTAGTTCACAGCTTTTGTTAACATTCATAATATAATCAATGTAAATAGAAAAAATTGTAGTTTTAATATTGTATATAATATACATATAAAAAAATGTTTAGCCAAATATTGGTAAAACTTTCTAAAATATAACACGTAGGTACTTGTACTTTGTTTTACTGCTACAACGTTTTAATCACAATAAAATTATCTTACAAATAAGTATAAATTGAGCAATCACAGTTTATAATCACGTTTTTTTTATTAATATTAAATACCCTATAGTAATTACAAATTAACAATCACAGTTTATAATCACATTTCTGTAAGTTATTAATAAAATAACTTTTACAAGAACAAAAAAAAACAAACAAACAATAACAAAATAGGAACTAACAAGTTAGGACCGATCCTCATTTTACATTCGCGTATAAATAATGCAGTGTGGTACAGTATATTGGGAATTACTACAAACTTTTTTACTAAGGTCATCATAGCAGTTCCAAGTTCTCTTTAGCAATCGATAGCACTTTGACATGCGTCCTGATTCACCATTTGTAAAATCTATTACCGACAGAATTTTAAAGGTGTCACCGTTTATTATGATCTCTTTAGGAATTTCATCAATTTCTATTTCAATTGAAGTATTAATTTCAATAAATACGAAGTCTAGTACTTCATATTTGTATGCGTTTTTACCGTTACATAATTGGTATTTACATTTCCTTTCAGTATCATTTACTAATAGAGCTTCATTAAGGGCTCCAATACCTTGAGTCGTCAATATGTTTACATTTATTGGAATCCAACTACATTTTGTGCCAGAACCTTTATTGATTTCACAGTTCTGGTTTGTACAATTTAAGTATCTATTAGCACTATAAAAACCATAACTTTGTATGTTATCTATTATAAAAGTTACATTACACTCACAATTTATGCAACTACTAAAATCGGATTCCACAGTATCATATATTTTAGCCAATACCTTAGAACGAGTAGTGTAAATATCTTTTGGTTTTCTAGCCTTCTTAGTGATTTTCTTTAGATTGTCATACGTGATCAAACTTCTGGTCAGTTGTGAAAGATCGTTTTTTTTATCATTGATATATTTTCGTATTAATAAACGTGAATCTGTATGTTCCTGAAGTAGAAACACTGCCGTTTTGTAAAATATGTAATTTTGTACGACGATTGATTCGTTTTTTATTTTTCTTCTGTTTAGACACCAGTCCCCGCCAGTCTTCAATATAATTTGGTTCGCTCCTAAAAATTGAGTTTTCATAAAATGATTCATCATTGACGAGAGTATTTATTTGTGGTGTGTTATGGTCACTTATTTCATTTTTTTCATCGACAATATTTTCAGTTCCTTCTTGAACATCAATCAAGTCACTTTTGGCTAAGCGTATGGAACCGGTTATCAAAGGCTCGTGTTTAATAATAAACTCATCTACGCGGTACTTATTTGAATTTGTTTTAAAAAATAACTTTTTTACGTCTTTCATATAACTTTCTACATTTGAACTGGTTGGAGTACAATAATTACTGTTAAAATAAGTCATCATTATATTTCCTCATAGTGGTAGTTTTTTAAAAATCCTAATCAAAGTGTCCTTTATTTCCGGCAAGTAATAAATATTTTCGATTTCAGTTTCTTGATCACACAATTGTTTAATTAAATCTTCTTTCTCCTCAAGATCTTTATACATTTTCAGAAGCGGGTTTTCTTCTTTATCTAATCCCTCCCATAAAGAATGTTTAATTGGAACGTGATTTTCCGAATCTACATTTTGTATTTCACATTCCTGCAAATTAGTTTTGATCCGGTTTTTTAATTCTAAAATCGCCGTTTCACACCGTGTTAAATTTCCATTTCTACTGCCGCGGTGTTTATTATTTGCTATAATATAAACATTTTCTATAATTTTCTTTACCTCTCCGTATGAAACACATTTTTTAATCAGAATCATACAATCAACAAAAAATTTTGTTACTCTAGTGTCTATATTTTTGAAAATACTTTGATTGTACAATGTTTTTATGAAATGCGAAGTATCAAGGCGAACATAACAGGTTGGAATTTTTTTGGTTCTATTTTCTAAAATATTAAAACATGTATTTAAGTAGTCAGAGGTGGATTTATAACCACAAAATACTTTTACCACCGCACCTACTAAAGCTGCGGAATCATCAGTTACTACTTCATTTGGAGGTTTTCCATTAGCCAACCAAGATTGTAACCAGCTAGCAATAGTATATAAAGAGTGACTTTCTGATATACACTGTGAAATTGGCACGCTACTTTTAACGGTTGTATCTGTCATCATAACATACAAAAATATAGGACTTTGCGACTCTTGAGATAGTTGTGTGTGTTCATTGACGACAGGCCGAAGATTTTTATTAAATATAGAACCTGTTGCGTCTATAGAAACTCTAATATAATTAAACTCTTTTTGGCATTTTTTATAATAATTCTTTTGATCGTCCGTCCAGTAAAATGTATAAAATGGAAAAGCAGAAACATATCTAACACATTTATCAAAAGGTGGTGAAACACACATACACATAGTGTTTGTAATTTTGGCAATACTGGAGGTTCCTTGTCATTTTTCTTCATTAAAGTTGAGGCTAATTTATATCTTATAGAAGCTGCTGCTTCGTGTTGTAATTTTTCACCTAATTCCCTTATTTGGTAATACCGTAATCGGTTTTTTTTACTGGTGTTATGAGAGTACTTTTTATTTTCATTAATTGTGCAACATTCTAGTTTAATTAAATTTTCCGTTTCTAAGTTAGTTGTTATAATTAGAGGTATTTTTGCGTGACATTGATTACAATATCCTGTGCATTTGATTTCGTAATTGTCTTTCACAATATTATTTTTAAAACACCAAGTGCATAAAGATCTTATTTCTTTCCATAGATGCATTTGAATTACATTAGTCCATTGGTTTGGTTTTAATTTACGTCTGACATTATACAGACTACCAGGGGCGATTTTGCTATTTCGGTGATAAAAATACCTTTGAGGCTTAATACTATCCCAAGTTATTGTATCCATATAAAATGTATGCGTACTGGTGTTCTCCGAAACACTATTAATGCTTTCGTTTGATGACGATGTAGACTTTTGATTTATCAAATTAGAATCATTATTACGAATTATTTCTTTTTTATCAACACCAAAAAAGTATTCGTAATTTCGTTTTATGCTTAATATGATTGATTTAATACTCATTTTGTAATTTAACCGTGTTTGAATTTGTTTATAAATGGAGTCATTTGCGGAAGGAATATTTTAAAAAAAGTCATCTTTGAATTCTGAAATTACTAATTTTTGCGTTTCTAATGAAACCTTTGGTTTAGGCCCTCGTTTTCCTTGCTGATCCATGTCGTTAGATTCACGAGAATTATCACAAATTATTATGCCATTTGTTTTCAATATTAACATAATATGAAATAACAACTAACTAACATATAAATCAACATCAATAACATTATGAACACTTGTGTACTTATACTACCTATATTACCTGAAAATACCAACTATAGATGTAAAAAACATAACGGGCCCCACCGCTCACGCAGTACGAGTCAGAAAAAGTTGTCTTCTAACGTGGTAAACATTGTGTCTTCAAGATAATCTGAAAATAACACGTATTTAAATAATTTAATATAGGTATGACAGGCTCCTTCCTCTAAAGGTACTTAAGCACTTACGTGTTTTCCATTATTTTAGCGTGATTTCTATTATAAATAGCGAAGGGGCAAAACACGAGGCTGAAGACGATTTCCCGAAGTCACAACTCCCATAGAAAATGTGATGAATAGGTTGACGACACTTAAAAGTTTAAGTGCATTCGCCGGATGACAATCGGTAATAGTCTTCACTTCACGTCATATTGTCTAAAAAATACATCTGTGTTAATTCTATAGTTACGTTTATACTTACTACTGTTAGCATCCACATAATATTTCCTTATGGTTGATATTGACGGCTGGCAACACAGCCGAAAAAGGCGCGAATATAGATGTAAATGTCAAAAAGTTTTAACAAATTCGTTGTCGTGTTTTAGTTGGCTACTATATAAATTAAAGTATTTTATAAAAGGACTATTATCTTTTAGTTCAGAAGTGGGATCATAAATCTATGTGTTCGTTATTATCGCGTAATTCGCATCCTGAAGAAAATAAAAGACGTAAGCGTGCGTGACTATTCATAACACGAAGGTGATACAACTTACTACGTCCCGTGAATTGCTTATTATGGGGGGCGATAGTTACCGTCGACACAATAAAAGTAAAACGAAGAAGAGTCGCCGCCACACGAGTATTTCGAATAAATACGGAGAACGAAAGAGTAAGCATCGCTCGAGTCGGAGACATCAGAGGCGTTCGAGTTCGAGGCATCGGAGTCGTTCGAGCTTGGGACATCGGAGTCGTTCGAGTTCGGGACATGGGAGTCGTTCGAGTTTGAGGTATTCGAGATCGCCGTGTAGTCGTGCAGGGCTGACACCGCGCAGGTCACATGGCCGTGACCGTGAACGTCGCCACCACCACCAGAGTGTGTCGCCCGAAGATAACAATGTGAGTCGTTCCAATGTTAAAGACACTCAATCCCTGTTAACTGAATTGATTAAATCAATATCCAATAGTCGTCCTGAGGGAAATAAATTCCCGATGCTAGGGAATGTAATACCAGAGTTTGATCCCATGTCAAAACACCAAACGGTTGAGATGTGGCTTAACAAGGTGGAAGAATGTGCTCAGTTATATAAATGGGGAGAAGATCAGATTATTCATTACTCTCTCCCTAAACTTAGTGGTGTAGCCAGGACATGGTATCAGACTCTGCCATCAATGTCGTTTTCGTGGACCGAGTGGAAAAACAAATTAAGGGAGTCTTTCCCATCCACTGATGCCTATGCAGAACTCCTTAACGATATGTTGTCCAAAAAGGTTAAATTTAATGATTCATTAGAATTATATTTCTATGAAAAACTTAACCTTCTTAACAGATGTGAAATATATGGCAAAAGGGCAGTCGACTGCCTATTATATGGGATAGAAGACCGTAGTTTGAGATTAGGTGCTAAAGCAGTTAAATGTGAAGAACCGGAACAAGTATTGAAATATTTCCAATCAATAACACAGCAATCCCGGGAGTCAGATACAAAGATAAGGTATATTGATAAAAGAAATAATACATTGTTTAGCATGTCAAATAAACAAAATAATAATATGTTAAACTCAAAACCAATAAGATTTACTGAAGCAAGTAATATTGTTAAATGTTACAATTGCAATGAGACCGGACATTATAGCTATAATTGTACAAAGAAAGTTATTAAGTGTAGTAATTGTAATAGATTCGGACATTTAGCCAATAGTTGTTCAAAATCGTCTGCTAATGATGCATCAAAAATAGAAAGAAACACGGAAAAGTCAGTCATGGCATTATCTACAACTACACGCGAAAATAATGACAAATATTACATTACCCTGAAAGTAAATGATCGGCCCTTACGTGGGTACATTGACTTAGGCAGTCAATGTACATTGTTACGCCGTAGTATTGCAGAAAATTTAAATATTCATTGGTCCTCAGAGCAACCACTACCTACAATGCGCGGTATAGGCAATCATGTTGTTTTGCCACTGGGCAAAGCAGCTATAAATGTCGAGATTCAGGGTATTAGACAATCAGTTGACAGTTATATAGTTGAGGATAATGTTATTAAATATGACATATTAATTGGCCATAGCTTTACTGAATCTCCCGGCATTACCATTACTAAAACCACAGATGATTTGATTTTTGGACGGTCTCTACCAATAAAATTAAGACTTAATCTTTTAAATGACATTTTCATCCCTCCAAGTGAGTCATGCGTGGTAAAGGTAAATGGTGATGTCAGTTATTCGGGCACAATACATGTTAACGGTTCTCTACGTGGGTGTCCTGGTGAAGAATACTATCTGATGCCTGGTGAATATGATCTAGTGAATGGAGCTGGTGCATTATTAATACAAAACATATCAAATCATAAATTGTTGTTAAGACAGGGATCTTTAATAACCCGTGCGTTATGTACGAAGTCTATGCTAAATGTAAACTTGTTGGATTTTAATGATGCAAATATTAGTAATTCAATAAATTATGACAACAAATTATCCAGGGAAGAAATATTTCAGCTTAAAAATACATTACAAAAGTACAAACAATGTTTTTCTTGTAATATGATGGATTTAGGTTATACCAACATTGAGAAAATGGAAATTGAATTGATTGATACAAAACCTGTGGTTTACAGACCATATAGATTATCTTACCCTGAAAGAGAATTAGTGAAATCTATGGTACAGGAAATGCTCGCTGCAGATATTATATGTGAATCCAACTCAGCATATGCCAGCCCAGTTCTCCTCGTGAAGAAGAAGACTGGAGACAAAAGACTTTGTATTGACTATCGTGCACTGAACAGAAAAACCAAAAAGGAGCATTTTCCCCTACCACTGATTGATGATCAACTAGATCGATTAGCTGGTCATTCATTATTCATTAGCTTAGATTTAGCATCAGGTTATTATCAATTAGCGGTCGGAGAAAGCTCCCAGGATAAAACGGCATTTGTTACTCCGGATGGCCAATATCAATTTAAGAGAATGCCTTTCGGTTTAGCAAATGCGCCGTCTGTCTTTCAAAGAACCATGAACAAAATACTTGCTAAATTAGATTATATCATTATTTACATGGACGATATTTTAATCCCAGCGCGCACTTTCAACGAAGGTTTAAAAAGACTAGATGAAGTTTTGAGTATCTTCCGTGATGCAAATCTTACTCTTAAGTTAGAAAAATGTTTCTTCTTTTATACACAGATAGATTTCTTAGGCTTTGAGGTAAGCGGATCTGGTATCAGGCCCGGTTCTCGTAAAATAACTGCAGTATCAAACTTCCCGACTCCAAACAATGTTCATGACGTTAGGCGCTTTATAGGGTTAGCCAGTTTTTTCCGACGTTTCGTAAAGGATTTTTCTCTAATTGCACGTCCGTTAACCGATCTGTTAAGGAAACGGGTTACATGGAGATGGTCTGAAGAACAAATGACAGCGTTTGAAACCCTGAAACAGAAATTAGTCGAGAGACCATTACTCGCATTATACGATCCCAAATTAGAAACCGAATTACACACAGATGCGTCAAAACACGGTATTGCGGGTATTCTAATGCAACGTAACAGAGACGGGACGTTAAATCCGGTAGCATATTACAGCCGCAAAACATCGGCGGATGAACAAAAGCTTCACTCTTTTGATTTAGAGACACTAGCTGTCATAGCATCATTAAACAGATTTCGTGTCTATCTATTAGGACTAAAGTTTAAAATAGTAACGGATTGCAATGCACTAAGAACTACCATGACAAAGAGGGACCTCATCCCTAGAATAGGTCGGTGGTGGGTGCAGTTCCAGGAGTATGACTGTGAAATAGAATACAGAGCAGGTGCGAAAATGTCACATGTTGATGCACTCAGTCGTGCCCCTGTAGATGAACCCGCTACTTTTGACTCTACACACGTTATTGATGTACTCAATGTAGAAGCGAAAGACTGGATCGCTACTGTCCAGAGTGATGACGATGAGATTAAAACAATCAAGGAAATTTTAGCGGGTAAAGACACAGCATTCATTGTTGACGTTCATAAAAATTACCAGTTAAAAGGTAATTATGTTTATAGGGTAGTCGATGGTGGGTTACGTTGGGTGGTTCCAAGATCAGTTAGGTGGCAATTACTTAAGATGAACCACGACGACGTGGGCCATTTCAGTTATGATAAGACACTAAGTAGGCTTAAAGGTTCATTTTGGTTCCCCAAAATGCGGAGATTCACGAAAAAGTATGTCAAAGCTTGTTTAGAATGTGCGTATCATAAGGCACCCGCAGGACCTAAAGAAGGACTACTTCATCCGATTCCAAAACCAGACATACCTTTTCACACTTTGCATGCGGATCACTTAGGTCCATTCGTTCGTTCGCGGAGAGGCAATATGTACATTTTAGTAATCATAGACGCTTTTACAAAATTTATCAGTATAAGACCTGTCAGAGATACAAAGACTACTACTACCATTCGAGTCCTTAAAGATTTTTTTAGCTATTTTGGAGCACCAACTCGATTAATCACAGACAGGGGTACTTGTTTTACTAGTTCCAAATTTAAAACTTTTGTAGAAGATAGTTGTATTAAACACGTATTAAACGCTGTAGCAACTCCGCGAGCGAACGGACAGGTTGAGAGATTTAATCGAACTATTTCGGAGGCTCTTAGCGCAAAATGCCATGATAAAAATGATAACACCTGGGATGAATATGTTAGTGACGTTCAGCTAGGATTAAACACATCAGTTAACAAAAGTACCGGAAAAAGTCCGTCAGAATTATTGTTTGGTTACAACGTTAAAACTGTGTCTGAAAATATATTAGGAGATATAATTAATACAACTACAGATCGCATTAGCGGCGATGAATTAACCAATCTAAGAAATGAATCCATGCACAAAATCGAAAAGGAACAAAATTTAGCCAAACATCGATACGACAAACATAGAAAGTTAGCCACAAAATACAACATTGGTGATCTAGTTAGATTAGAAAGAACTACATTTGATAAGGATAGAATTGGTAAATCCAAGAAACTAATGGCTAAATTTCACGGACCCTATAGAATTGTTAAAATATTACCAAATGATAGATTTTTGGTTGAAGATACTCCTATTACAAGAAAGAAAGGTAAGAAGTACGAAAACGTAGTATCTATTGATAAAATACATCCGTGGCTGAACTTTAAATCATTGGACAGCGAAAACGACAGTGATGGTAACGACAAAAGTGATACAGAGTGAATGAGGCGATTAAAATAATGACAAAATTTAGGTTACTATAAAATAAGAGTCTATTGTAAATGTTGTATTAAATACAAGCGTCAGTGCTTACTTGTTTCGAAGCAGATCACGACAGACTACACTGGTGTGGGTTGCGAGCCTTAGTGTGTGAGGCAGATCGCAACAGACCATGCTTGTGTAGGTTGTTCATGATATTTGCACAGATGACACAGATCATGACAGACTCTACAGATGTGGGTCCCGAGCGCCATTGTTACCCTACACAGATGACGCAGATCGTGACAGACCACATCGGTAGGGGTTGTGAGTGTCAGTGTATATGGTACAGGTGACGCAGATTGCATCAGACTATATTTGGCATTGATCGTGAGCGCCAGTGCTAAAGCATAGATGGCGCAGATTGCGATTCAATATGGCAGTATAGGATGCGAGCGTTAATATCCTTTGGCACAGATTGTGAATGTTTATTCTCTAAAGACTAGAGAACATAAGACTGTTTTTATTGTTTTGCTATTTTGATGTTATGTGATTACTTCAGATTGTTTTACTCTTTGTTAAGTTATATGAGAGAGATATAAGAAATCCTCAAGGAAGGCTCAAGTGCATATTGTTTAAATTGGTGTGAGGACACACCATGGCTAGGATGGCCGAGTGATTTTGGTCATGATGATATTTTAAGATAACTATAGATTATGGTTAACAACTTAATACCCTTATTTATTAGTAAACTTTAGAATGTTTTATTTTTTTTAATAACTTAAGAACTTAGAATTCGTTTATTCTAATTCTATTGTAATTCTAATTATGCCTAGTAAAATTAAGATCTGTGTAACCTTGAGTTACACTCAGTGTATTGTGGATTTTATTCTTAATTAATGTTTTACGGTTACTTTGCTATGTTCCTCAACTTGAACTTCAGTTCTTATATTTGTATTACTTTTAGTTATAAGACTTTGTTACCTAAGTTACACTCAAGTGTAAAATTTGAATTTATTCATTTTGGTGTCACTTTATGTTATGTTGTATGCATTGATACTTCAGATCTTATTTGAACTATACTTAGTATTTATGTTTTTGTAACCTTCAATTAGTCTCAAGTGTACTGTGGATTTTATTCAAAATCAATGTTTTTCAGTTATTTTATGTCAGGTTGCCGAAGTTGATACTTCAATCTCTATTTGTATTATTAGTTAGCAAACTTAAGATTCTTGTACCTTTGTGTTAGGCTAAAGTTGATGTCTACAATTAGTTGTGTTATGTAATTGGGCTTATTACTTCAATTACTAATTGTATTGAGTGTATGTTGATTTAAGTTGGTGTGAGGACACACCCTAGTTAGGATGGCCGAGCTGTTAGCATCCACATAATATTTCCTTATGGTTGATATTGACGGCTGGCAACACAGCCGAAAAAGGCGCGAATATAGATGTAAATGTCAAAAAGTTTTAACAAATTCGTTGTCGTGTTTTAGTTGGCTACTATATAAATTAAAGTATTTTATAAAAGGACTATTATCTTTTACTACCGACGCTCGCGCTGACTGATTCTACCTATTTCGATATTGAAATGTAACTAACGTGAACTTAAGACGAGAACAGATCCTGACGGGTAACGAGGACAAGCTTGTAATAAAAAAATTGAAGAAAAGTAAATTATATCCGAGCAAATAAGACAGTGTTTCATTTCCAGTAGAATTGGAGGATAAAACCAGGCCTCCGCAGAAGTAGGTATATAAATAGGTATTTGAGATCCAATTAGATAAACAAACAAGTTACATTACGTTATTATGTGTGTACCTACCTACATCAAACCTTTGAAAAAGTAACTAAGTAGGTACCCATTTTTAAAACTTCTTAAGCATGTCCTTAATTTTAAGTGTACAGTGTCATATTCAACGAAAAAATGAACGTGTTTTTGTAAAAAACAACTCGCTTGCTACCTAGTTTTACAGTGCAATTAATGAATGAGTGTAAAATCAATTTAGTTAAATACCACTATTATAAATTGAAATATACTTACTGATTTGGGTGCAGCTCCTATATTGATTACGTACTAGATATACAATTTTATATAGGTAAATAATGACATCACCAACACATTGTTTGGTTTTGCAACCCACTATGTAGTCAAACTCAAAAGCCGGCGTTATTATAATGATGTGCGACGAAGTAAACAAACAAAGAAACTGAGAAGCGCTTGTTCGTTTCGATTGCTTTGTGACACAAAATGGACCCTTATCACCTTCAAAATACAGATCAGTCTTGTCTAATAATCGTAAGATGTTAGGGCAGCGCCATCTAGTATTTAAACATAAACATATTCATTTGCATCGCGGGCGCCGCGCGTCGTTTTGTGACACAAAATGGACCCTTATCACCTTCAAAATACAGATCAGTCTTGTCTAATAATCGTAAGATGTTAGGGCAGCGCCATCTAGTATTTAAACATAAACATATTCATTTGCGTCGCGGGCGCCGCGCGTCGTAAGCCCCATACCTATTGATCGTACGTGCATCCATTACTGCCACACTATATTGAACTTTATCACATGAGGAATACAGGTCAATTCCGTAAACGTTGTGGTACCGTCCTTGATCCGGAAAATGATTATTTTGAATAATTTTGTCAGTTGTAATGTAAGCATTAATAACAGCAACTTTATTTTTCATGCATGATTTACTTCATTTGATACCTTAATCCTTCAAGCGCCGTGATCTAGACAAAATATACCAAATCATTGTTCCTAGCTACCGGGGTCCCATGCGACGCGCGAAGGCTTAATCATATTATTACAAAGTATTATTAAAATAATGTGTAATTAATAATATTGCGATTCTAAAGTAAATACTCCCTTACATAGACAATTAATAATTTACACAAGACAAAAATTGTTAGAAAGAAAGTTAATAATATTGTATTCGACTGTACTCAATGTAATGTATGTAGAAGTTTACAATCAAATTTAATGGTTTTCTAGGTCAAAAGTCAAGCAAAAATTGGACTGATATTGGGCACTATTTCAAGCACAATTTTTTGAGACGTAAATTGTACCTATAGCTCGTTCGATATTCGCGCACTGAGGTGAATATGCTGGGCGTAGAACCTACGCCCAGCATACTCACTGAACGAAGCCTATAACTCCGAAGTTATTCAAGCACTGTTTTTTCTTTTTGGGCACCGTTTGGCACTATTTGGGAACTATTTTTTGAAGTATGAATTATGTTTGAAGCGTATACAGATTCTCCGGACGGAGGTGAGTATGCTGGGCGAAACCTTCGTCCAGCATACTCATCGAACTATGGCTATAACTTCGCAAGTACAAGAGCACTATTTTTTTCCTTTGGGCACTATTTAGCACTATTTCAGAACAGTTTTTTGACGTTCATGAAATATCAGGATTCCATGGCGAGTATGCTGGACGAAGGGACACGTTTCGAACGGGATTGTCCCTTTTTATAATCACAAGTCCCGTAAGGTTAATTCCCGTTCCGGGATTGAATACCGGTAGGTACTAATTTCGGTTGTGGTTCCTCATTTAGGTTCTTATAAGGGTTCCGCTATTCAATGCGGTTCTAGTTCCGGTATCGGTTCCAGTTTGGGTTCCGACGTACCGGTTCTATAGTAACTCGTATATATCGTATAGTAACCTCTACTAATACTACCTCTACTTAAAATGTGTATATGAGTCTAAGTGTTTTTTTTTAAGGGGGTAAAATCATCGAATGACTGCTCCCGCCTGGGTGAGGCGGGAGGGAGTGTCAGACTCTTACTGACTAAAAACCACCCCGTTCCTTCTCCTGCACGTCGAGCCGGAGCCCCGGTAACCAGTTAGGTTCTCCGCGACTCGGAATCGGGATCGGCCCTGTTGGGCCCCATCTGTGGTGGTCTGATGGCTCTTTGAGGCGCGCGCGGAACGCTAGGCGCCGTACGCTCGGGTCTGTTTCTGGTCGGACGGGGAGCCACCCATGCTCGCCGTCCGCAGGCCCGCGCTTACGGTGGCCGGAGATCGTCCCGCGATCCCCGATGCCCGGTGTGTCCTTCGCGATGGCTGGATTGTGAGGAGGCAGCGCTTCACTGCCTCACGCGTCCCGCCTCCTCCTTAGCTAGCATGACTGCTTCGTAAAAGGAGACGGCATCCCAGTCCTCCTCGCTCCGCATCATGACCCGATGAGTCTATGTGTGCCTCTATAGTATCTAGCCATAAAAGAGATCCGAGTTTTATATTGAAAATAATGAACACAATCTTTCAAGTGTGTTTTTACAAAACCACATAAATGTGCTTCCATATTTTCTTAAGCATTAACTTGCGTTCTTTTTTGCTTTTGCTTAGAAATAAGAACCGGTAAAATAAAACTTCCTAAAGGTTCCAATTTAGGTACTGATTCAGATACGGGTATAGGTTTCGGAACCCTTAAACACTTGTTCTTTACCGGTATTTCGGAACTGTTTTCAGTCCCTGTCCCGTTGTCCCCGAAATGAACTCTGGGCCCCAAAATTGTGGCGTTTTTGGAAAAATTTGAATAGTCGAACCTATGCGACGACCGTTCCAGTCATGACGGCTCCGCTCCAGTCATGTGTGAGAGCGATACAGACACAGCATCATACCTACTTAATTAACTCGCTAATTTTTGACGAAGTACAGTCGAAAACCTTTAGTACTTAACTTTGCCCCACTCTAGGATTTTCTCCTGTATCGTGGGTGCGTTTACAAACACACAGGTTCACAAACACATGACACCCAGACCCGAAACAACAATTTGTGGATCACACAGAGTTATTCCGTGCGGGAATCGAACCCGCCGCCGCACGTTGCGTGGCAGTCGGGCAGTCAAAAACACGTTTTGTGCAGTTAGTAATGTTAACCTGTGGGAACTAAGTCTCTGTTTACAGGTTCTGTAATATGTCTACAGCTACTAGTTGCCTGACGGCCATTTTCTAAAACCTATCTATCTGTAGATTTGATTACTGAGATACAATTTTGACACATTTTGCATGGAGCTTATGTCATAATTCTATCTCAGTAAGCAAATGTACAGATAGATAGGTTATAGAAAATGCCCGTGACTGAATCGAAATGAAAAGGATGTACCGTTTTGAGTAAAAATGGTCAAGGTAGTCGTAATGTTTGTGTAAAAAAATGTTGAATGTAATGTATGAGGATTTATAGTTAAGCTTTACGTTTTTAAATACGATACAGATTTGTTCTCTCCGGCCAATTTCGTCCTTATGAAGATAAAAGCGAGAAAGTTTACTGCTAACCAATGGTAGTCATTGGTTTTTGAAGTAGGTACCTAGGTAAGTAATTCAATTAGTTTCATTACTCACCCGAAGTGCGTCCTTTTCCCACTGAAATGACAAACAAAAAAATGTATTTTTCATACATGAAATAAACTCTAAATGTATTGCATCAACTACTATTTTATAATTACCTACTAATACTTTATCTTCGCCTCCCTTGCCCTTGTGGCCTTTTCGCTTCGCTTCTAAAATAACAAATTATTAAATTATTAAAATTGAACTGTCAACAAAATCAAACAACATGCCAATTTATGTACTGTATTTATGTTACCAATCTACATGGTAACTGGCGACAAATTGTGAATCACACCCCATATAGACTCCCTGGACAAGAGTAACTTGAAGCCAGGGTTTAAGTGACTGCAATTTGTAAGAAAGTGATCATTTTCAACTTTTCTCCGACCTTCGGGTCACCATTTATTGACTAAAGGCTGCTTAACGTAACGTAGCACCGAAACTAACACCTGTACTGTTAGCTGTCACTCGAGGGGTTGGTGAAAATATTAAAGTAATGTCATAGCTTGGGGGGTTCAATAAAATTAAGGGGATGTTGGTGAAAACGGGTTTAAGTGGTAGGCCACTTAAACACTTAAACAGACCCTAGTCAGGCCGCCCCTGGCCATCTAGTGGTACTTACGAAGTTATGACACATAATGTGAAGTATCAAATCGCTATAGGACGAAAAAAACTCATTTTTTATAGAATAAGGCGGTAGTCTAAATGAGCAGACGGATCTGATGGTAAGCAATCGGCGTCGCCTATGAACACCCAGAACACGATCGGCCTTTTGAGGATTAGGAATTTAAGGATTGTTGGGGATTCAGGGCTAGTAACCTCATTCACACAACAAAACATAACGAAAGCGTTGTTTCACGTCGGTTTTCTGTAAGGCCGAGGCGAGCCGGCCCATTCGTGCCGAAGCATGGTTCTTCCACTCTTGATTACCTACTTACTTTTAAAACTAATAGAGTAAACCCACTTAATAATTAGGTACCTGTTACAGTGATGCTTGTACGAGACCCAGAAGTTTTTCCTCCAGACTGAAATATAATTATAGACAATTACATTTTAAGTTAAAATCAAGTAATTATATAAACAAGGAATTTACCTATTATAATTACTATGGGAACTGTAATAAAAATTGTAAACATTACCGCGGCTGATCTGCCTGAAGAAGTTCCTGATTTTTGTGCTTTCATTCGTTCTGCACTTCTTGCCGATCGCATTTTGGCTATCTCTTCTCTTTTCTTACTAACTCTTTCCTCTTCTGCTCTTTCTTCAGCACTGGTTGCCCCACTGTCTTGTGCGCCACTGCCGCCGATACCTTGAGCACCCATCGCCCCACGCCCCGCGCCACCACCTGCTCCCCCGCCGCCACCCGCGCCGCCGCTGCCACCCCCTCCCCCGCCAGCTCCTTCACCGCCATATCCCTTTTTCTCTCGTCCTCCTCGGTCCCCACCCTTTTCTCGTTTACTTTCCTCATAGTCTTCCTTTTGACTTTTCTGTCTACCACGAGAGTCTTCTCTATCTCCTCCTCGCTCGGTGCCCCCTCCCTTATCTCCACCTCTGTCTCTTCCTCTTTCTCCACCACGACCTTCTCTGTCAGCACTTCGACCACCACCCCTGTCTTTACCACGATCTCCTCCTCTATCTTCAGCACGACCACCGTCTCTCGCTCCATCTGCATATTCATCTCTGCCGCCTCCTCCCCCCCCGGCCCCTCCCCCTCCTCCGCCTCCACCCCCTCCTCCCCCTCTTCCTCCTTTTCCTCTACCTCCACCTTCTGCTTCTCCAACACGATTCCTACCTCTATCTTCAGCACCACCACGCTCACCACCCCTATCTCCGTCACGCCTGCCTCCTTTATCTCCGCCCCGGTCATCATCTCTATCTCTGCCGCGACTACCCCCTCTTTCTCCGCCCCGGTCATCATCTCTATCCCTTCCGCGACTACCACCTCTTTCTCCGCCCCGGTCATCATCTCTATCCCTTCCGCGGCTACCCCCCCTCTCCCCACCCCGGTCATCATCTCTATCCCTTCCGCGACTACCCCCCCTCTCTCCGTCTTCGTCGTAATCTCTATCTCTGCCACGACTGCTCCCTCTCTCCCCATCTCGATCATCGTCTTTTCGACGACCTCGGGCTTTCCCCCCACCCCGATCTCTACTACGATCATAATCTCTGTCATCATATTCTTCGTCTTCGTCATAACTTCTCCCAATAGGTTCTCCATCTTCTATTCTATCTCCCTCTCTTTTTGCCTTTTTCCGACCTCGTTTTGCTTTTTTTGTGTCAGTCAATCCTGCTTCGCTAGCGTATGCCTCAAGAGGTTTTCCTTCAAGTCCGAATTCGTCAACCTTAATCTCAACATCTTGTTCAAGTAAACGCATCTGACGTGCCAAAATGTGTAGCACAGCTTGAATCATTTTAAAGTTGACTACATTTCTCTGTAACGATTAAACATTTTCTTTGGTGATATTAAACAACTTAAATAAAAATCGAAACTCCCTCATTGTATGTATGTACCTATAATAACGTTTCAAATTAATCTATGAAAACAGTCGTGTAAATAATGAGTACCTACTTAAATGCATAGAAAAAAATATAAGTACAGTTTGTTGGGAGCAAGGGTAGTGGTGACAGATGGTGAGGGTCACTACTTAATTGTAGAATAACAAAACTTAATTAAATTTTACCCGACCCAGGAATCGAACTCAAGACGTATCCTTTGCTCGTTATTATTTCATTTTGTAAAGTTGTAGGCAGATCACGCCACCCTTGGAATACATTTGACATGTTTTTGCTACCTACTTACATCGGCGGTCCCAAACGCTGTGTTGATGAGATCCTCGACATTCAAGAGTAACGTCTTGTCACTCATTGTGGGCTCTTCAACAAATTGTTGATTTGGCTTCATGGTGTTTACAAAGCTCTGAATACAAATTACAACAAAATGAACAGACAAGTTTAAACCATAGGTATATCTAGTCGCTAAACAAAACTTGAGAAACAGTATCAAAATTATTTCGTGAATGTTCTGTGTTGATTGTCACTCAATTTATAATGTTAAAGAGTTATTATGCGCCAGTCATACAAATGATTTAAAAACATTATGCTTGTAACCTTATTCAAGATTCACAAAAAGAAGCGTATAGATAAATCATCTAGTCGCTGAGAACCTAACGGGTAACCGGGGCTCCGGCTCGACGTGTAGGAGAAGAAACGGCGTGATTTTTAGAGTCTGACCATTCCCTCCCGCCACACCCAGGCGGGAGCAGTCATTCGATGATTTTCCCCCCTTAAACAAAATAGATAATCATCATAATAAAATTATCATCATGTTAGTACAGGTGTTGGGTACAGTCAAGTAAGTACCTACAATAGCATTCCTACGTAAGTAAGTTTTTGACAAGGAACTCGACTAGTTTCAAGAGGTCCTCGTCAAACAGGTACCGACTTCTTAGCTTCAGTGGATGTGTAATCTATATCTATACATATAATAAAATCGTAGGAAAGTGAAAACTGTACATAGAATATTTTTTAAAAGAATGCTTTGAGCGTGATCTACAATCAATACCGAACCCAAAAATATGGATTTTAGGATTTTTGTCTGTTGTCTGTATGCCCGGAATAATCTCAAAAATTATTGCATGGATTTGCTTCAAATTTTGCATGAATATTACTAACAGATCGGGTCTACATATAGGCTACTATCACGCTATCATCTACGGGGGAGGAGCCCTATACTAGGTAGGTACTGAATCAAATCTGACGACATTCGTTACCGTATATTCCCTTGATAAAGACTAATTCAAAAGCCTCAATTCAGCCAGAGCACATTATTCTACGCGGATGAAGTCGCGGGCAACAGCTAGTTTATAAATACGTTACGTATGACCAATAACAAACCAATAATAATTTGCTCCTTAGTTTTTATTTTCCGTTGGATTTTAATTTTTGAAGTCAGTTTTCTTAAACGCAATTTTTTGTGTTTAATTACCACTTCCACATTCATAATTATTATTATGTCAATAGGTACTAGCTGACACGGCAAACTTCGTACCACCTAAAAACTATTTTCCCACCTGTTAAACCTTCCCTGGACTTCTACAAACATATCAAGATCAAAATAAATTGAAGACTCACGAACGGAATTTCATTTTTATTTAGAGATTATAAAAATGGATCCATAACTAAGATCAGAGTAAATCTGATGATTAGACAAGGACAATCGAACTTGAGTAATGACTGAATTTGGAAAAAGTGTGTTCGCTATACCCTCTGGCCAGTGCAAATAGTATAATAAGTATACGGGCCAGTGTCTGCCAGGATCCTTCTAGACTAGATATACAGGGGCTCCGGCTCGACGTGCAGGAGAAGGAACGGGGTGGTTTTTAGTCAGTAAGAGTCTGACACTCCCTCCCGCCTCACATCCCCTATACTTATTATACTCTTTGCGCCTCACCCAGGCGGGAGCAGTCATTCGATGATTTTCCCCCCTTAAAAAAAAACTAGATTTACAAGTGAACGTCGTAGTTTTATTTACAAAGTTTGTATATTACTTCGGATTTGTATCTATAGTCCAGTAGCGTGCGCGTCAAAAAAGTAATAACCGTTAGCTACAACAGGGAAATGAAACAGCATTGTGTACACTTTATTGTATTTATTTATAACTTTCGTCTCCTCAACACGTAACTTCACAGAGGTTCAAACAGCAAGTAACTATACGTTATTATAGCGCATGATTTTTTGTACAAGACACGCCGCTAGCTAATACAGCGAGAACTATCAAAGTAAACATAATACTGAACTCTTATACATTTCCGGTACATCAAAATGCTGGTAACACTGATATCGAGACACGAAAAGCATAAAAAAACTGTTGCTTTTATTTTTTTCAACAAAAACATGTTACTTCGATTAAACTCTAATAATAACGTGGAATGCAAGAGGGTACTCGATATTAAGATTTGTCTAACACGCGAAGTACAAACGGGCGTAAAATAATTGATTGTTAGTGTATAAATAGTATGTATATATTTTTATATAAATAACAACTAATTAACTGCGAGCGTTGGCGCGGCGGGCCGCCGGCATTTGTTCGTGTATTTACAAATGGAGCGGATTGTCCGGCGACCTGCCGCGCGGCGCTCCTTTCAATTTCAACAATTGGAATTACGAATTCTGCATTGAAATACGAGTAATAATATAATTAATCCTATTCACACTACGTAGACTTTAACACATTTATTTATGTCTATTTAGTGTATTAACAATACGCTCTCGCGTAGCACTGTCGACTATGGTGTAGTTAGAGCGACCACGCCAGTAGTTTCGATCTCCTAACATTAAGTAGAGGCAGGCGTGGGCTGGTGCGGTGATGGCGACCGAGGTGACGTTTAGTCCTCGAGGTTGCGGAAGGTGGCCGCCATGTCTTCCAGGAGTTGGTCGAAGTCTGCCTTGATCTTAGCCTCGCCTTCTTTCACGGGGTCCTTGAACTTCATGGAGGAGAGCTGGTAGAGTATGTTGCCCATGGCGTCACGGATGACGTTCCAGGTGACCTTGTTGTCGGACTGAGCGGTGGACTCCACGGCGTGTCGCGACATGTCGTAGAATGCGATGATGTTCTTCAACATGCCCACGGTCTTGTAGAACGGACAGAAACGATCGTACGACGAGTAGCTGCGGAAGACAGACAATACAACTTTGTTACTCATTGTATCAAACAAGTTATTACAAGTTGCATCACCTAATGGTAAGCGTTCAACGCCACCCATGGACACCCGCAACACCAGAGGAGTCACAGGTGCGTTGCCGGCCTTTTAATAAGTACTAATTACATATTTATATTGTAAGTTAATTACCTGTTTTGTTGCAAGAAGTCGTCTTTAAGCAGCTTGGCGACCTCGAGGGTGATTTTGTCAGTTTCGGCAAGCGATGCCTTACCGACCAGCTGCACGATTTCGGAAAGATCCTCTTCTTCCTGTAGGATCTCCTTGACCTGGTAGGTACAAAATCAAAATAAACAAACTGGAATACCATAACAACATTTGAGGATATAAACATAGATAGAGCGACGCATACCTTGGTCCTGAGGGGCACGAACTCGGGGTAGTTCTTGTCATAGAATTCGTCGAGCGCTCGCATGTACTTGCTGTAGGAGATGAGCCAGTTGATGGCGGGGAAGTGCTTGCGCTGCGCGAGCTTCTTGTCGAGACCCCAGAACACTTGCACGATACCCAGCGTGGCCGCCGTCACGGGGTCGGAGAAGTCTCCTCCGGGCGGCGACACGGCGCCGACGATGGACACGGAGCCCTCCCTGTCGGGGTTACCCAAGCACTTCACTCGTCCGGCACGCTCGTAGAAGGAAGCCAGTCGAGCTCCCAAGTAGGCGGGGTAACCGGAGTCGGCAGGCATCTCAGCCAGACGACCTGAGATCTCACGAAGAGCCTCGGCCCAACGAGAGGTCGAGTCAGCCATCATGGACACGTTGTAACCCATGTCACGGAAGTACTCGGAGAGGGTAATACCTGGTGACATAAAATCATATTATTATAACATTCTATTACACAGATTCTATCTCAATAGTGGTATATAATGAAAGCGAAGTGTAAGTGAACAAAATAAGTTACCGGTATAGATGGAAGCCTCTCGGGCGGCTACAGGCATGTTGGAGGTGTTGGCGACGAGTGCTGTACGCTTCATGATGGACTCGGTCATGCCGTCGATCTCTACCGTCAGCTCGGGGAAGTCACGCAGTACCTCAGACATCTCGTTACCTGCACCATAACACTACAAATTAACTGACGTTCTGCAAGTTAAATATATGTAAGCACAACAAAATCTTGAAGTCTTCTTGTCATTAAATATTGAATGTGCTATACAATATATTTATACAATGGTACATACCACGTTCACCGCACCCGACGTAGATGATGACGTCGGAGTTGGAGTACTTGGACAGAGCCTGTGAGACGACAGTCTTGCCACAACCGAAGGCGCCGGGGATGGCCGTGGTACCACCCTGGACACAGCTGTACAAAACAAACAATCGTTTTAATTTTTAATACGAACATTGCCTGCATGCAGTAAACTACGAGATACGTGAGGTAGTACTCACGGGAACAGAGAGTCGAGGACGCGCTGGTCCGGTGAGTAGCGGATGGTTGGCGGGCAGTTTCTCGGTGATCTATTGCAGTACATTACTAGGTACGTGAAGTAGTACTCACGGGAACAGAGAGTCGAGGACGCGCTGGCCGGTCAGTAGCGGATGGTTGGCGGGCAGTTTCTCGGTGATCTATTGCAGTACATTACTAGGTACGTGAAGTAGTACTCACGGGAACAGAGAGTCGAGGACGCGCTGGCCGGTCAGTAGCGGATGGTTGGCGGGCAGTTTCTCGGTGATCTATTGCAGTACATTACTAGGTACGTGAAGTAGTACTCACGGGAACAGAGAGTCGAGGACGCGCTGGCCGGTCAGTAGCGGATGGTTGGCGGGCAGTTTCTCGGTGATCTATTGCAGTACATTACTAGGTACGTGAAGTAGTACTCACGGGAACAGAGAGTCGAGGACGCGCTGGCCGGTCAGTAGCGGATGGTTGGCGGGCAGTTTCTCGGTGACGGGGCGCGGCTGGCGCACGGGCCACACCTGCAGCATGGAGTACTTCTCCTTCTCGCCGTCGAACTCCGTCTCCAGCACCACGTCCTGCGGCACGGGGCTCGTGTACGTACTTCAAACGACTAACACACGTATATCGGACATTTTTGGGACTGGATTAATAACTTCTACTTGAAGTCCGCAAGTTGCGACAATAATCACCTTTCTTCGTGTGAGAAAAAATCTTTTCACAGTAGTGAAACATATAAGTATACTTATGTCATGATATTTTCACTACTTTAATACTAAGTGCAATGTCTATTTTGCACCCATGCACCTACTACAATACTTACAGTGACTTTGTAGTTGCCGGGTGGCGCGATGTAGGTGACGGTACCCTTGGCCTTGGGTGGGATCAACATCTTATGCTTAACCAGTGTGTTCTCGTGTACAATACCGTACAAGTCTCCTCCGGTGATGTGGGAACCGACCTGATGAACAAATATTTAACATTTTTTTATTTATTTCAGTTATACAGCAGTAAATGCATAAAAACAATAAAAAATGTTTTATACATGTTGTAAAACCAATTCTTTACTGTACCCACCTTAACACTCAAGGGGTTGAATTCCCAGGTGACATCACGTCCAAGGGAAGGTACGTTGACACCCTTGGGGATGTAGATGGACTGTGTGAGCTCATTGATGTCCTTCAATGGACGCTGGATACCGTCAAAGATGGAGCCGAGGATACCGGGACCGAGCTCTACAGACAGGGGCTTGCCAGTACGCAGTACGGGGTCACCTACTGTTACACCTGATGTTTCTTCGTATACCTGTGTTTAACATTGTCTCGATGATGAATTACGATACACATACGACCTATGTTTGAACGAATTCAAAAAAATAACTTTTAACTTTGACCTCTTTGTAAAAATATGACGTTATTAAGAACTTGTCCGATTTTATCTAAAAAATCAGATACCTAACATAGGTACTAAAAATCCCGGGTTATTCACGTGAAAATACTGAGAAAAGCTCTACTAGTTTCGAACCACAGAGGGGTTCTTCCTCATGAGCAGTCCCTTTCCTTCCTTCCAGTTTCCTTTCGTCAGTATTTTCACGTGAGTAACTCGGGGTTTTTAGGTGTTTGTCAGATTGTAAGCAACTTTTTGTTGTTTTTTGTAGAGTGCATTGAGAAGCAAGTACCTGGATGGTGGCCATGTCACCCTCAAGACGAATGATCTCTCCGACCAGCTCGTGGTACCCGACACGCACCAGCTCGTACATAGCCGATCCGGACATTTTCTCCGCCGTGACAACTGTCGTAATCATTGAAATTCATTATTTTTGTTTATGTTCAATCAACATAACAATTATTTTTAAATATGTGGTTAAGAGATGACAAACAGTATGAAATTTTTATTTTCATCAGTTTATTTGGACTGCCTCGCTGGCCGAGCGCTCGCAAGTTCGATTCTCGGGTAGGGCAAAGTATTATAGGGTTTCTTAAAAATTCTCAGAAGTAGCACTGAGTCTGGAATTGTGCCCGGTATATGGAAATAGGCTCACCCCCTATTACATGGGACTCATAACATAGTGAAAAGTGAGTGTAACATTGTAAGTAGTTTTTTTTTAAGGGGGGAAAAATCATCGAATGATTGCTCCCGCCTGGGTGAGGCGGAAGGGAGTGTCAGACTCTTACTGATTAAAAACCACCCCGTTCCTTCTCCTGCACGTCGAGTCGGAGCCCCGGTTACCCGTTAGGTTCTCCGCGACATTGTAAGTACAGTGGCATAATGTGCATCTATGCCTACCCCTTCTGAGATAAAAGGCGTGGTGTGAATCACACCACGCCTTTTATCTCTTTTTATCACACCGTGTGATGTATGTTATTTGGACTGTCTCACTCAATAGTTATCTCATAACAAGACAAGTGAATGTTTCATCTTTTGGTGACATTATACAATTTCAGTAATTGAATAAAGTTCCTTTGATGATAGGCTTGCCTTTTACTTATTAGTTTTATGAGAAATTATAACTTTGTATGATCTAACAAATAAAAAAGTCCATGGTCTGTCTAACACGAGTGTCTTTTTTATTACAATTTGTTACAATACAATTAAAACTCTTCCCTATGAGATTAATATAAAATATGTCACAGTACATCCGTATGGTGCATAATAAACAGAAACTAGTGCCAAATACGCCTTACAATGACGTAAGAAACGTTCACAATGTTGACCTATATTTCGTGAAAAATTGTGACCTAGATATTTATCGAAATTACTACTAAGAGATATCAAAAGGCTTCTTTCTTGTTTTCTTTTGCTGAATCAGATCTTAGCTTAGTAATAACACAAAACATCACGCCTTTTGCTCCTCAAAGGGGCTGGCAGAGATATAAAAATTTCAGACATTCAGGTTCTCAACATAATTCTCTGTGTGTCTAACATAAGAAACAGACTCAATACTCCCTGTTAGACAGTTACACTTGCACCTACTCGATTAATAACTAGGCAAGCAGTCACACGTTGTAACGAAAGAAATAAAACATGTACATACCGGGACCGGATACAGCGAATACGAATCCGAACTTCTCCTCCTTATCCTCATCAGCGATTGTCTTCAAACCGCTTTTGCTCATTTTGAATTATTAATTCTTTGCCTGCTGAAAAATAGTTCACATTACTAAAAAATAGACAACGGTTACATTAACATCATTAGTGTTATAAAAGAGTCCACAATTGTACAATAAAATTCTAGTTATGGTCTCGACTGCCAATAGAAAATTGTTAAAGGCAAATCATTTGCTAACGTCGGTCACTGATGACCCCCATAGCATTCAATGTGTTAAGTGAACCACTTCACTTATAACACCAACAATATCTGTAGAGTACTTGATGACACTAGTTAACATAAATTATCAACAACAGACGTGTAAATTAAAAAAAAATACAAATTGACAACGCAATATGAAGATCGCACTTGATTCTGCCAACATTTGTGCAAATTAACTCAAATATGTTAAAAATATAACCACATACACAAAAATTTTTCTTAAATCTACTAATTTTAAAATTCAATGACACAGCTATAGTTTCAGTGTAAATAAAGACAATTAAACCTATTGCCACTGCAGCTGTACCTTGTAGCTGATCAGAGTAAAACCATAGACTGACAGATCAGCTGACCTAGCTTTTATCAATGAGTACTGATAAACAGTATCATCCATCAATGTCAAATGTAATTTTTTTAAGAATATTCTGTCATATAATATTATGTATGATTTTATGGAAAAATTATTCATACAAATCAGTTATCATAATAACATTTTTAATTACAAACTTTATCCTTGATGTAACTCCATAGATTTTACAAGCATCTATAGTAATCACTGTTTGATACAATAAAAATTGAAACTGATAAGTTAAATAATTTAATTTGTGTAATCACATTATTATAAGATCTCTGTCTTGTTTATAATACCTATTGTTCAATGAATTTTAGCATAAAATTTATCTATTTTCCAGTACAAATAATGTTTATCTTAGTAAGTTTCTACATTCACCGGTCATATGACCTAACATATCATTTGATGCATTGTTCATAATTTTAATCACAAAAGAAGAGTATAACAGTTGGGAAAGAGTTTCCCACTTTTACATATTATAATTGAGACAAATGAAGATTATCCACTATCATGTATCTTGTCACCCTACAAGGGGTTGCTATGTGTATCCTACTATTACACAATTATAAGTAGTCCATTTACTGAATCAGATTCCAATAAGAATTAAATGAGTCAGTCAGCTGACACTGACCAAGTGTTTAATTTAGAAATAAGAAAGGAGCTGATCCTAGTTAAACAATTGCTTACACCTAACACTGCTATTATCACACATAAGCTTAGCTTAATTACTAGATTAATGAAAATGTTCATGGATCAACCTCTAGTATCAATTTACGCGGCTGCATAATATTGCAGGAAACCAGTATATACGGATAGTTAAAGGACAATCTCAAGTGTTCTGATACAAATCTCATCACATCACATGATTATTGGGTGGAGGTGTAATTAACTAAAGAAAGCTACATTTACATCCAAAAGTCAATAATAATGTTGAATTTATACATAATTCGGAATAAGAATTAAACTGAACGAAACTAGACTAAAGCAAAACCCAAAAAATGCTATTATGCGTGACATTACATGGTTTCAAAGAAAAATACTACGGCAGAATCAGGAACAATCTTACCAAAATTTAAGGAGAAAGGAAGAATATCCACAGTCTATAACACATGCACCTATAAAAACAAGCTAAATAAAGTACGATTTACAATATTTAATATTTAAAATACAACTCACAGGACGAGAAAGATGGAAAAGACGGACCGAGAATGGCGGAGGTTCACAACTTATCACAAGACCAATGATAGAAATGAAGTCAGCTGACCTAAGTCTATGCCTCATTGTCTATTCCATACACTTCATCGATTTTCAGTCTCACCTCACATTAGTTGTCTATAGTATCTCAAAAACCATCACGCAATTTTGACCACTATTCTTCGGTGGTAGTGGCTATTTTTGTATGAAATAAAAATAGCGATCTCTCTGTGTTACCATATAATCTTTAACTATTTATGGTTTACGGAAGAATAAAATAAAACTAACAAGGAGTTGGCTTCAGCGATACGTCCTCTCCCTACGACATGGGTGATGGGCCTCAGTTTCACTCAGTAGTATTACTGAATAAAAAAGGATGTTACATGAGGCCTGCCTACTCTTTCGAGGATTAAAAGGTGTGATGTTCTGTTATCTTAAGAAAATGCCCCCGGTGATTCAAATAATTATTCATTCACACATTAATTCCATATAAAAAACCTCGATCTACAAGTAATAAAATTTTAAATTTAGGTCCTTTTAAATTTAGGTCCCTATTAATTATTAAAAACATTTTCGCTTTCAAGATAGGTAAAGGGCATTAAATTAATGTTAAATGTAAGGATAAGTAAAGAGTTGATAATTTATTTAATTATTCAATCTCTCTTCAAATAATAAAGTTCAAACTTGGTCCAAACACAGATGTTTGTGAGTATAAAGCATAGCTAAGCTAAATTCAAGACGACACGGTTGGTGGCTTACTTACGCCCACGCCCATTCTCGCATTGCGCGTCGTATCGTCGTCATCATATTTTTTTATTATTTACACCTGGCAATACACATTGACTGACATTAGTCTTGTACCTAATAGTTCGCGATAAGATCACTCAGATCAGTTCGCCGCTCCTAAACGAACTAGTTCGCTCTTTTAGTTCGTCAGCTCCCGACTCCCAGTTGGAGTTGGAATTGGAATGAATCAATGAATCGCATAAGAACTAGGAAGGCAATGGCAACCAAATCGCTCCCTAGTTCGTCAGCTCCCGACTCCCAGTTGGAGTTGGAATTGGAATGAACCAATGAATCGCATAAGAACTAGGAAGGCAATGGCAACCAAATCGCTTCCTAGTTCGTCAGCTCCCGACTCCCAGTTGGATTTCGAATTCGAATGAATCGCATAGGAACTAGGAAGGCACTTTCAGCCAAATCGCTCCCTAGTTTTGATGCAAGTTCCTGCACGCAATGAAATATTAATAATTTTCAAGTGAGATTTATTATGTTATCGCATTTTTTAGTTCGGTCTTCACCATAGACTATACATACAAACGACTTCACAATCCTTGTACTTGTACTTAGTCTTGTACTTTGAAATACAAAGGGAAGTAAGGAGTTGGGAATGACGTGAACTAGTTCGCATGTTTTGAATGTGGAAGTGCTCTTTTGAACTAGTTCGTTCGCGAACTACACAAGCCTAACTGACATCTTGTCAAATCGACGGCATTCGACGGGAAAATAACGCATGCGTTTTTTGCGAAGACAACCGCATCCTTTGTTTTCTAGTTTTCTGTTTTAAAACATATTTCGCAAATTTTCAAGTCGTGAAGGACTTGATTGACAAAATATAACATACTTTATAATTAGTGTAAAACACAAGCATATTCCAGTATTATCATAAGCATTACAAACTTATTTCGTTGACAAATTAAATGTACGTTGACTTATGGACGCGCAATAATGGGGCGACTATTGTGATTATACTTACGAAGTTTCTTTTTTGCAGGAATAATAAAGATATTCAACTGAGTAAATCATTATCGTGGCTGTTACGGCACGGAGCAGCGAAAGAAGGTTTCAAATTGAGGTATATTGCGTAGTATTTTATAGATCTCGAAGTGTACACACAAGTTGTAAGTAGACATAAATACAAACATTGAATGTCACTGTAGAGTTGATACGCGACACAACGGTCGCATTTCAAATTGGTTACGTCAATTATGCTGTGTTTGCATTATATTATTGCCCCAAATAGAACATCTGTTGTTAACACGGTTGTCGCGGAGAACCTAACGGGTAACCGGGGCTCCGGCTCGACGTGCAGGAGAAGGAACGGGGTGGTTTTTAGTCAGTAAGAGTCTGACACTCCCTCCCGCCTCACCCAGGCGGGGGCAGTCATTCGATGATTTTCCCCCTTAAAAAAAAAAAAAAAAAAATTGTTAACACGGTTCGACTAATATCACTCACGCTGCAGTATGAGCAAGTATTAACAATCGAGTAGGCCATGGTAACGGTGTAACATGGTTTTAACACAAGTTCTTGCCTTTGCTAAGATCAGACAGCTGTTCTAAGTCAGTGCTAATATACCAAATATAGTGTTTCAGGCCTCTGTTAATAGTTGTAGGTACTTGGTTGATCTTACATTGTTGACAAATATGACATGAGAATAACATGTTTGCACATTTGAATACTAATCAAATAGATATTATATTATAAATAGATACCCGACGGTATGTCCATTATGCCCTGGAAGCTGGGAAAGTCTTTGGTGTGGGACGCAACCTGTGTCGACACCCTTGCACCTTCTCATCTTCCAGTAACGGCGAGTTGTGCTGGTTCGGCTGCTGCCTCTGCAGAAAACCTCAAGCGGCGCAAGTATAACAACCTTGCTGGTAGTTATATCTTTGAGCCGTTTGGGGTTGAGACGTTAGGTCCGTGGGGTCCGAGTGCGCTTAAATTGTTCAAAAACATTTCGAAACGCCTGGTCGACACATCTCGTGACCAGAGGGCTGGTCTTTTTCTCGGTCAGAGGTTAAGCATTGCCATACAACGTGGCAATGCTGCCAGCCTTCTGGGTACTTTCCCCACTGACGTCGATGCGGACGAGTTTTTCGATGCCTTATAAATAGTTTATGTAAATAGTTGTTTTTGTTTTTTCTATAATTAATTTTAATCTTTAGTTGTATATATTTAATTTAGTAATATTTAATTTTAATTTTATTTAAGTAATAGTTAGTTTTAATTTAAGTTTATTAATGTTTCAATAGATATTTAACATTTAATTGTTTAAGCATTTCATGTAAGCTTCTTAACTGGTGCTTTTTCTATAGCTCTTATTTCATCTATTAAAAGCACTATTGTTTCAGCCCTGAAGGATATTTAGAAGTAAACAAAATATTATTACATAAAACATTTAGAGGCAAATACAACACATCTGACATTGAAAGAGTTGTTAATAATAATGATAAGCAGAGGTTTAAACTGCGAAGGAACCTATTTACTGACTGTCTAGAGATCAAAGCCAACCAAGGACACAGTATTAGTGAAGTTACTGATGCTGAACTTACACCTGTCACTGAGGTTCTCATTTATATATTACTAGTTGACTTGTTGTGGCTTCACTGCATGGAATTTATAAAATTTGTCTTTAGTAAGTTCTCATCTTAGGATAAACAGTAGCCAATATTTCATTTGTTATAAGAATAAGTCAATTTAGGGAAAACTATGTCTCTCTTCTGTAGGATACATGGACCAAAATATACCTCCTAATAAGAAATTGAACAAATACCCACTAATATTTTATTTTTCATTTTTCAGCCCAAATACAACACTGTGATTCATGGCACATATTTAAAATGCTGGCCAGCAATAAAAAATGAAGGGTTAAGTCGTATGAAGCGGAAGCACATACATTTAGCAAAAGGAACATTGGATGATGCTTCCGTGATCAGTGGGCTACGACGGGACACTGAAGTCCACATATACATAGATCTCTCTCGGGCGCTTGCAGATGGTATTAAATTCTTTGAGTCAGAAAATGGTGTCATCCTAACCAGCGGTAACAAGAACGGATATTTGGAATCTAGATACTTTGAAAAAGCTATAAATATTCGAACTGGTAAGTGTTACAGCAATTTTATTTTCTTTATTTCACTTCAAATAATTAAATATAGAAACATGCGCAGGTTATTTTTGTGTTTAGTAGACATGAATTATCTTCTACTATTTATGACATTTTCGCCATCAGTCTTACTTTTAAATATCATGTTGAAAATTAAACAGTTTTATTTAGTTTGCCCCATATGTTTGGGCAATTTAGTAATAAAAATTCCCATGGTAATAGATCAATCTGACTTTTGGTAGACTTTAATCTTGATGACCATACAAAATTATTGTCTAATTTCTGATACAACTGAATGGGGCTCATTATTGATATGAAATTAAAAGACTTGATTGGTATTTGGTGGAGGTAGAGTTCATTTAACCCATAATTCACCAAGCGGTCACCGGTGACCGCTTTCCACTAATATTACATTACATTATAGACCTTATTTCTTATGTTTAGAGAATACTTTTGTATGACCAAATTTAGGGGATGGATATCAACGGGTTAATACATGTTTCACATAAAAAATATATTTTATATCTAACTTATTCATTGCTGCAGTGAAGCAATCTACTGATACTATCTAATTTCTGTTTCCAGTTACTTATTGATCTCCAAATAGCTTTGTTAACATTCATACTAAAATATTTGTGATAATTAATTGTTGATTTAGTTATCATTAATGATTTAATAACTTATAAGTATTTATCTAAATAATTGAACTTATTTAATGCATACACATGAATGCATTGTTATCATTAGATAATATTGTTTACAATACTTAGGTTTCTTAAAATTGTAGTCATTAATATTGCTCTTTGCTGTCGCCTCGTATTTGGGTTTTGATTACTGTTCCATTATTTGTAAAAACAATATTTCACAGTTATACGTAAGTAAAAAACCACTACCTGAACCCAGCTAGGCTTACATTTTGTAATATTTTAAACAAGCTTTTATTTTGCTTTGACAATTTTTTGTCAATACTTTATTATTTATTTTGTGCCCTTTTTTTCTAATGTATTCGTTATTATTATTTTTCTTAGTGAATGATAGTACTTACATCTGAAACTAAGCGTGCAATGGTTAATTCCAGGTAAGCCCCTGTACCCATGAGCCATGGACAGAGCCGGGCAAGTGTCCACTCCGACGGCGTCAGTGTCGACGGGCGCGGCCCCGCGGCCCGGGGCGCGCCGCCGCCCGCCCGGGCCTGAGATGCCCGACGCCCACCCTCATACACCCGCCTCGCGCAGGGTTCTCGTCTCTGGTAAGTAACTAAAGGAATCTTACATCGTCATTTCGTTTATACCTATTTATCAACTATAAAATATGGCTCACTATTACAGGTTATTCGAACTACACGCAGCCGCAAGATTTACTTGACATTTTTACAAAATTTGGTAATGTGAGAATAGATAAATACAACAGTTGGTCTGCCACTCTCACATACTCCAATGAAGACGAAGTCAGAGCAGCTTTAAGTGCGAACAAGCGACTCCACGTGTACGGACACTTCTTGTCAGTGAAGCCCTACTCCACAAAGTTGTCGTCCGAGGACAGTCGACCGCCACATCAACCGCCCACGCCGAAGCGCGAGTTTCCGCTTAGCAAAAAGAAAGGTACTTGTAATGTTTTCTCTAACAGAATCACAAGTGTATAATAATCATAACAATCTATGTGATTGTTTTTTTAGGTAGGAGTGGTAAGCTTTTATTTAGACATTGGCGAATAACGAATTATTGGATATATTAAGAAGTTCAATTTTTATTGTATTCCATAGGTGTCATATTGGAGCCCAAAAAGATCGATCTGACGGGTGACTTCCACACACAGCTGGACAACATCCTATTTGCAGTGAGACTCAAGATGGAAGAAGTGCAGTCTCTCAGCTTATTGTATTCTGACCTCGAGTTAGCACTGCAAGCACACTGGCCAGGTTATTGAATTATATTTTTCTTTGTTATTTATAAAATATACAGTGTAGTTTTCTTCAGATATAAAAATATTGTTCTAATATTATGTTCACGTCTAACTTGTTTTACTAATTGTAAATATGTTTTCGATCAGGTTGCAAAGCAATACCATTCGGTTCTATAACGACCGGACTGGGCATCAAAACGAGCGACGCGGACTGCTTCATAAACATCCCGGGCCAGTACCGCATGCCCACCGGCAACTACGTGAACAAAGCCAAGCGAGTGCTGCAACAGTACCCCGGCACCTTCGCCGAGATACTCGCCATCCCCCGCGCCAACACGCCCATCGTGAAGCTGTACCACATCCCCACGCAGACCAACTGCGACGTGACGTTCAAGTCCCCGCTGGGCGCGCAGAACTCGCGGCTCCTGGCGCTCCTGCTGCACGCCGACGCGCGCCTGCTGCCGCTGGCCGTGCTGCTGAAGTACTGGGCCAAGGCGCACGAGCTGACGGGCACGGGCAAGCTCACCAACTACGCGCTGACGCTGATGCTGGTGTTCTTCCTGCAGCAGACGCCGGCCGTGCTGCCCGCCGTCGCCTGGCTCCAGCGCGAGCCGCGCCACGCCTACATGGTGGACCACTGGAACACCGGCTTCAACGCCGACCCCGCGCAGTTCCCCCCCAGCGCCAATACTTCCTCCATCTCCGAACTTCTCGGTGGCTTCTTCGAGTATTACTCCATTTTCAATTTCGACGAAATGGTCGTTTGCCCGTATCTCGGCTTTCCCATCAAAAGAGAAATATTCAAAGACACGGCCACTGTACCGAAAGAATTCGACCTCTACAAGAACAACGTGTTGAACAACTACGTCATGCCGATGAGGTATCAGACCGCGATGGTTGTGCAGGATCCTTTCGAACAATGCCATAACGTTGCTTCCACGATCACCAGTAAATTAGCTCTGGATATCAAGACTTACTTCAAATTTTGTGCTAACGCATACGAAAAGGAGAAAACGAATGCATGTCAAGATTTCCTTAAAATTATTCTATTGCAGAAACCTAAACTGATTCGTGGAAAAACTCATCCTGAATACAGAGTAAACTTGTTCCCTAGAATAGTAAATACCATAATTAGCTTCGACTGGAAGTCGGTAGTCAGAGACATGGTGATGGAGATATTTGAGAACATGTTAAAGATCAAGCTCGGCAAGGTCGAGGAGAAGGTGAACCCCGATACTAAGAAAGAAAAGGAGAAGTATAGCGGTGCAATTACTAAACCCATATGGAAGAGGAAGTCTTTCTCCAGGCTCTACAACCAAATGGATTTGACATTAGAGGAGAGACAAGGAAGGATCACTCAAGAAGTGATTAATGTAGAAAAGCAGGACGTTAATGTTCAGTTCCAGTTGACCATGACTTACTGTCATGAGCCAAAAAGCGCCGTCATCTCTATAAGGCTCGGGTCTGGGGATCTCGACGCATTCAGAGAATTTGGCAAGTTCTTTATATCAGTGACGCAGAATTGGGTAACGGAGTTATTGAAACCTTTCTCGATGCCCAATTGCAAGGACACTGCTACTAAAATAGCTGAAACCTTAGAAGCCAATAACCATACTAGTGAAATTGATTCCGATGACGATGAGGAAGAAATCGTGCTTCTGCCGAAATCCGGGCCAGACGCCACAGACACAACTAGTACCACAGCTGTATCATCGCCACAATCGAGATCACGGGCACAAAGTGCCATGGAGATATTAACAGACAGAACCGAAAATTGTCTGATAATTAAAGCCGACCCTCAAAGTAACGAACCTTTAAAAAATAATAGTAATGAAACTACACCAAGTCGCACAACAGAAGTGGTCAGTAACAATACAGACAATCCCTCTATCAAAGGGGCAGATAAGTTTTTGCCGAATACCACAGAAAATTCGACTATAAATACAGAAAATTGTGATAAAAAAGACGTAACTTTGACAAAAAATGTAGAAAATTTCTTTAAAAACGCCGAAAGTTTGGTAACAAGCGAGGCGGGCGCCAGCAACAAGGCCACGCCCGCGCCGGTAGCCACCAGCAGTGACGTGAGCATCGCCTGCGCGCTAAAGTGACACAGAGACTATGTTCTGTTTTGAGACGTTAAGCTTTTATTAACTTAGTGTAAAAATCGTTCTATCAATAGACATAGTGAATACAAATTTATTTTAATATTAAGCTAAGTCACTTACGATTTATTTTTATGCGGTTTGTAGAAATTTTAATTTCAACTAAAATTGTTGTTTAATTTTTCCCTCGTATTGAAAATATGACTCCTAACCACGAAAGTATAAGCCTGCGTTAAGACATGCGGGAATCGTGCGTTTATGAATCGCGCGGTTTCAAACCGCTAAATTGTGTAGCTAAACAGACACGCGCGGTTAGTATGCGATTTCGTGCGGGTCAGTTTCAAAATGGAGGTCGACGAAGAAGTGTGTTTACTGTGGTTGCTCCTAAAAAAGAAAAGAAAAAGACGGTATTGGGTGCATCCAATATTACGTGACCGACTAGTACATGGTCAGTTCGTAACATTATATCCCAAATTAAGAATGTATGATAACAAATTTTTTGACTATTTGAGAATGTCAATAAAATCTTTTGATGAACTAATTGAACTGATCAGGCAAGATATTTCATGCTCTGAAACGCATTTGAGGTCAAGCGTGTCACCGGAAGAGAAACTCGTAATAACTTAGGTAAGATTTTTTATTGTTCTTCAAAATCAGCATAAATATTTTCTATAACTGTAGAGGACTGAGAGCCAGAACTAAATTGCGATGGTGACGGTGCCGGAACAGGAGGAGATGATCCAGATGTAGTAAAATATCCTTGCAGGCTTGTATACTGTTGTCCTTGCCAATACGTAGGTGTGATCTGCTGAGTATTGTAGCGAACAGGGGGTAAGCTTTGTCCTTTTTCTATCACTTGAAGTAATTCAATTTTGGTTGCTAAACGCCTATTTTCTGGTACTTTTCTGAGTTCTTTATATAACGACAAACAAAAGAGTTTGTCGTCATCTTGCTTGGTAATACTATTTTCTTGAAGTTCATTCTGAAAATGTTTTCGTGACTCGATACTTTTTTCTATTAAAACAGCTATTTTTTCTTCTGGCACTTTTGTTTTCTTACGTTTAGGGGGACGTACAAAGAGTATAATAAGTATAGGGGGGGACGTATTTCAGTGGCTTCGGTTACATTGGCGTTTAGTTCACTTGTCTCCTCACTTTGCCTTTCATTCTGTTCTTCAATATTAGTTGTAGTGTCTTTATTACTTACACTATTCTGCAGGAAAGATAATCTTGAAAAATACATAAGTATATGCCCGATATATTTACGAGCACCTGAACCAGAAGGAGTTGTTTTTTCTTTTTTGTATTCTTTATTGTAGCAATCTCGTATGTTTTTCCATTTTTTTGAAGTTGTGTATCTAAAAATAATAACATTATTAATAATATTCTTGTTTCAGATATCTTGGTACGGGTTGTTCATTTGGAGAACTAAGCTACAATTATCGCCTAGGAAAATCGACGATTACTGGAATTGTCCGCGAAGTATGTAAATCATTGTGGAATAAGTTGGTAAACATAGTCATGCCCGAAGCGACTGAAGATATCTGGAAGACAATAGCACGAGACTTTGAGAGATATGCAAATTTTCCAAATTGCATTGGTGCTATAGACGGCAAGCATATCCCGAGTTATAAAGCCTGTTGATTCGGGTTCTTTGTATCATAACTATAAACATTACTTTTCCATAGTGCTCTTAGCACTTTGCGACGCCAACTATTGCTTTACTTATGTTGATTGGGGCTTATGGCAAAAGCAGTGATTCTGCTATATTTAAAAATTCGGTTTTTTATAAACGCCTGACAGAAAAATCATTAAAAATACCAACACCTAAACCAATATCTAATGTAGACCTAACACCAATGCCTTATGTTATAGTTGGAGATGAAGCCTTCGGCTTAGCAGAAAATTTAATGCGCCCATATTCAGGCAAATGTTTACCATATGAAAAAGGGATTTTTAACTATAGGTTATCGAGAGCCCGACGTAATATTGAGTGCACTTTTGGTATTTTGGCGAACAAATGGCGCATCTTTCATAGGCCTATAAATGTAAACATAGATTTTGCCGAAGATATAATAAAAGCTTGTGCTTGCTTGTGTTCTACATAACTATGTGCGGACTAGAGATGGTCTAAAATTTAAAGATATTTTATCTAATGCACCCATGACTAATCTCAATACCTTGCATGCGGGAAGAGGGACACCGTCATCTTTGAATATCAGAGATAAATTCGCTCATTACTTTGTGAACGATGGGCGTGTTCCATGGCAAGACACAAAGACATAGCTGTAACTAACATACCGTACTTGTAATGTTTAGGTACATAACTAAATGTAAACAAACGAAATATGGTAATACCGTTGTGCCGAGTTTGTTTATATTTATTTAAGTACCTAAAGTATACGGAGAGTATAATATACGCTTCATAACAATAATTATAACATACTTAATTCTGTCAATTATTTTTTGGTGAATAAACCTACTTACTTAAAATATTCTTTTTTTCCACCGTGTCTTCGCAATTTCCAAATATCTCCACCAACTCTTGCCAAGCTCGGTTCTTGATAATTTTATTTGAGTAATCATCACACTGAATGTCCCATATTGCAGGAACAGGACACTGAACTATTTATTGATGAGGTGGAGAAGAGTCTCCACCTCATCAATAAATAGTTCAGTGTCGAAACGATCCATGGCGAACTCACGAACAGTGACGTGCTCACCGCGCGGTATCCGCAACGCAACTGAACGCGAAGTAAAGACTCCATTGTAATAGAAACGCGCGGGAGCAGCGCGATTCTATTTTCTGGCGGTTGGGTTGCGATAACCGCGCGGTTATATCTGAACGATTACTAACTCATATAAATAAGACCCGCGCGATTTCCATGCGATTCTATAATCGCGCGGTTCCCGCCGTGTCTGAACGAGCACTAACGATAAGGTTGGTGCCATGGTTAGGGTTGGCTGTTGCGCAACGTGTTATGGGTTTGATTCTCGCAAGGAACATTTCTGCATGATCCACATTTTCAATTTTTCCAAATTGATCTCTTACCGTAGTGATAGAATTATTTCTATGGTTCACAGTTCATCTATTATTTTAAATCCTTGACCAAAACAAAAATTCAAGTGTAAACGAGATTTTGGCATTTCTTTTTCCTACCGAATCTGTAGTGGCACGAGTGGCACTTATCCAATTTTTTCATGTAGGTCGTAGAGAGAATAGAGGTAGACATGCTCTTTGAATAATAATAATTGCAAGGGTGAGATGACAGATATTAGCAAAATGTGTATGTGTGAGCAGGACATAGCATAAATTTTTTGTCTCTATTTGCGTATCGGTTTTTGTTGTTTGGCATCACTGGTCATTGATGGCAAACAAACTGTGGTGTCAAGATATTTTCGTTGTTAAAAACTGTGAAACGCATACTTTGTGTAATTTGTGACTTTATTGATATTTTAGAAGGTAATATTTAGTGTCTAGTGATGGTGAATTGCTGTATAAATGGCTGTAAAAGTCGTAGTGAACGAAATCAACCAAACATAACCTTTCATCGGTAAGTAGCATTTTTTACCTATTACAGCCAATAAATCAAAGAAATATTGTACTCAAGACAATTTTGTGTCAATATTAAGCGAAATTTATTGATAATTTCATCTAAAAATACAATAAATTCCTAACTTGATTTTTGTACTAACCGACCAAAGTGGGAGACATTTTATCTATGTTACTACATGTCATGTCATTTGTTAATAGTCTGATAATACCTTGACAGGGATACCAGCACTTAATTATTTTTACCTCACATTTAATTTTTACTTTTCTTTTAGATTTCCGAATGAACCAATTTTAAGAAAAAAGTGGACTGAGTGCACGGGTCGAATTAACTGGCATCCAAGTCGTCACTCCCGAATCTGCTCACGACATTTTGAAGCTAGTTGCATTCGACAGAAATTAAATAGTACTCACTTAAATCCACATTCGATACCGACTCTTTTCATTCAGGTAAAGTAAATTTATTATACACCACAATTTGATTTACACGTATACCTAATTAACTTTGATACTTAAACATTTGTTGTGACTTTATTTCTTGTGACACAGAAATAATATTTTAAACATTATTTGTTGTTATTACTGATGACTTTTTTAATATTATTACATGGAATATATATTAATAGTAATTTAATGAATTATGAACTTTATGTATTAATTATAGTCTAAGAAATGTATAATGGAAAGTTGAGCTACATGGAATTAATTTAAATGGAATATACATAAACCTAACTAGCTGTGCCCGCGACCTTGTTAGCGTGGACTACAGGATTTTTAATTTATATTTTCTAAAATGAAAGTGGCCTATGTTACTCCTTATTAATCAGCTATCTGCGAACAAAAAGTCCCGTCAAAATCGGTCCAGCTATTTCAGAGATTAGCCCGGACAAGCAGACAAAAATTGTAAAAAATGTTATCTTGGTTAATTTACCGTATATATATTCATGTGCAGGTAGTAAAAAGTTTATACAATATTAGTTCAGTTATTTCAATATTACAAAAAGACGCTCCAATTTTATTTATATGTATAGATAGATTATTAAGCTACCAAACAACGTAAAGCAGATGCTGTAAAACTAACTTATTTGAAAAATCATTAATTATTGATTATTTTAGCAGTTAATCGGACATTCGTGTCCTTTTTGTTTCAAATTTCAGGTCCAACCGGCTTTAGATCAACCGAGTACCTCTAAATGTGATACTTTGGGGGTTGATATGCAAGCAAAGGATTATTTGGTACTTACTTATTTAAATGTTTTTTTTTAATCTAAAAGTCGTATATTCAGTATTTTATGTATAGGTACTTATTTATTTGGGTGATAAATATTACAAATTTAAAACTATAATCATATTTTTCAGCTTGACGGTTCATCCATTACGGATAGTCATGGTCACCTATCTTTACCATTAGAAGTTGCTATGGAAGTAGAAATAGAAAGTACTATGGTGAGTTTATTCTTGTTCAGTCTTTATTATGGAAACTAAATCTTGTAAATCTTATACTGCGCTATTCCTGCTGTTTTAGCTGTGTATGTGTAGCCGTTTATCTACTTAAACATTACGTTACCATGTGATTTAAATCGTTAAAGATGTAGAGATATTTTATCATATTTAATATTTAAGGTAGTTGTAAATAAGTATTTGTTGTCAGACATATTTTTTGTTATATTTCAGACGCAAGAAATATTACCTATGGTGGCAGCGCCGGAACTTGAGATGACTCCTCGTAAAAAGAAGTTAATTAGCAAATTGGAAAAGAAGTCAATATTAAGTGATCATAGAAGGAAGAAATTAGCAGCTTTAAGATCTAAGACCTGGCGTTTGCAAAAGAAAACTGCTGAACGATCTACTATAATTGAGGAATTAAAAACTCGTTCATTAATCAACCAGGAAGCTGCTGACTTGCTGTCTTCGATCGATGCAACCAATCGAGATTTCTTAAAAAGGTTTTTGTGTAAAAATATAGCTGAACGGAAATACTCGCCTGAACTGCGGAAATTTTTAATTTGTATTAAAAGTGTAATTAATTTGTACGAAACTCAAGTGATAAATAATAACCTTCAGTTTTTAAGCACTTACAAACTAAGTCAAGATCACTCGGAGTATTTTTTTAGTGCCATTAGAGCCAAAGGAGGGTTTAACAACAACCCTTCTGCTAGACAATTAAAGTCGGCATTTAAAAGAATGTTAGTTCATGGGGAAATGAAACACATTACGTCAGGAAATAGTATACCGTTACAACATATAAATATTTTAACATTGACCAAACCAGAAATAGCAATTAACAAAACGTCAGAAAAAAATATAATTCAGAATATTTTGATGAAGTTTTAATGAAGGATCACGATTACTTAACTGATCCAAGTCTATTGACGGAATTTTCTAAACATGCTATAGTATATATTGCTGGATTTGTCGTAAGCAAACTGAAAAAAGAGCTTTCGTGCGAGGAATGTGTGTCTACTATTATATCAGATACTAAATATGCTAGTCTACAGTTACAAAAAGACAAAGGTGGATTATGGTACCCCTCAAAAGATATTGTAAAAATTTGTGAAATTTGTGAGATAATATTTCGTAAAAATCGAGGTCTAAATAAAAAAAATGTTCTTATTGTGCTCATGCAAGAAAGTCTTAGACGTTGTTTGGGCTTAACATTATTTTTTTAAATATCACATTTTAACAGCCAAACTTTCCTTGACTGTCAGTATTCGCTCTTAATTAAGGCTATTAGTTTGAAATATTTCTAAGTTCGTACTCATTATGCAACTAAAAAGCTTTCAGAAAAAACTGATAAGGTCAGAAATTTTTATAATAAATTAGTTTTATTTAAAGGTCAGTAATCATATAACGGTGGATCCATAAACGGAAAAACGCTTGACGCCTCCCTAAACAAGGCTTAAGAATTATTGTATTATGTATATCTTCTGTATTTCTATTTTATTATGTATTTTGTTATTCAAAGTTTTGATTAAACTATAATTTATATACAATTATTTTTATTTGCTTCTAAAATTATGCCACATCTATAATACGCGCGCGAACTGAATTCTTTCAGGGCCTGTGACAAAGCGCGTAAATAAATGTGTTAATTAATCATAATTCATACACATAGTTAGACAAATCATTGTCTAACTATACTATTGAGCTGAAATATAATAAAATTACAATTACAACTCATTTGTTTTCACGTTTCATCTTCACCCTGGTCGCATTCAGTATTCGCGCGAGTGCTGTTTTATTTGCCACAGTACTGTTAACTAATAATCTTACAGCACTTGATTATAAAGTTTTGCTATGAGAGTAACCTGAAATGTGAAAATAAAAATTACCTGTTTCATACAAAAATGCATAAAACTGATGTTTTATTTCCTATCAAGTATATATCAAAACGTTCCCCTCTTTGAGGCGTGATTGGAAAGACCTTACGGCGTCCTTACCTTCCGCATGACTCAGGTTCTCACCGGACACGGCAAGTTCGGGAGGTACCTGCTGCGGGTGAAGGCGGAGGTGACGTCCGGGTGTCGGTACTGCGCTGACCACCCAGAGGACACGGTGGAGCACACCGTGGAGGTGTGTCCCGCTTGGGACGAACATCGTCGTGTCCTCGTGGGGGCGATCGGCGGCGGTGATATCTCGCGCCGGGCCCTGGGCCTGAGGAGGGGTGGCAGGCGGTCGCGTCCTTCTGCGAAGCAGTAATGCTAGCAAAGGAGGAAGTCAAGCGCTTGAGATAACGGCGTTTGCGTCTCAGACGCGACCGTCGCCGGGGATCCCGATCCCGATTTCCGACCTCCATAGCGCGAGCTTGCGGGTAGAGAGCAATGGGTAGCTCGCCGCCTGACCGTCTGGTAGTGATCCGGACCAAGCCCAAGTCGTCTATGGCGTGCACTGTTCCCACGCGTCTCAAAGAGTTTGTCTGCAATTAGTACGGGCCCAAAGGGCCGAAGCCTACTGGGGACTGGGGGCGAATCTGAAAGGGCATGCTCTGACCCCAGTACCACAGGCAAGAAGGAACGGAGTGGGATTTTTTAGTCAGTAAGAGTCTGACACTCCCTCTCGCTCCACCTAAGGGCGAGAGAAGCCATTTGATGATTTTAACCCATTTAAAAAAAAAACATCAAAATACCCCGGCCCTAAAATTATAAATACCCCGCCCCTTGAAAGTCTAATGACGATTTTATTAATTGAATGACTCGTACGTAACGAATAAAGTACTAGATTACCCACACGATTGGGTAAAAATTTAAGTATGGCAATATTAATTACACATAGCTGTAGTAACGTACTTATGTCAAACTATCGCTATCTCATACTGCATACGCTGAGGACTTGTCTACCTATATTCTCTGTCTACGATGTAGGTATAGACAAAGTACATTACTCTATGGATCGGACACAGACACACCAATTTTGACAAGTTTTGTGAATGACAAATGACAGCTACCTGACTGACAGATGGAATGAAAATAAACACGTTGAAATCTTGAGAATTTATTCATTTACAGTAGAGGGATAATTCGGGTCGCATAATATTATTTAGTGAAAACTGCTGGTCATAAAAAAACAACATGAATTGGGAAGGTAAATATAACCATAGGACCCATTACACTGACTATTTTTAATTTCTTTGATAATGATTTGAAAATGTAGTGTACCTACCATTATCAATCAACGTTTTTCTCTTTTAAATTACTTTACTATTTCAAATAGTTCTGGTAAAATGTGCTTGTGATAATGAAATAAATGTTTTTGAACTCTACCTGCAACAAATTCAAATAATAATCACAGATTTGAATTCCCTTATATCAAATATATCACATAGTTAAACAAAATACTTTTACCATAAATTCCTTCTAATGTGTAGTTCGTCTTGTCATATATATCCCTTTGAACATAACTGTAGACAGTTAAAAAAGGAATGTTTTTTACTCCTTTGTTTTTAAATATCGATAGTCATGATGTTATTTTTGTTTATCAAACATAGTTAAATAAAAAAATGTATGCCCAAATACTGATTTCTACGGCTACCCAATTTTAAGTTGTACTTAAATATTTCACTGAAATATTGTAACAACTGCCTCGTTGGCCGAGTGGTCGCAAGTGCGACTGCCAAGGCATAGGCAAGGGGTCTCGGGTTCGATTACCAGGTTGGGCAAAGTATTACTGGGTTTAAAAAAATCTCAGTAGCAGCACAGAGTCTGGAAATGTGCCCGGAATATGGCAATAGGCTCACCCCCTATTACATGGGACTCATAACATAAATAGTGAAAAGTGGGTCATACTTCTGTGTGCACCTCTGCATACCGCTTCGGGGATAAAATGTGTGATGTTATGAGTGAATATTGTACCATATGTCTCATTTTACAAAGAATTTGTAGTGACTGATCTATAAATGAGCGTGACTTAAAAATGAGTAGTCTTTCAGTATTAGGCTTAGATTAATAACGCTGTTAATTTGAAACAATTAGGTTCTATGTTTGACAAACCAGATCCTTAATACAATGTATGTTAACAGTGAACAATTGTTGTATGAATGTTATCTGAAATAAGATTCAGACATTTCAACTTAAGCTGGTAATTTCCTTGACCTTGACTCTGGTCTGTGTTGGTGAATTTTTTTTTTGTGATTTTACATCTTCACATAGTGAGAATAAAATGATTGTGCTCCAATTTTAACAAATATTATACACATGAATATAGTAATTTAATATGCTTCAGTATCTTATAATTACAATTCGTGATAACTTTACTATTGGAAACAGTTTCTAATTATATAGCACACAAACATTCAATCTATATGTTGGTTTAATGACTTTAATCTTTCAATAATTGCTCTCTTACTTGATTCCACTTTATTTTATAGATGATGACATAATGGATACATCAAATCTACAGTTTGTTGGTGATTTTGATTTACAAGTGCAAGAAATTTTGTCATATGTGAGACTGACTGCGGAGAGAGTACATAGTCTGAAACTTTTGTTTGATGACTTAGAATTTGCACTGCAGCAATTGGCGCCTGGTACAGTATCCATATAATTAAATTTTCTCAACTGGTTTTAACAATACAATGATATTACACCATTTACTCGGTACCATATTTACCGTAAGAGCACTCGGAGCCTGTGCGGCCAGGGAGTCCTTAGGAGGCACCTAAGGGTTCGATTTCCGCACGGAGCTGATCTATTTGCTAATCTTTGTATGTTTGTTAATGGACATACGAAAACATTCTAGTGCGGGGCAACGGTAAAAAAATGGAAACATTCCAAAAGGGCCCGAATTATTATGTCCTCAGGGCGTAGTCTTAGATGGCCCTGCATTTACTATGTAACAAGTTGGGTTAATACAAAATGTGAATACTTTGTGTGATCTAGAATTCCAAACCTAGAAAAGAAAGAAAGAAAAAACATTTATTCAGCACCAGGCATGATGCAGCATAAGTAAAGATAAAAAAACAATCAAAGATAGTGTGGCAGTGAAAGTAAAATAAACAGTGGGTAAAACTAAAGGATCAGAAAAGAAACATGCTAACAACATGCCTATGCTAAATGGTACACACATGTGCGTTACCCTAGCCTAGTTGTCTAGATGAAGTAAATGTTTTGCCTTATTTTGTATTTGTTCTTTCATCGGTCGCGGAGTTATTCGAGATTCACAACATTTACATCATGTAAACAATTAATTTCATAGCTAGCAATTATTTAAATATTCCCATTAGAAAGAAAAAAATATGGCCGGGGTAACGTTACCCCAGCAGGAAATGTTGTTGTGAAATAATTAAAAAACTATAAGCGCAACCAGTGGCGTGCAGTCCATATAGACGAAAAGGCTTTGCCTACCTATAAATATCGTGAATATATAACATACATAAAATGTACAAACGCGTTTATTAAAATTCAATAATATAATAAAAGTTTGTAAAAAAAACGGCTAACATAAATACGCGCCTTTGTAAAGCAATGAATACGCCCCGCACGCACCACGCATGCGCTGCTATTCCTTAAATCTTGGCTGGTAGTTGTGACGTCACGAAAGTAATGTACCAAAAGTATGCACCGCGCATGCGTGAAGTTCACGACCATGGTCACGGTACAGAATAACCATTCATAATTATATTACACGATTCCTTTTGCTTGACAAAATGTTTGCAACTAAAAAATTAGAGGACCGTTCGTTTATCACTTGGAAAACGATCGTATTTTATTAAGAATTCTAAAACAATATAACAGCAACAAGTTATTGTATTTTTAAAAACAATTAAATCATAAAAGGATTTAAATTGATAAAATCTGTATATCGTAAAGTACTGATGAATGGAGTACACCAGCGCCATCTATTGAATTTTTTGTTGAAACTTCTGAACTCGTTCGATATAATGCGAATGTATTTTTATAATTGCGTATTTAACAAATATGTTTTAAGTGTTTTAATTAAAGCTTAAATTTTTTCCGCTTTGTCGGTTTATGAAAATTTAAACGAGGAGTTGTCTTTATTATTATAAAAGTTAAAAGGAAGTTATTGAAACTTCAAGATGGCGCCATTTACAACGTTTCAAATTATATGAATGAATGTTTTTTAGTATGAAATATTGGTTTAAGACGATGATGCAATTTCATTTGAATTACTAAATTAACCTTTGTTTTTTTGAAATTAAACGCTGCATTATCTTAATTTTTAAGCTACATTTTTTTTATAATAAACACTCAATTGACTATTGGTAATGACTTCAATTCATTTCCAATGTTTTCGGCCATATTGTTTTCATGTGATGTGCGATCGCTTTGTTTATGTTTTCGTTTAAATTATTAGGAAATAGTTTTAAACATAAAGTTGCATAAATGTGTAGTAGTAGTTAAATATATGTGTAGGTTTTTCAAATAGTGTATTTGTTTATCAGTTTCTAGTACAAGTACCTATATTATTCGATTGTGAAGTTTGTGTGAATAATAGGTAATTTTATGTGTTTATTGAAAGTAAAAACAGTAAGATTTCGCAAGAAAATGTCCTTTATAGGACTAGATTCAGGTAATGACCATAGGCAGAGGTGTACTCGAGTTACGAGAATTGACCCAAGTAAAAGGTAGGTAATGTAAATATGTACTTACTATAATGGATCTGTTATTTGATTTCTTGTTTATTGTTTGATAATTCTTAAAAATATCAACTTAGACTCCGGGTTGTACTGATTCACATATTAATTCATATTAATAATTATGTAATGTACCTCTAATAATAACAAATGTACCGCATAGACTCAGGTCGGCCACAGCCGGCCGCGCTTGTTATTGTTTTGTTTGTTGACATAATGTAGGTACCTACGCTCTTAAATTCGTAATATATTATGATTTTGAACAGATTGATTAAACTTAACAATTCCATAATGAAATTTGGTTCATCAAATTTATGCTTCATTATTAAAATAAATAATAGATCCTTCATTATTTGTAAGTTTTGTTGACTTAATCAATAGCTGATGAAGTACTTCACAAAAAATACGCGAGATGTCAGTGTATGTAATTTGGCGAAAGAATACACCACAATATTCTTGAACGCATTTTTCAAAATGTATTATGTATGTACATGTACCTGTCTTGTGTGAGTATGATTGTATGACCGGCGGGGGGGGGGAAGGGTTTAATCATACGATATTTAGTTGCCTACCCTGTCTCGAAAACCTGTGCACGCCACTGAGCGCAACAAATTTAAAAATGTGCGCAACAATTACAGAAGCTGTCATATACACTACCGACAAAAAGTTTGGAAGCACCTTTAATTTTTGTTATAACACATAGTAAATCGCTATAAGCGAATTTCATCGTTTTCGTAGTTTAATATACTATCATTACAAATTATTTTACTGTATTAGGATTAATCGTTGTGGTCTTTTCTTAGAGATATTGATAAAAATTACAATAACTTATTGATGTACATTTTTCCCTATTACTTTATTTAATTTGCTGAGTACCCTATAACCATTTTTCACGCGTCATAGCTTATTGTAGGTAGTTAATATAGACTGTCATCTCTATTAAAAATAGTGATTCGTTATTTGCACACCGTCAAATTGTATTTTTTTTCTGTACAACTACAACTTAAAAAAATAGTAATTTCCTTATTTTGTGGAGAAAAATGGGCAAAGGAAGACAGTTACCTATTGAAACACGATCGGTCGGTCGGATCGATTATTGTTTTAAAAAGTGAAGGGTATTCTGAAAGAGATATTGCTAAAAAACTCGGTATATCGCCTAAGGGAGTTCATTACACACTTGCTAGACACCGGGAAACTGGCAGTTTATCGGATCGAAAACGGAGCGAAAGACCAAAGACTACTTCTGCAGCAGAGGTCAGGTTCATAATAACGACTTCAAAACGTAATCGTCGACTGACAGCACCGGATATCACTCGGGAGTTGAATAAAACGCGATCCAATAAAGTGTCAGTTTCTACAGTGAAGAATCGTCTTTCATCTGCTGGTCTGCGTGGTCGTGTAGCAGTAAAAAAACCATTATTACGGACAATACATAAGAAAAAACGCCTGCAATGGACAAAACAGCATGAACATTGGACAGTGGAACAGTGGAAAAGTGTATTATGGACGGACGAATCAAAATTTCAAATCTTTGGCTCTAATCGACGAGTGTTTGTGCGCCGCAGATCCCATGAACGAGTATCTGAAAGCTGTTTGGTGTCATCAGTAAAACATGGTGGTGGTAACGTTTTAGTCTGGGGGTGTTTTACTGGAACAATTGTCGGAGATCTTGTTAAAATTGATGGAATTATGAGGAAGGAGCAGTATTTGCAAATATTAAGAGATCATGCTTTGCCTTCAGGGATACGTATTGTGGGTGAACCATTCGTGTTTCAACAGGATAATGATCCCAAGCACTCAGCTAGAATATGCAAAGCCTATCTAGAAGAACAGGAGTCGAATGGTACGCTTGAACTGATGGTGTGGCCCCCGCAATCACCTGACCTATCGCCTATAGAAAAATTATGGGATGAGTTGGATCGAAAAGCTAAAGAACGTTTGCCACATAGCACTAGAGAGTTGTGGCAATATCTACAGGAAGCTTGGAAAGAAATTGGCACCGAATATTTGATTAAATTACTGGAGCGAATGCCTAAAATTTGCCAAGCTGTTATTAAGGAAAGGGGTAGTCATATTAATGAAAATCAATTATAAATTATGTTTGTGTTTAATAAAGAAAAAAGTGGTTTTATTTTGTAGTTTAATTGTTGATTTAATTAAATACCTAATCAGTACTGGTAAACTATATTTTCCTTCAAAGATTATTAATATCTAAAGTGCTTCCAAACTTTTTGTCGGTAGTGTATATGGTCATTCACCATTTTCGACAACATCTAGCCTGGGTAACGCACACGTTACACACACAGTGTAGGCTAGGCATACAAGTCACGAGCCGCGGAAGACTTAACGGGTTGCCGGGGCTCCGGCTCGAAGTGCAGGAGTAGGAACGGGGTGGTTTTTAGTCAGTAAGAGTGACACGCCCTCCCGCCTCACCCGGGCGGGAGAAGTCATTGGATGATTTTTTCCCCCTCAAAAAAAAAGGCATACAAGTCACCTGGTCGTAATTTTCAGGGGGCAACCTTGTAGTGACGCACGGACTATCTCACCAAAAATTATCCTTTAGTACCTAATTGCAGTCTAAATATGATTGTGAATTTTTTTCAGGTTGCCAAATAGAACCATTTGGCTCTGTGGTGACTGGGCTCGGGATAAAGTCAAGTGACGTGGACTGTTACGTGGCGCTGCCGCCAGGCGAGCTGCCCAGTCCTGAGCATGTCGTCCGCGCTAGGAGGATACTCGGCCGGTACAACACTAAGTTCACTCGGCTACTAGCAATCACAAATGCCAAAGTTCCCATAGTCAAGTTTCTCCACATCCCTACTCAGTGTCATTGTGATGTCAATTTCAAAAGTCCTGCCGGAGTGCGCAATAGCAAACTACTCGCTTTCCTACTGCACTGGGACAGACGAGCCCTTCTCTTAGCCATTCTGATCAAATACTGGGCTAAACTAAACAATTTTATAGGCACCAATCGGATGGGCAATTACGCGTTAATGATGATGGTGGTATTTTATTTGCAATTGAAGAACATTTTGCCCGCTGTGTATCGGCTGCAGGCCAACGTGCCGTCCTACATGGTGGACGGCTGGAACACTGCCTTCGACGAAAGTATGCGCGGCGACGGCACCAACACTGAGTCATTGTACCACCTGATGGGCGACTTCTTCAAATGCCTTAGCACATTCAACTTTGCTGAATTTGTAATTTCACCGTATTTAGGGCGCGCGATCCCTAAGAAATGTTTCGAAAATTTTGATCTTCCGGACGAGTTCCATTTATACAAGCAACATGTTACAGTGGATGTCCGTAAAAAAATAAATATAAAAACCAAAGTTTGCGTTCAAGACCCCTTCGACCACGCAAGGAACTGTACTGTTGGCGTCTACGAAAGGCTGGTGGACAAAATATTGTTTCACTTTAATTTTGCGGCGCATAAGTTTAGCGAACAGCCAAGTCACAATTTCCTAAAAGTTATATTGACGCAAGATCCAAACAGTCGGCCAATTAGCAAGGCGTTACCGCCGCATCTACTTAAACATAATAAAATACAAAAAGCAAACAAAACGAAACAGAAGCAAAAAGGGCTGCGCACTGGTTTATCGATGCTCGCAAACAATCGCTCAGCAATCACTGTGTTGACGAAAGGAGACATATCAACAAAGTAAGTCAGTCATCGCGTCTGAGTGTAATGTTGTCGATACCTATTGTGTACCTGCATTACTGCGCGTGCGTAGCTAAGTGAGAGAGACCGCGACAGACTGCGCGCTGCATAATATTATGTGTAACATATGCCTGTTGAGGCATACTAAATAATAATAAAATATTTTTATTAGAAGATACATATTATATACATAAATATTTAAAATAGAAACACAGAAAAAGTGAAAAAAATGACTTCGGAGTTTGGATAAATACTTAAATATTATACTTAGATATATTTGTATAGGTGGGTACGTATATCCATTAGTATTTTTCCCAATCTTAATGTGACATTTTAATACCAATGAAAGTAACAAACATGAAAAATAAGCTTAAAGCATCTTATTGTGTAAACACAGTACTACTGTTAGTTACGGTATCAACTACACAATAAGAATTTGAAATATTCATGATTAATATGACACATGACTTGTAAAAACAGATAAAATAATCATTGATCAGTGAACTTACTTGTAAAAAGGCCTATTAAAGTTGATATTTAAAATGTAATTAGGTTAGTGTTTTATAATTATGTAAGTAGTTACTGATTTTGTCGAAAAGTCTTCACATTTATGGTTCTTCCGTGGACATAGTATTATTATAATTTCTCAGGGGTTGTTTAAATTATTTTAGTAGCTTTGCTGTTTAACATATTTTAAGTGTACCTATAAAATTCAGGTTTTTTTTAGATTCAAAAGAAAAAGTAGATAAAATGATTCGGGAATCACGACAATTTTTACGTAAAATGAAACTTGTCCTTTTCATTTAAAGTATATACTTATCACGACCTGACCCAGCATCTCCAAGATGTTGCCTACATCTTCTTACCCCTTGTATTAGGTAGGTAGCTAGCTATTCTAGTCTTCCACCATTATTGTAAGTATATACTACTTACTAATACAAATTCTTTATATTGTAACTCTCGTGAGACATTAAACTTAATTACATTTGTTTACCGGCTTACTCACATTATTGTCTGACGAGGTAAGGGGTCATCCAAATTACTTCACATGAATTTCATGATTTTTTGTCCCTCCCCCCGTCCCTATCACAGCTAGTCACATTCGTAAGACTCCTCCCCTCTAGAGTTACGTCATTTATCATCATCGTCATACGCATAGAAATTATTGAATGAAAACAGCGATTCCAAAATTTATTTCGCGCGTAACACTAGTACTGCGAGTGGTTGACAAAATGTGACGACACTAAGTTTAGGATCCCTCCCACCCCTTCGTCACACAATGTCAAAAGACTGCCTTCCTCCCCATCAACGCGTGACGTTATTTATGGATGGCCCCTAACTCGACTAATTTCAAGCGACGCTAGGGGCTCATAGTCAGCTGAGTGAGTTAATGTGACGTTCGCTGCGTCATATGTCGCGCAATGCTGCTCATGAATGTGAGCTGCTACGTAACTTAAAACTAAATTATCCTGTCAAACAATCTTGTTACGTGAAAGAGCCGTGAAACATATGGAATTAATAGAAATAGGTATTTCCTCACACAGGAACTTATTTTTGATCTCAATGGATATAAGTCAAGTTGCTTCCAAGTACTTTGTACTTATAATAATAAGTACACAATGTAAATCTGATTTTTAATGTTAATTAGCTCAATATTATAATCGTGTAAACGGAACTAATAATTTGATTTAAGTAATAACAAATGTCAAATATACGAAAATTGTGAACGATATATTCGTCTAATTTATTGCTATTTGGCCTCTCACTAAATCATAGTAGGTACGTTTTTTTAATAGCTTTGTTTTTAAAAAATTCAGAGCGCTTAGTACAAGTTTATTTTGCGTCCAGATCGAAATGTTATTCGGCGCTCTGATTGGAACAAACTCGTACTATCTGTTTACGATGTCTTCATTTACTGCACCTACGTACTGTGACAGGTTCCACGTAAAGCGCCGCAAAAACTTTCTCCTAGTACGAAGCCCAGCCCAGCGAAAGGCAATAAATTGATTCACTGAGAGCGAATACTATTTCAAATTACAGGTCCATAATACATTATTCAACATAAAACATAACATCACGCCTTTTATCCCCGAAGGGGTAGGCAGAGGTGCACACAGAAGTAACACCCACTTTTCGCTATTTATGTTATGAGTCCCATGTAATAGGGGGTGAGCCTATTGCCATTATTCAATAAACTAAATAATACACGTTTAGACTGTCCTTATTATATTTCATAAACCAATATTAACTAATTAACAATATAGGTAGTGAGGTGCAATAATAACATTATATGCCCAAAGCCCGTCGGTCAACCTACTCAGATCTTTATTTAAATTTTCGACTTTATATCGAAACAATAAAGTTGAAATTTGAATAAAGAAAAACAAATGTGTAAGTTAACCTGGCATCTGTACCATCTTCAAAACACAAATACCTCGAAGTGTGTATTATACGACTCGTATCACAACGCTAGTTTATTCATTCTACTATCAATACTACTGATACTACTTAATTAATAGTGTGTGTTAGTAAAAGGCACCGTTTTGTTCTTCACCAGCCACATGGAATCGATCACTCGTCCGTGGAGGTCTACGGACACCTGCAAACATAATCAATTTTCAATTTTATTGCAAAACAATTAAGTTTACTATACAAGTTTATAGTAGTTGATGGTGCATTTTGAGTCGGTTAATCCGTTTAAAAAGTTGTATAGTACTTTTCCTGACTTGCAACGACTAGAAACCAGGCTCTTTCTTTACTGTCATTGTCAAAAATCATTGTGTGCGTTACCCAGCCCAGATGTTGTCGAAAATGGTCATTTGAATCTTATAGATAATTAGTTGTGCGGCTTCTGTAATTGTTGCGCACATTTTTAAATTTGTTGGATTTATAGTTTTTTAATGATTTCACAAAAACATTTCCTGCTGGGGTAACGTTACCCCAGCCAGACCTTTTCCTTTCTAATGGGAATATTTAAATAATTACTAGCTATACAATTAGTTGTCTAGGTGAAGTAAATGTTGTGCCTAATTTTGTGTTTGTTTTTTCATCGGTTGCGAAGTTATTCGAGATTCTGCTGAGTAACGTTTTTAGTTTTCCTAAATATTTAAAATGGTTAAGCGGATTCTTATCGTATTTTGTACATGGCTTCTTAGGAATTAGTTAAAATATGGTCTGCAATAAAACCAACTAAAATAATACATAGCTCAAAGGTTATTTCATTAAAAAGAGAAACACTTTAATTGGTCCCAGCACTCTCAATAAGAGCTCTAAAGACATACTTTATTTTTTTTTATTGAAAGGTAATATAATCATTTCAATTGAACTTTTAAAGTATTATAAAACTTATACTAAAAAACAATCACAGATTAGAATTACAGATCGTAAATTAGCTTTTTTGAAATATTCTATCATTTTTTAGTTAAATTATAGATTTTAGTATTCACAGTACACAGTTACAGTTTTATTTAAATATACACATATTGGACTCCGTAATGAGCACAGACAATAAATAATATACAACGGTTTTTTTTTTTCAGTTAACACTAAACATACGGTGCGTACAGACTATATAACATGACACGAAACGCACGCGCACTCTACAAGATATATTATATGTGAAGAGCATGTTTACTGCGATATGCAAACAATGCGCCCTTTCAGTCCACCCCTTCCGCGTCCCACCGAACTACATGTTATAACAGTAATTTTTGATAAGTATGTGTAACTGGAAGATAATAATAATGTCTTCATAGTTCAGATAATATTATATTATTACTGTATTTAACAGTGTACGCGTCTGTACCGAAATTGTAAGGTGTAGCATAGTAAACATTTCAAAAGATAGTATAATGTTCTGCGTTTTCGCTTTTTCGTAACCACCTAAACTTCAAATTCAAATTTTCAAATTCAAATCATTTATTGCGAATACAGGTCAAGGTAGTATAGATGTTACAGTAGTTATTATAAAATAATTTGATCAGCTACATTCTGCCAATTAGCATGCAATACTTTTTGTGAAAATTACAATTACAATTTATTATTTATTACTTACTGTGATGTCGGTCAATTGTGGGTACTTTGATAACATTAATTATTGTATGTGTGCGGCAGCCAGTCTGCGAATATACGCCTTGCAGCTAAGTCGTTGTTTGATTACTATCCCGATATTTCTCAGTGGCGACGATCAGTATTGAATCACACGCGAAAAATAGTGTTAGCTTGCTAAAATGTCGATCGGAAAGATTGCGGAATTCAAAGTGCATAATGACGATTGGAGATTATACGTGGAACGCTTAGAACAATATTTCTTAGTGAACAAAATACCGGATAACTTACAAGTACCGACATTGATAACGGTGATGGGAGCTGAATCCTACGAACTTTTAGTTAATTTGTGTACGCCGGAGAAGCCTAAAAGCAAAACATTCACGCAGATCACGGAAATTATGGAAAAACACCTACAACCTAAACCTAGTGAATTGGCCGAACGTTATAAATTTCGACACAGAAAACAAAAAGAGGGTGAATCTATATCGGAATACACCGCGGTTTTGAAAAAAATGTCTAAGACCTGCGAATTCGGTTCCTCACTCGAAGAAAGTTTAAGAGATCAGTTAGTTTGTGGCATAACTAATGAAAATATACGACAGCGGTTATTTGCCGAAAGTAAGCTGGACTTCGGCAAGGCGTATAAGTTAGCAGTTAGTATGGAGGCGGCAGAGAAAGACGCGGCAGAGGTGGTTGGACATGGAGGGTCGGCCAGCGAGACGGCGGCGGCAGCATCAGTGACGTGTCAAGCGATGTTGACAACGGGAGCACCACGGCGGAGTGGCGCAGCGCCGGCTACACGCGGTGCGCGTGACGTCAGCGGAGTGGCGCGGGAGGCCACTGCGCAGACTGCGAGGCGGCGAGCGCCGCGCGCATCGGCAGCGCCCGCGCCCGCTCGGCTGGGTGAGCGTGCGCAGCAGCAGTGTCACGTGTGCGGTGCGAGTCACGACGCAGCCACGTGCAAGTTTGTGCGTTACGTGTGTAGGGTGTGTAATCGACCAGGACATCTGCGACGCGTGTGCCCGAATTTAACAGGACACTTCAACGTAGACATTAATCCAAGTAAGGATGATCATGGAAGTGAAAGTACGGAGAGTGACGAGGTAATTTTTACTGATGTTTGTAAATTATCTGCTATAGAATGTAAACCCATGTATCTAGAATTAAACGTTAGCGGTAAAAACATTAAAATGGAATGTGACACCGGTAGTGCTATCTCATGCATAAGCCATGAATGTTACATGAGATTATTTAATGATTTATGTCTTAAACCCTGCCAGCTAACACTTAGGTATTATACGGGGGAGTCAGTCAAACCACTAGGAGTTATAACGCCAACAGTAAGGTACAAAGATACATGCAAGACGTTGGAATTATTTGTTGTGGAGAATGGGAAAACCATTCTTTTAGGACGGCAATGGATGGCCGAATTAAAAATACAATTACCTATTGTAAATTACGAGTGTAATAATGTGACTATGTTCAGAGATGACGTTTTCGACCTGTCTGCTTTCAGTTCCAAATATTGTGAGGTGTTCGCGGACGGTCTGGGCCGGTTCACCGGTGGCAAGGTGAGCGTTCACGTGCGGCCGGGCGCGCGGCCCGTGTTCATGCGCGCGCGCCCTTTGGCATACGCGCTGCGTGAACCGGTGGAGCGCGCGCTGACCCAGCTGCAGCTCGACGGCATTCTCTCGCCGGTGGAGCGCTCGGACTGGGCGACTCCGATCGTACCGGTCGTCAAGAAGGACGGTAACATTAGGATTTGTGCTGATTACAAATTAACTATCAATAAAGTCATAGAAGTTGACCGATATCCGCTGCCTAGGGTCAGTGGCGTGCAGTCCATATAGGCGAAAAGGCTTTGCCTACCTATAAATATCGTGAATATATATAACATACATAAAATGTACAAACGCGTTTATTAAAATTCAATAATACCTCTATAATAAAAGTTTGTAAAAAAACGGCTAACATAAATACGCGCCTTTGTAAAGCAATGAATGCGCCCCGCACGCACCACGCATGCGCTGCTATTCCTTAAATCTTGGCTGGTAGTTGTGACGTCACGAAAGTAATGTACCAAAAGTATGCACCGCGCATGCGTGACGTTGACGACCATGGTCACGGTACAGAATAACCATTCATAATTATATTACACGATTCCTGTTGCTTGACAAAATGTTTGCAACTAAAAAATTAGAGGACCGTTCGTTCATCACTTGGAAAACGATCGTATTTTATTAAGAATTCTAAAACAATAAAACAGCAACAAGTTATTGTATTTTAAAAAAAAATTAAATCATAAAAGGATATAAATTGATAAAATCTGTATATCGTAAAGTACTGATGAATGGAGTACACCAGCGCCATCTATTGAATTTTTTGTTGAAACTTCTGAACTCGTTCGATATAATGCGAATGTATTTTTATAATTGCGTATTTAACAAATATGTTTTAAGTGTTTTAATTAAAGCTTAAAATTTTTACGCTTTGTCGGTTTATAGAAATTTTAAACGAGGAGTTGTCTTTAAATTTGTAAAAGTTAAAAGGAAGTCATTGAAACTTTAAGATGGCGCCATTTACAACGTTTCAAATTATATGAATGAATGTTTTTTAGTATGAAATATTGGTTTAAGACGAAGATGCAATTTCATTTGACTTACTAAATTAACCTTTGTTTTTTTGAAATTAAACGCTGCATTACCTTAATTTTTAAGCTACATTTTTTTTATAATAAACACTCAATTGACTATTGGTAATGACTTCAATTCATTTCCAATGTTTTCGGCCATATTGTTTTCATGTGATGTGCGATCGCTTTGTTTATGTTTTCGATTAAATTATTAGGAAATAGTTTTAAACATAAAGTTGCATAAATGTGTAGTAGTAGTTAAATATATGTGTAGGTTTTTCAAATAGTGTATTTGTTTATCAGTTTCTAGTACAAGTACCTATATTATTCGAGTGTGAAGTTTGTGTGAATAATAGGTAATTTTATGTGTTTGTTGAAAGTAAAAACAGTAAGATTTCGCAAGAAAATGTCCTTTATAGGACTAGATTCAAGTAATGACCATAGGCAGAGGTGTACTCGAGTTACGAGAATTGACCCAAGTAAAAGGTAGGTAATGTAAATATGTACTATAATGGATCTGTTATTTGATTTCTTGTTTATTGTTTGATAATTCTTAAAAACGTCAACTTAGACTTCAGGTTGTACTGATTCACATATTAATTCTTATTAATAATTATGTAATGTAATAATAACAAATGTACCGCATAGACTCAGGTCGGCCACAGCCGGCCGCGCTTGTTATTGTTTTGTTTGTTGACATAATGTAGGTACCTACGCTCCTAAATTCGTAATATATTATGATTTTGAACAGATTGATTAAACTTAACAATTCCATAATGAAATTTCATCAAATTTATGCTTCATTATTAAAATAAATAATAGAACCTTCATTATTTGTAAGTTTTGTTGGCCTTCACAAAAAATACGCGAGATGTCAGTGTATGTAATTTGGCGAAAGAATACACCACAATATTCTTGAACGCACTTTTCGAAATGTACCTCTATTATGTATGTACCTGGGGGCTTACTCTTGAATCCAATTCCGATCGATCGACATTGTTATCGTGAAATTTCGTACTCTTGAGTTGCAACACTAGCGCCCATTGCATCCGTATTGCGTGGATATTGAATGAACTAAATGGTATTAAGTTAGGCTTTATATTCCGTACTCTGAATGCTATTGCAACAGCTACGATAGGTGTTGTATAGTGTTGACATTGAATAATTATTGAGATTTTATTGGATTGAAATTGCATTGACATTGAGATTGGTTTCAAGAGTAAGCACCCTGTCTTGTGTATGATTGTATGACCGGCTTGTTTAATCATACGATATTTAGTTGCCTACCCTGTCTCGAAAACCTGTGCACGCCACTGCCTAGGGTAGAGGAGCTGCTGCTTCAGTTGAGGGGTGGTGAACATTTTAGTAAAATTGATTTATCACAGGCCTACGCACAATTTGAACTAGATGACACTAAGAAATATACCGTGATAAATACCCATAAGGGTTTATTTATGTATAACAGGCTAGTGTATGACCTATCGTCGAGTCCGGGTATTTTTCAAAGACGATTAGAGCAGCTGTTTAAAGATATACCTCAAGTAGGTGTTTTCTTGGATGACATCATAATCACAGGGGCTTCTAAGGAAGCTCACTTGCGAAATTTATGCCAGGTGTTTGATCGATTAAAAAAGTACGGCTTGAGGGTAAAGAAAGAAAAGTGTGTATTCTTTGCGGAGTCAGTTAGTTATTTAGGGCACACCATTAGTAAAAATGGTGTTCACACGTGTCCCGATAAGGTTAAAGCCATAATCAAAACACCCGCGCCTACTAATGTCAGCGAGCTCAGAGCATTCATTGGAATGGTTATGTACTACAGCAAGTTCGTGAAGAATGTTAGTACAATTCTAGCACCGCTATATAACTTGCTTAGAGTGGGTGTTCAGTTCAGTTGGAGTAAAGAGTGTCAAGATGCGTTTACCAAAGTTAAAAATTTATTAGCAAGTAGTGACGTTTTAATGCACTATACACCGGAGCTGCCTGTAATTTTGACGACTGATGCAAGCAGCGTGGGTATAGGCGCGGTGATATCGCACGCGAGCGCGCACGGCGAGCGGCCGGTGGCGTACGCGTCGCGCTCGCTGACGCAAGCCGAGCGCGGTTACTCACAAATAGACAGAGAGGCGCTCGCTATTGTTTTTGGGATTAGGAAATTTCATCAGTACTTGTATGGGCGCAAGTTTATATTGCGAACGGATCATAAGCCTTTAACTTACATTTTTGGAAATAAAGCAGGGATCCCGGTAATGGCCGCATCCAGACTACAACGCTGGGCGGTGTTATTGGCAGGTTACTCCTATGACATTGAGTATGTGTCATCAAGTAAGAACTGTGCGGATGCGTTGTCACGATTGCCATGTACAGAAGTTAATAATTTAGGAGTACGGAACGATAACACTTATGTTAATTTTGTAGAAGATTTTTTACCTATTACCAGCAAAGATGTTAAAGAAGCTACAGCTCGTGATAAGGTCTTAAGTAGAATTTTAACGTATACCCAATCTGGTTGGCCTACAACTTGTTCAGATGAATTGATTCAACCCTATTTTAGAAGACGTAATGAACTATACACGGAATGCGGGTGCTTAATGTGGGGTTACCGTATGGTCGTACCACTTTCATTACAATATAAAGTTTTAAAACAACTTCACAGTAGTCACATGGGGATACTGAAGACAAAGAGTCTAGCTCGTAGCTACGTGTGGTGGCCTAACATAGATGCGGCAGTGGAGGAGATGTGCAAGCAGTGTGAGACTTGTGCGGCGGAGGCGGACGCTCCCCACCGGGCTCCAATACAGCCGTGGCCTTACCACACGCGTCCCTGGACGAGGCTACACGTTGATTTTCTAGGTCCGTACAAAGGTTTAACGTTTTTTGTTTTAATTGATTCTTCTTCCAAGTGGATAGAAGTTTTTGAGATGAAAGGTACTAACGCATCTAAGGTTATAAAAGTATTAAGATCTACATTCGCCAGATTCGGCCTACCAGAAGAATTAGTTTCGGATCAAGGCCCACCATTTACCAGTACTGAATTTAAAAAATTTCTTAAGAATAATGGTATAAAATAGTATTTTTTACCGGCTTACCACCCATCCTCAAACGGGGCAGCAGAGAACGCAGTAAAGTTATGTAAACGAGCTATCAAGAAGGCTTTTAGAGACCAGACAGATATTGATACGGCTTTACAAACTTTTCTTTTAGCTTACCGCAATACAGTGCACGGTACCACCGGGGAAACCCCAGCCATGCTTTTACAGAGACGGACGTTACGGTCGAGACTAGATCTGTTGCGTAGTGATCGTGTCATTGAAAACAGAGTACGAGAAGCACAGGCGCGTCAAGTAGAATACGCGGGTGGAACTCCTCGTAAATTTACAGAGGGGGACTCAATTTGGGCACGGGAGTACGGCTCTGGTGATAAATGGGTGAAAGGCACTGTACGCGGGGTGGACAGTTTACGTAGGTATTCAGTAGTGGCGGATAGCGGTCAAACTTACAAAAGACACATTGATCAAATGCGTCGTAGATCCCGATTTTCCGATGTTACCTGTCAGGGAGGAGATGATGAGAGTCAGGGGGTGAAGGGAATGTTGTCGAGCCTTTAAGCAAGGGTTCAGAGGAAGTAACTCTACCAGAAACAGAGACTGTAAATACTAACCAGGGCGAACAAGAAGGTGTTCCTTCTGAACACTCCTCACCTAAACTACCATCGCCATCTGTGCCACCGGTGAGTCGTTATTCCAGGCGGACACGGAAACCGGTAGATAGATTTAGAGTAGAATAAGTTAGTTCATAAGAATGCCTAGTTAAGTTAGCCTAAGAATACTTAGTTAAGTTATCAACTCTTGTAAATTAGTTAATAAGAGATTTAATTCTAGATTAGCGGTGGAGGTGTGATGTCGGTCAATTGTGGGTACTTTGATAACATTAATTATTGTATGTGTGCGGCAGCCAGTCTGCGAATATACGCCTTGCAGCTAAGTCGTTGTTTGATTACTATCCCGATATTTCTCACTTACATTATTGACTTAAACTTGGTCGGGTTACCATGGTCATTCACTTCCTAATGACTTTAATCCTATTATCTCATTAATTATCGAATGTATTGAGCTGAAATTTTACTGACATACAACTGAACTAAACGACTAATTATTGACATAACATTTAGTTCATATATCCAATCCAGTGGCCAAATATCACCGCGCGCATCAAGACCGTGCTCGTGAAGAACTCAATATTATCATAACTTGTTAAATACTTACAGGATACTAATGAAACTTCACATATATTTGAAGGCACTTACAAGCTTTAAAATAACGTTTAAAGTAAGTCTTTAGAGCTCTTAGTGCTGGGACCAATTGAAGTGTTTTTCTATTTACTGAAATAACCTTTAAGCTATATATTATTTTGTTTTTTTTTATTGCAGATCAAATATAAACTAATTAATTAGAAGCCATGTACAAAATATGATAAGAATCCGCTTAACCATTTCAAAGTTCCTTTCGACCGAAACCATTCATAACGAATGGTGTTTCTTGCTCGTTCTTCTCCATTCGAATCTACATTTTGGAATGAGCACCTAGCTTTACCCACCTTCACTGACGGACTGACTGACAGACTATTATTATTTATTTTGTATTTGTTGACGTTTCAAAATTACCAAATAATGGTTTAATTGGAAAAAATGACTTTGACTTTGAAAGATCAAGCAAAACCAAAAACGTTACCCCAGCAAAATCTCGAATAACTTCGCAATTGATGAAAGAACAAATGCAAAATAAGGCACAACATTTACTTCATCTAGAATTCTAGACAACTAATTTTATAGCTAGTAATAAAATTATTTAAATATTTCCACTAGAAAGAAAAAGGTATGGCTGGGGTAACGTTACCCCAGCAGGAAATGTTTTTGTGAAATAATTAAAAAACAACAAAAAAAATTAAGTGAAGCTATTTACTCATTCAAAGGTGTAGATTCCTATGGAGGAGAACGAGCAAGGATTTCCCTAGGTTACTCTTTTTCAATCAGATTCACAATACAGTTTTTAGTTTTAGATACACAGTCTTGTTACACATTTGCTAGTCATAAGATGAGTGTTGATTACCTGCTCCATGTAAATGTGTGTCGTGTTGAACGCCTTGAACTTGGTGTAGCCGAAATCCTGAGATCTGAACGCCGACCACTTAGGCTCATCATCTGCATAGGGAAACAAAAACTTTTAATATTCCTCATCCAGAATGGAACATTAGAAAATTAGAATCTGTTCTATACATAGTATCCATTTAGAAGTTTAAACTGGTATTGCCAAGACTCCTAGCTAGGCGTATTGTTGGCAACACAATACGCATATTGTTCCCAGCCTTAATATATTTCATTAATTACTTACTCAGGAAGTGATCTCTGCCCTCCTTACAGCCAGCCGAGCCAGTGATGATGTGGACGGGAGCCCTGAAAGTTTACCTTCATATCATACCTACTCATTTATATAGGATAGGACGGCAAACGCACCGACGCATCACACTGGTAACATCAAAACAATTACAAGTGTGTTGCCAGCCTTTTGGTGTTAGAGATTTGAGGATTTCTACAATTCTCGGTAGTCTTCTGAAGATATCAATGAGAGCTAACATTTTTATCCAATAGAAAACTTCGAGTCAAACCATTTCACAGATTTTTGCTGACAGCTAGAATGACGGAGGACATCGGACCTTGAGCTACATTTCGGCATCTGCTAAGGACAAACGGGTTTGCCTTCATTACGTTGTACCTTCAAAATGACTTCAGTGTTATCACTTAAGGTCGCATGGACCCGTTGGATGCAAATCGCTTCTAATCGGATGTCTTGTGACTGGTGTGATAATCCAATTAAAATGAAACAAAAGTTGTACATGGAATATTTATTTAATTAATTAATTCTATATGAAATATGATAAAAAATATTTTACAATTCATAAAATTACTATCATAAGTCGATTATATTATGAATACAAAACTAAAAGGGATAACAGAGCATTCTACACCTCTACTTTTTCGTAATTTCTAAACACTAAAACTATTCATAATTGTATTCAAAACGTAATTTATTTGTACGAACAAAACACTTGTACAAACATACACAAGACATGATGTAAATATAACAATTTTGGAAAATGTTCTGTAAAAAATATCACATTAGTATTAATACTAAATGTTCATAATAAATGAGATTATTAATACTTCAATGTATTCATACATACATACATCAAACACTCAAATCACAGTCACATTGAGAAATAAAACCTCCTTAGAAAAGTATAATGATATGCTCATCCCTAGCTCTATTTATTCTAGCCTCATTTAGATCACCAATGAACTAACATAGCTGTAGTATTGATGTCAAACTAGAGTAATTGTATTTGTATTGTTTAATGTTTGATGTTGTAAGGTTTGTGCTGATTCTTGACGAGCCAGAACGAGTCGATTACTTTGCCCTTCAGATCCACGTCCACCTAGAAACATAATATTATTGTATAAGGACTTATTGTATATTGACAAGTCTGACAAATTTTCGACTTTATTCGTAACACATAAGATACAGAGCTATAATAGAATTTAGGAAGGGACAGGTAGTCTATGAAAATGTACATTCAAAGAAAATAGTCAACAGCTGCGAGATAAAGTGACCCTATTAATATTTACAACTTTATTTCTGAGGTTAATACTGCCAACCGCTTATATTATAGACAGAGATGTACACATTCGATGTAACACCCACTTCAGTTACGTTATCCATAACATCCCGCCGTTTATCCCCGAAGAGGTAGGCAGAGGTGCACATTACGGCACTTAATGTCACTGTACAATGTACCATCCACTTTTCAGTATGTTATGAGTCTCATGTAATAGGGGGTGAGCCTATTGCCATATACCGGGCACAAGTCCAGACTCCGTGCTACTACTGAGTTTCTTTTAAAGAGCCCAGTAATAGTTTGCCATTCGGCCAACGAGAAAGTCAAATTATAAGTGCTATAAAGATAAAAGGTATGTTTAATCTCGACACTTATATAACAAAGAACGATGTAGAAGACCAGGACCGACCTGCTCCACGTAGACGTGCGTGTGGTTGCGCGCGACGAGGCGCGTGTACCCGTAGTCACTGCTGCGGAACGCGGACCACGACATCGGGTCCGCTGCGAGTACATCAACACATTATTTACAATTCTACCAAGTTCTTACATACAGTTACATAATATACTCATTTATTTGCGTTTATGTGAATGCTGTTTGCTTTTATGTCTACATGTAAGCTAACTTGTGTATGCACAAAAAGAACTCGATTTCCTTTGGGAAGTGTATTGTGACTTTGTAGTTACTAAGTCTTATGACCGTTTTCACCAACGAACCTTAAACCACATCTTAACTAAGAGTTACTTGCGTGAGGGATCACCAAAAGTAATCTTATTTAACTGTGTACTTACGTCTAAAGGGATCAGTAGCCTCCTGGCAACCAGCCGACCCAGTAATGATGTGCACTGGAGCTCTGGAAGTAAAGACAGGTATGTCTAGTTTACTGCTATTATTTTATCGATCAAAGAAGTTCACAATACTATGTATATTATAGAACATACAGATTTCTTAGAATATTGAATTAAACTGAGTTATTATAGAAATACTGGGAAATTAATTATTTGGCTAACCTGAGAATAACATATATTTAGATTAGTGAGTCAGACGTCTAGCCATAAGCATATAAATATTCGGTTAATAACTAGCCCATGCAAAGTAGTCACAGAAAACTATTATAAAACATAAGTAATATGTGTTGTAAATAAATTATGTTGGTTAATATTAAAAGCAGGTATTTACCTTCACAATTTTGATACGAACAAACATATAATTTTTCACACGGCACTCGGTCAATAAGGTTATTTGTATTAATTTAAATTACATAGATAAATACATATAATGTACACACGCCAGTCACCAAGACCACTATAAGTTATGTGTCATCCTATAAAGCAAATTTCTTAAAATAAAACATAATTTAGTCCAATTTTAGATCATATGGAGAAATACCCCTTCCACCTTTAAAGTCGGTTAAAAATAAGTACAAAAAACGCATGAACTCGAAAGTCCCGAACCTCTGTCGACCTGTCCTCGTACGGAATTGAGACACAGATTATTCCAAGTGGTGTGAGATCACTTACCCAGGGTTAACATAGGGCTTGTCATAGGATCCGTTGTAGACCTTGTTGTCATAGAGCGGCCAGGTCCGCTCGTACGAGTGCTCGTGCGCCCAGATCACCAGGTCCACTCCGAACTCCATCAGGAGGGGCTCCAGGCCTGCAGTGCCATATGTAGAATTGGAGATCATTGAATTAAGGGTAACTTGGGATATAAGGCCAGTTTCACAGATAGCAGTATAAGTTATATACCTAATTTATTAATTTAGGAATCAAAAGTGAAGAAAAATAAGATTTGCTATCCGATCTACACCGTGATATTTTAATGGTTGTTTTCCCACAGTAAAATGATTCTATTTTAGTAGTACAATAGATTGAGAAAGTTATTTTTAATTTAAATAAAAAAATAGCAGTTTTATGATAGTGACACACGAAACTTGAAAGAAACCGCGAACCAATAGTACCGCCGCGAACGGCCACCGGCCGCTGTCATTGTCGCTCGCGCTTATCAAAAGGCTGATAACTCAGTATTTACTAACAAGTGATTTCCATTTTCCCTTCATACTTTAACGGGCTTAGGGCCGTCGTAAATACTTTTTAACTACACTTACTAAAAACATAAACAAAATTTAATCAAGAGATATTATCTTGTTTATTACCGAATTTGGGAAAGTATTAAAGGCGTATTTCAAAAATGGGACTCAACGTATTTACAATGATTTTAATCACATAACTTATTGTTTTATTTACAAATGTACAAGTACTTACACTTCCCGGTAACGGAGCAATTGTTCGAAGTGTAAGCCACCGCGTTCCACACACAATCGTGCACGTTTTAACTGATTGGCTTTCAATTTTAATAATGTGTGTCTGTCACGTCTAATCACATCAAAAACGTCCACTATCGCACTTTTTAACGCGTCGCGAGTTTCGTACTCTTGCCGATACACAAGGCGTTTGAGATTGGACCACAAATAAAAGTCTAGTGGAGTAAGATCCGGGCTTCGTGGTGGCCATGGCACTGGCCCGCCACGACCGATCCAGCGCTGGGGAAACACCGAGTCGAGGTGCTCTCGCACGGCGCGCTGATAATGCGCAGGGCACTGCTAACGGAATGTCATCTAGTAAGTCCGGGATAACACTACGTAGCATGTGTAGGTACGTATCACCGGTTAAGTGTCCTGTCACAAAATGCGGACCAATTAAGCAGCCGTTTATTATACCGGCCCACGTAGGTACTCCACATTAGAAAAAACGTAATGGCGATCCATTTTGGCGGCAACAATATTGTATTGCGCTTGCGTGGTTGCGCAGACGGCGTTCGCGGTGCGACTGGTGCGAATGAAAGCCATGCGAGGCGATGCGAGCCGGTGCGAGCCGGTGCGAGCCGGTGCGAGCCGGTGCGAGTGACAGAGAGCGCGGTGGTTGCCTTTGTTGTTTGTCGTGAGGCGATCCGCTCGCGCGCGCGTGCATTGCAGTTTATGCTGTATTACTTAGTACGAGAGATTATTTTACTATGAACATTGATTTGACGTCACATTTTAGAAGAGAAACTATCGTTTCTCATGCTTTCGAGTTGATGATTATTTTTTTGAGTAGATGAGGAGAAAAAAAAAATATTTTTTCAAAAAGTAACTTGCATTATTCGATAGTACTACTAAAGGGAAATCGTTCTGCTGCGGGAAAACAACCATTAATATGTCAGCGTGTATAAACAAATAACATAAGGAATATTTTCAATGGAAGATTTGTATCATACATGCATAGACAAGCATAGAGGTGCTGTGTACATGTACATATAAGGAAATAGTTTCGTGTACAAGACTTTATCTATCTCACCATAGACGCCGAGCAGTCCAGTCCTCGTATACTCGCAGCTGCAGTCGATGTCGTTGGACTCGCTGCAGTACATGGGCCGGTGCCCCATCACCACCAGCCATGGCCGACGCCGTCTGCAACATTCGTGCGCGGCTCGTGACGTGGGTGGGAAGGGAAGGCTGACCGTCATGGTCGCAATTCGTACAGTACATCGTCATATGACCTATTATTATCAGCCAAGATCTCTGTCTTTTACAAACAAATAGTAGTGATAGAAATGTTTTGAGCGCGTCTTACAATCGAGTGGCGTTGTCTATTTGAACATAATAAAGCCGATTGTCACCTGTTCTCCGGTAGATTGGCCTTCGCAAGATCTTCCCTGAGCCAATTGTACTGGTTGACGATGAGCTTCAGTCCGTACTGTGTGAAGTAATATACTTCAGTAGAGATGGACACAAAGTGCACTGGGCCCAGGTCGAAGCTGTAGAACAGAGTCGAGTCCGGGCCGGGCATCGTGAAGCGAGCTCCGTAGTTACTGAAGTTGCTGCGGATTTTAGATATATATGTCGTATTAAATTATTATTACTGTCTTACTGTATACAGTTACAGTGCTTATGTTGTAATTGATGTACGAAACGTATGAGTTTTAATGAACTTTTTTGAGTGTTGATTTGACTAATGACAGTGTTGTTGGCCGACTTGACCGGATTGATCGAGATAGCCGAGTTGACAGAGTAAAAATGATTGACCGAATTGACCATGTTATCCTGGCCAGGCTGCTAAGCTTACTTGACTGAGTTTATAGGATTGACAGAGTGACTGACTGACAGAACTACATCATGTGCACATGTACTCTGCAGAGTATCCGGATAAAATCGTATCGTACTTTTTATATGTGATAAAGCGGCATTCGATCGATCTAATCCCCTAATGGTAAGCAATCAGGCCACATCCGCAAGTCCACAACACCAGAGGTGTTGAGGGACTTGCGGCAATCACAAGTATGGCGCCAACCTTTTAGGAATTTGGGGGTAGGAAATTTGGGATTGGTAATCTCATTTATACCTTATTATTAGCTACTTCCACGCTGTTTCACCAGCCCTGCTCGACTCCTATTGATAGTAGCGTGATGTATTATTATAGCCTAAAACAGTGCGTTACCCAGGCCAGATGTTGTCGAAAATGGTCATTTGAATCTTATAGATAATTAGTTGTGCGGCTTCTGTAATTGTTGCGCACATTTTTAAATTTGTTGCGCTTATAGTTTTTTAATTGCGTTAATAAATGAAGGCGGTCTCCGACTGGGGTGACGCCAACTTGGTTAGGTTCAACGCTAGCAAAACCCAGGCGTGTCTATTCTCCGCCAAACGGAGTCAATTTCCGCTGACTCCTACTTTCCGGAATGTGTCCGTACCGATGACCGATCATCTTGAGCTTCTTGGTGTAACTCTGACGCCCACACTCAACTTTGGCTCCTATATAGAGTCAAAAGCGCAACTGGCTGGTAGGAAGTTGGGTATCCTATGGAGGGTGAGACGGTACTTCACGCCGAAACAATTGCTGAGCCTGTACCAGGCACAGGTTCGGTCCTGTATGGAGTACTGCTCTCATCTTTGGGACGGCTCGGCAAAATATCAGCTGGACGCGTTAGAGCACATTGAGAGGCGTGCCAAGAGGCTCATCGACGATGATGCGCTTGTGAAGGCTCGGCTTCAAAGCCTCGAGCACAGGCGTAAGGTTGCAAGCCTTTCGGTTTTCTACCGGATACATTTCGGTGAGTGTGCAGGGGAATTGCACAACTTGATTCCCCCTAGTCCTTTCCATCATCGTACCACAAGACAATCGGCGAAGCGTCACCGTTTCATGGTAGATGTTCCGCCCACACGCACGAAGCGCTTCGCTTCAAGCTTCCTTGTGCGTACTGCTAAAGAGTGGAATTCTTTGCCAGAGTCTGTATTTCCTGAAGGGTACAACCTGGGAGTCTTCAAGGCCCGAGTGAATAGGTTGCTTATGGGACGACGTGCTACATCGTAGACCGCATCATCGCTTACCACCAGGCGAGATAGTGGTCAAACGTCGCCCCATCAAACATAAAAAAAAAAAAAAAAAAATAAAAAAAAAATTATTTCGCAAAAACATTTTCTGCTGAGGTAACGATAGCAGCCAGACCTTTTTCTTTCTAATGGGAATATTTAAATAATTACTAGCTATAAAATTAGTTATCTAGATGAAGTAAATGTTGTGCCTTATTTTGTATTTGTTCTTTCATCGATTGCTTCATCGAATCTATATTTTGGAATGATCACCTAGCTTCACCTAGCTTCACTGACGGACTGACTGACAGACTATTATTTATTTTGTATTTGTTGACGTTTCAAAAGTACCAAACTATGGTTTAATTGAAATAAATGCTTTGACTTTGACACTAATTTAGCTTTTTGAAGCTCTTAGTGAGTGCGCTGGGACCAATTAAAGTGTTTTTCTATTTAATGAAATAACCTTTAAGCTATGTATTTTGGTTTTTTTATTGCACACCAAATTTAAACTAATTCTTAAGAAGCCATGTACAAAATATGACAAGAATCCGCTTAACCATTTCAAAGATCTAGGACTCTCCCCTACTTTTACAGATTTTTTAGATCTCGCAAACCCAAAAACGTTACCCCAGCAAAATCTCCAATAACTTCGCAACCGATGAAAGAACAAATACAAAACAAGGCACAACAATTTAATACTAGTAATTATTTAAACAACTAATTTCTAGACAACTAATTTTATAGCTAGTAATTATTTAAATATTCCCATTAGAAAGGAAAAGGTCTGGCTGGGGTAACGTTACTCCAGCAGGATATACTTTTGTGAAATAATTAAAAAACTATAAGCGCAACAAATTTAAAAATGTGCGCAACAATTACAGAAGCCACACAACTAATTATCTATAAGATTCAAATGACCATTTTCGACAACATCTGGCCTGGATAACGCACACCCTTAAGCATTTCTCGATAATTGGACTATCCAACACAAAAATATTTTTTCAAATCGAACCTGTTCCTGAGATTAGCGCGTTCACACAAACGAAAAAACAAACAAAATCTACAGCGTTATATCCATAAGTAAGTCTATGATAACATGTAAAGACTTTTAACTTACTATGCCTGTTCGTGGTTTCCAGGGCAGGTCATATAAGGCACGATGGCGGCCAGTGGCTGTATTTGTCGCATGAACTCGTCTCCGACCAGCGCGTTATTGGAGTCCATGTCGTAAGCGAAGTCTCCCACGTGGAGCACCATGTCGAAGTGATCACGTTGAGCCTCGTCTTGGAGGTAGGATAGAGACTGCAAGTGAGAGTGTACCTAATTTAAAGTTAGGATATAAGTTTTAAAATGTGTTAGTGTGTATACTGCAGTATGAGTGTTCTATGTTCGTATAGGTTATAGGTATTATTATTTTTGTACAACCCTGGAATCAAATTCGGGATAGATACTTTACATAGTACCTAGAACACTGTTTTTTTTTTAAGGGGGGAAAATCATCGAATGACTGCTCCCGCCTGGGTGAGGCGGGAGGGAGTGTCAGACTCTTATATATACTGACTAAAAACCACTCCGTTCCTTCTCCTGCACGTCGAGCCGGAGCCCCGGTTACCCGTTAGGTTCCACTTACGATGCAACCATATGACCAAAGGTATTAGAATAGATATTATGTATGACATCTATGTTCAAATATAATTTACAATTCAGTAAACTGTCTAGTAATTCGTTATTTACTGTCTGATAATAGTTAAGTAATTCCATTAATAACTACTTGTATTACTTATATTTTTATACACGTATAAAAAACTTGTACCTAATTACTGCTACGGTCATAGAAATGTCCATCTAAAATACATGAAAGAAAGAAAAACATAAACTTACATGTGCGTTCTTGTTACCCATGTCTCCGTAGATGGCAGCGCGCACGGGCCAGTCCTCGCCTGCAGGCGGCGTGTGGAACGAGAACTCCTCCGACCATCCGTACACAGAGCCCGCGTGGTACACTGCGCACCAAACAGGTGGAAACAATCAGTCAATAATTTAAACAGAAAAAGATATTCAGTATTAATAAGAGAATTGCTTTCGCAATTTTTATATTTATATAAAACTACTAGCTGTATCCGCGACTTCGTTCGCGTGGAATAGTGATTTACTGCGCATACCCCGTAGGTGATAGCGTGATAATATGCAGTCTGTATGTTGACCCGACCCTATGCCCTATAGTAATAATTAATCATACAAAATTTGAAGTAAATCCATGCAGTACTTTTTGAGATCATTTCGGACACAAGTACATACAGACAAACAGACAAAAATTTAAAAACTATATTTTTGGCTTCAGTATCGATTGTATATCACGCCCCAAGAATTCTTTAAAAAAAATATTTGGTATAGAGTTTTGACTTTTCTACGATTTTATTATAGGTATGTATAGATCATTAAAAACCACCCATGGTCCTTACTTTACTTCACCTGCATCTGAAATTGGTCCATGCCATGCCGGTCCAGGTTTTAAGATTGATACCAATGTCAATCTTAAAACCCCTTTTTTGATTTAACGGTCATAGGTATCTCATTTGTTGTTGACATTGGATCAAAAAATGAGTGACTTCTATAATGTATCGAGCGGATGGACATCCTGTAGATATTGTCATTTTATTAAACTAGATATGTACATATTTACTTATTAGTAGTGAGTCATTTAAGTTCATGAAAACATTTTTAAATCACTGTTATTAGATTGCAAATTGATTGGGAAACTGATATTGGGCAAAATACTATTACAATTACTGGCAATGGTCGAGTTTAGTACCCTTACTATACTAGTAAGTATCCCTATACTTAATGTCTACTAGAGGATCTATACTCTTACACAATCCACTTTCATGTAGATCTAGCAAAACCGAAAACGTTACCCCAGCAAAATCTTGAATAACTTTGCAACCGATGAAAGAACAAATACAAAATAAGGCACAACATTTACTTCATCTAGATAACTAATTTTATAGCTAGTAATTATTTAAATATTCCCATTAGAAAGAAAAAGGCTGGCTGGGGCAACGTTACCCCAGCAGGAAATGTTTTTGTGAAATAATTAAAAAACTATAAGCGCAACAAATTTAAAAATGTGTGCAACAATTACAGAAGCCCCAAAACGAATTATCTATAAGATTCAAATGACCATTTTCGACAACATCTGGCCTGGGTAACGCACACGAATCTACATGAAAGTGGATTGCATTTCGAAGAATCCACAGCAGTAAATCCTATAGCATATTTTGTGCACTATTGTACCATAGTTACTAAACAATCGCTATCTAGTGCTGAATAGAATTCAGTGCTCACCATATCTTGTGTTAAACTTAAGGTCCTTCAAAGTGACGGTGTGTATGTACTGACTGCGCATGAGCTTGCCTCCGTCTATGAACAGTTTGCTGGAGCCAGTCGCCTCCTTGTCCATGATACCCACTCCGTACTGCACGCGCGACTCCTGCGTGTCGTTGAACGTCGACCATGTTACCACAATGTCATTTACTTTTTCTAAAACATAATAATTGGAATTAATGATTGATTTTAAGCACCAATTACAACATGTTTGAGGTATTTTTTTCTTGCATAAGTTGTAACATGTTATAAAGATACAATTAAGAATAGATGATGAGAGGTGAGCCTATTGCCATATACCGGGCATAATTCCAGTCTCTGTGTTACTACTGAGATTGTTTTAAAAAACCGAGTAATACATTGCCAAACCCAGGAATCGAACCCAAGACCCCTTGCCCAGCAGTCGCATTTGCGAACAGTCAGCCAATGAGGCCTGTCACTGTCTGTTTTTATAATGCTTGTTTGTCATTAATTGCAAACTAAATGAGTCACATATTTATTGATGCCACATTTTCCTTATGACTGGGTGGTGTCCATCAAGTTCTTCCTGTTAAGGGTTTCTTCTGCCCTTAACTTTTCAATACAGATTAATTCAGATCAAGTTTTCATTTAGGTAGACTTTTTTTTACATTAAAATTAAGGCCCATCAATTAATTTAACAATATAATATTAAGTTATACTTATATCATGTACTTACTTATCTAATTTAATTAGACTGTTATTAAAACATTTAATTTTATAACTAACAAAACAATTTTATCAAAGAGTTGTTATCAATTGTTTAATACAAACACACACAAGTACAGAGCTATTTTATGAAACATTAGGAATTACTTTATCATGTTATTTTCAGTTAAATCATAAACAAGTCACGGCTAATACACAACTTTAGAATTTATATCAATGACATAAAGTTCAAATTAATAATTACCGCTATTAATATAGTTGGCCTAGGCCTACATAAATGTTGATTGTAACTGACTTTTTTAAAATCAGTTTATCATCTTTTTCAAAATAACAATTCAACTTTTGCAATGAATTATTTAGCAAGAAGGTTTAATGTAAAATGCTTGCAGAGATTAGAAATAAACCAACAATGGTAATTTGAATTTCCACAATATTTTTTAACATGTCTTAACTCTGTAATTTGACTTGAAAGAGGTTTTAGTTTTATTTAATTTATTAATTACGATTAATTAGGTATTTTCATAGACAACAACAAACCCGAATTGAAGTTTCATATTTAACCCGTTGATATCCATCCCCTAAATAATTTGGTCATACAAAAGTATTCTCTAAACATTAGAAATAAGGTCTATAATGTAATGTAATATTAGTGGAAAGCGGTCACCGGTGACCGCTTGGTGATTTATGGGTTAATTCATTTAATTGAAAAGTAATATATTTAACATAATTTATTTCTTATTTACAAATAACTGAAAAGTTACTTGGTTTCATATATTTTTTTTAGTACAATCATAATGGGCAAAGGGATAGGTAGGAAGTACATATAAAACTGTAATAAAATTAGTTAGATGGCCGGTAAATAATCGTAATGGATCTAATGAAATAAAAACAAATAATTGAAAATGGTACGATGTTTGTAATGATTATTATGTTGCTATAAGTGTCGCCGTTACTGAAATCGGTAAGGACTATAAAAGTTTAATAAACTTGACTTACCTCCAAAGGCAATATGTATCTGTTCTGGTTGGCAGTGGGAACATACATAGGTAGGTCCTGCCTCTCGAATTTGCAACTTTCTGGCCCAACATATCCCCAATAACATGGAAATTATTATTATCTTCATATTCGATACTTTAAATATAAAACAGTAGATATTTCCTTTAACATATACGACAGATATTTTACAATAACATAGGAATACTATGATAAACTGTTTTTCGCTTCGAAACGTATAATTAATTACTAATTGGCCTTTGTTTGGTTTCAAATTTTATAAACATCGCCTCGCTCTTAGCAATCAGTCGTAAATGTCACTTTTGATTAGCATTCCGAAACTTGGAATATGTTGCATTGTATAAAAATAATTATTTCAGATATTGTACAAAAATTACAGTTACACTGATTATCCAAAGTGCATATTTATAAAAAATATTTATTTAACATGAAATATTTCGTATTAGTAATTTCAAAGATATTCATAATATTTAATATAAGGTCGTATTTTATACTTTGTAACTATAATATATACAAGTTTAAGGTTTCAAAACGCACACATCACAACAGACAATAAGACAGCAACATATTACTGTGGCTTGGAGCGGTAGACAAAAACCTTAATGTTTCTTTTTTTTTCCAGTATCATGTAAGCGAATCAATGTTCACATGATTGTCATATTTATAATTAATTCTATATTCTGTCCGTAATATCTTTGACAATTGATATTTTTAGATAAATAAAAAATATCGATAATTGATTTGCGCGCGAAATTTGAAGATTTTGAAGGTGTGAGTGAAAAATATTGGACGGAAGTGTAAGAAGAGAAGAGTAAAATGCAGTTGTGACTTGAAGCCTTTGTTTTCTTTTCGATTTATTAACAATTAAAATCAAAAAATTAGTTACCCATAGTACCTATATTATAAATATAAGTAATGCTCCTGATTACATTTTTGAAGATGACGGTCGCTGTATTTTTCTTTATAAAAACTAGTGATTAAGTTTTGAAAATCGGAAATGGGTGTCAGAGAAGGGCTGTGTTTATTGTATATTTTTATTGTATGAAAATTTCCAAAGTCCAAAGAACCTTCAACCTTTTTGGCAGACTTGGTCTTTGCAGCGCATTTTGTTTTGTAATTGTAAGGTAAATTGTACATGCATGCTTAGTTGTAGCGCTATTACATATTACTTAATAGTTACTGCGCTATTAAGTCTTTAGGTACCTTATCTAAGGTTGATTATTTATTAGTTTCGATGGTGCACCTTAAGGTATAATTATAGTATTTCAAAATACTGTGGCATTTGTGGTGTTTATGAAACCGATGACAGAGATGTCGCAGGCTGTTCACAGGGATTGTTCCTGGGTTCGCGCTCCTGCGAAATGGAACGTCGTTTACAACTGGATGCTACGCACCGCATTATTGGGTGTTCAATATCAATAACATATTATTGTTTAACTCAAAACCTCATTTGCAGCCTTGCAGGACTGCTGCCATTGCGACCACTCGATGAACCCAACAACGAAAACAATAAATAAATTATAATTAGAAAATAACACAAAATGATAAGTAGATAAAAGACTTTATTCAGCTGTTTATTTAGGTACTACTAATATAGTGATTTTTACAAATTAATTATTACTATGTATTAGATATCGTAAGGCTCGTGAAGATTTTTGACCAGCCACAGAGAATCTATGACTTGACCGTTTTGTTCCACATTGACCTGTTAAAATAAAAACGATAATGAATCGTAGCTCAAACCTTTTTCTGCTTATTTATTCAAATGTTTTAGTGTTGAACACTGTTTTAAAAGACATCCCCAAACAACAAAAAATGTTTTCGATTAGGTACATGAGCCATCAGTTACTTGCAATTTATTATACCCCATGATCGGATAAAACGGTAAACTAACACGACACAGAAGAGATCGGAGAGAAGTAAGAAAAAAAGGAAAAATAAAAGAATAATCCACCTGTTCCATGTAGACGTGAGTCTTATTGTGTGCTTCGAACCTCGTGTACCCGTAGGCACTGCTTCTGAAGGCGGACCATGGAGCAACATGTTCTGCAAGCCCGAATAGATAAAAATCCATTACATTTTGATATTGATGTAAGAAAACCTAGCTATTATTGATACATTAATATCCTAGCGACTCTACACTTACGCTTGAAATGGGAATGCCCCTCTTTACAGCCAGCCGATCCCGTTATAATGTGCACTGGAGCTCTGGAAGTAAGTATTAACAATGTCATAAAAATATTAAACACGTAAGACATCTTGTGAAATTACATTTAGAAACAGTATGAAGTCTATTAGACGAATTACCCAGGATTGACGTAGGGATATTTAGTGGAACCGTTGTACACTTTGTTGTCGTACAGGGGGAATGACCTCTCGTACAAATGATCGTGTGCCCAAATCACCAGGTCCACACCGTATTCCTTCAGTAGAGGTTCCAAAGCTATAACAGAGAAAATAAATTTTTCAAAGGTTTCGAAACTTCAAGGTCATTCTTGTTGTAAGACGACCGTTTGAATTTAATGTTTTTTATTTATTTATGGAATAGGAGGCAAACGAGCAGACGGATCACCCGATAGTAAGCGATCAGAGCCGCCCATGGACACCCGCGACACCAGAGGAGTCACAGGTGCGTTGCCGGCTTTTTAAAAAGGAATACGCTCTTTTCTTGAAGGTTTGGAGGTCGTATCGGTTTGGAAATACCGCCGACGACAGATCATTCCACAGTTTTGCTGTGCGAGGCAGGAACCTACGTGAGAACCGCACAGTTGTGGCCAACCATCTATATGATGGGGATGCATATGCCGTCATGAGGGTCGATGGCGAATAGATGCGGCAGGTATCAGGTCAAACAATTCTTCAAAGCACTCCCCGTGGTATAAACGATAGAAAATGCATAATGAAGCTACATCTCTACGCATTGCCAAAGTGTCCAGCCGGTTTGAAACATCCGGACATCCAACAATCCGAACGGCACGCCGCTGAATGCGGTCCAGAGGAAGAAGCTGGTACTGGGGTGCCCCCGCCCAAAGATGAGAGTAGTATTCCATGTGGGGCCGAACCTGTTTGTTTGTTAATTTAAAAAAAATATGTTAGTAGAACTCACGCCAGAGTCCGTGCAGTCCAATCCGCGTCAGTTCCATGTTGCAATCTACATCAAGACGGTCATTGCAGTACATGGGTCTGTGTCCAAACAACACTATCCATGGTCTCTTCGATCTAAAAGAAAATCAATCCATAGTTGATTCAAAACAATTGCCGGATCTAGGTACTAGATTAACATGAATTTTATCAATTGAGTATTCTCACCTGTTGTCTGGAAGGTTGGCTTTCTCTAGATCTTCCTTCAGCCAGTCATATTGGGTACTGATCAACTTGATGCCGTAATTTAGGTAGTAGTAAACTTCGGTGGAGATGGACACGAAGTGCACAGGGCCCAGGTCGAAACTATAGAAAAGACTTGAGTCTGAACCGGGCATCGCGAAGCGCGCCGCATAGTTACTGAAATTGCTGCGGAAAAATATTGAAACCTCTTTGATGACTTTGAGTTTGAACGAGTAAACCTTTTTTGTAGTCTCTAGTAAGTATTTCTACGTACTATTTCTCCTCATGGTTCCCGGGGCACGTCATGTATGGTACGACGGCGGCAAGCGGCTGGATCTGTCGCATGAACTCATCGCCAACCAGAGCATTTTTAGAATCCATGTCGTAGGCAAAGTCTCCCACATGTAGGATCACATCAAACTTGTTACGTTGAGCCTCGTCTTGTAGGTACGACAGAGACTGAAAAAGGGTAAAAAAACAATCACCTTAAATTGATTTGCATCGTAATTAACTACTTACCTACGTACATATTTATTTTATTTAGGTACTGATAAGAAATACTCTACGAGGAAGCCAAAAGCAGTGACTCTCACTGTTGTGTCAAAGTTAAATAATCTTACCTGAGCATTACCGCTGCCCATGTCGCCATAAATGGCGGCTCGCACAGGCCAGTCTTCACCCTCCGGTGCCGTGTGGAATACGAATTCTTCCGACCATCCATACACAGAGCCCACGTGGTACACTGCCAATAATTATTTCATATCAACAACTGAATAGCTTAACTAGGTTAATAACTACCTACCACAGTAAAAGATTTTTTAAACTGTCAAACACCAAGCGGTCACCGGTGACCGCAACCTATTGTTCTACAATTGTGTCTATAATGACGGTTAAGGCATAAAAATCATAAAGCCTCGTTCTGTCCTAAAGCTTCAATGTCCTGATTTTATTCACCTACCGTAACTGGTACCAAACTTGAGATCCTTCAAAGTGACGGTGTGAATGTACTGTCTGCGCTTGCGTCTGCCCCCGTCCACAAACAGTTTACTAGAACCAGTCGCCTCCTTGTCCATGTATCCCTCGCCGTATTGCACACGTGAATCCTGTGTATCGTTGAACGTTGACCATGTCACCACTATGTCATTCGATTTTTCTAAAAAAGTTCAAGAGTTAGAATATTTAGAGATTATTAAAAAGTGTAAGGCATGAACAAAAAAATTGTAATATTCGTAGTACGCGATAGCTCGTGGTAGTTTCAATACAACTACGACACTTACCTATACTACTTTATTATACTAATGTTTCTCGGTTTTAATTATCTAGTTATCATTATTTTTAACCCTTTCAAACATTTAATTCCCCGCCTCTTATGCACGAAACCCCATATTAATACGTGAAACGAATTGAAAAAAATTGTGGACATAACACAAAACATCATCAAACAGCAGTCACGCCAATGACATTCGTAAATTTTGCCAATTTTTACAAGCTCAAGTAGTGGTGACTAAGTTAGAAATATTATTTTATAATTTACATTTTTTATAATTAAGAGTTAAGGAGTAATAAGATCATGGATTCAAATTAAATAAGAATGTGAAACGTGTGAACGAGTGGAACGGAACAGTATGAGTTAACATCATAGATTTAGTATTATATAGATGCGTCGTAATGATCTATAGCTTATTTGCTTATACAAATATATATCAAATCGATATAGAAATATGAAACCACACTTTGTCCCTTTTTAACAGGGGCGTAGCTAGCGCCGTATCTGCCGTATCAATTATACGGGGCCCATAAACCCATAAACAAATTTTTATACGGGGCCCCCCGTGTGCACGCTACGCCACTGCTTTTTAATCAATGAGTTGAATGAGTAACCTCATTTGAAGAAAGAGACATCATGTTGTTTGTTTATTCTCTGCCTGGCAACAGTCCTACATTTCTGACAAGGTACCTACCTCGCGTGCCAGCCGCCATCTTTAGGCCGTATAGTTTTGTAGTACGTCAGGTGTCAAGCGAACAACAACATTGGATTTGGATTGCGATTTTTAACAATAAAAACGCTCCTAACTAAATTGTTTTGTGCTGTAAGGATCTGGTGGTGCATATTCAATAAGTGTACTAGTTCAATAATTCAGTGTGGGGCAAGGAAAAACCCCAATCAACCTCATTTGACTATGCACAGGTTAGTAGCCGTAATTTAAGTAAAACTTTTTCATACTATTAGTTTTCTTGTTTATCTAGCCTTGTTTTATATATAGAATAAAAGCCCCCAAATGTACATTCCATTTGTTTCTAATAACTAACTTCATTTGCTAAATTTGTTTTATGTTTTGTTTACAATACAAATGACGATTTACAATAGTGATGTATTTTATTTAATAATATATCGATAAGAAACTAACATATTTTTAGTTTGTATGTAGTGAAAATAAATCTTACAGAATAGAAATAAAAATAGGGATAGTACCAAAACAATAATATTAATTCTCCATACAGTAGGTGCTGTCGTTCTATGATTTGTTCCACTAAATGCACAAAACTGAAATAATTTTAATGTTTTTTTTTATTTCAACAGATTTCCTAAAAATGAAGTGCTGCGTCAGAAGTGGCTTGAAGTCATTGGGACGGAAAACTTCAAACCTGGACTTAAAGCGCCACGTATTTGTTCATTACACTTTGCAGTATCATTCTTCAATAAACAATTACAACACATACTGATATTTTTTTAAACCATTTATTTTTACGAGCACACAAGCGCTTAAGTTCCTGTATCGGATTCAGACGGAAGAAACGCCCCGGTGCCACCATTGCGTGGACTATGCACCGCCCGGAGACCGGTAGAGTTGTCCCCGTTTGGGCAGAGTATCGCCGTGTCCTCGTGACAGCAATAGATGACCATGACCTTTCACGCCGGGACATGGTTCAGGCTAGTGAACGTCGAACAATGGGCTGCTCGCCATCTGGTAACTAACCGGACCGAGCTCAATCGTCAACAACATGTGATCCATGCGCTTCAATTTTTAAATGTCCGCAAACCGTATAGGCCCAGCACGGGCGAAGCCCATTTGCTAGGGCCGTGGGTAATTTTTGAAAAGGAGGGTGTAGTCCTAAAACAAAGGGCAACTGTCACTGAAGAACACACGTATGGTTTTAGCCAGTAATAGCGCGAGAAGTCATGCGATGATTTGTACCTTAAAAAAACATCCAAAGTACCAGAAGATTTTTAATGTATAAAACTTGGCTATCGATATCGATACTTTTTGGTTTTGACTGCAGTCTTCCCTAGCAATGGCAGCCATTTTTAGGCCTCGGTTTCTAGTAGGTATGCACGCGTATTTTGTAGGTGGTTAACATGACATTACGCCGTAATGTGGTTAACATGACATTACGCCGTACGCGTCATCTGTCATCTCTGAAAGCGCTGGCGCCGATGAATGAATGTTTTGGTAACATCAACGTGAAGTTTTTCAAATAAACGTAAATAGTTAATTATTGTAATAACTGGTGTTATAACACAACACACATAACACAACAACAATTTGTTGCGAAGATGCATAACTCACGGTGTTTGTGGTAATCACGTTTATTTATGTTTACGTTCAAATCTCGTGTTCGTTCATGGAATCGTGGAAATCTGTTGTCGCTTGAAAGGTAAGAATTTTAACAATTATTCGTTAATAATCGTCGTACGATAGTAATAAGATGATACCTAATACCTATATACTTGCGCGTTATTTACTTCTTGCAGTAGGTACTTTTTTAAACAACGAGGTGTTGAGCTGGTTAATACCTACACGCACCAATTGTTGAAGATTTTACCTACCTACATACCTACAGCTAAAATTTTTTTTTGAAGGCCAGGAAAATCATCGAATGACTGCTCCCGCCCGCCTGGGTGAGGTGGAAGGGAGTGTCAGACTCTTAATGACTTAAAACCACCCCGTTCCTTTCCCTGCACGTTGAGCCGGAGCCCCGGTAACCCGTTAGGTTCTCCGCGACACCTACATCTGTAATATCTTTCAATACTCGATAACAAGGTACGTGTTACGTATAGGTAATAATTTCGAGCGGTGATTTTTGGTAATAACTGTCATTTTTAGGTTTTTCGTGACATTGCACTTGGTAGGTAAGCAAAGACTGTAGGTAAGGTAGGTACCAATATTTCTCTTACAATGTGTAATAGATAGGTAACCTATTTTGTAAATAGTACTAATGATTATCCTTACCACTTATATTTACCAAGAAATGTCGTGATTGATTCATGGGTTTGGGTTTGGCAGTTTCGATATACATCTATTATCTGCCTTTGTTCTATTATGTTCATAATACTTAACATAGCATGGAGTCTTATCGGACTTGATGGACCTAGACGTAGCCGTACCTACTTTCCCAGTAAAGGAAGGAACTTGGTGTAAAAAAACTGACAAAACTCCAGTTTTGCTTCTCTTGCCTTTCGTGGATGCGCCTCTACTAACCTCCAAGGATAAAACGCGTATAACGGCGATAGAAAACAAATAAAATACACAAGCTCTTTCATTCTAATCACCAATAACTTATTAAATTTACAAAGGTCGATGAATCACAATAGGTTTAACATGACGTCACGCACGCCGCGCTAACGACGACGTTTTCGACTCGGGTAAAATTGGTAAATTGTGAATATCTAAGTAAATCGTAATTTTTTTAACTGAATTGGAACAGTTAATATCCTAAAAAAGCGTGTTCGGTTCAAAGATGGTATATCTTTGCAAACTTTTTTAGTTAGGAAAGGATACATAAAAGAAAATAATAATACTTCTTTGATAGATAAAGAATTGCAGATATAGTTTTTTAGGTGTAATATGAAAAACATACCTATACTCGTATGTGCAGGGAGAAAAACATGAAGAGAAAAACCAAAAAAAAAAGGGTAAGTAGATTATTTTTTTACAGATCGACACAAACTGGCGGATAACATCCAAAGGACAAAAGTAAAGCTATGCATAATAGTTGTCGCGGAGAACCTAACGGGTAACCGGGGCTCCGACTCGAGGTGCAGGAGAAGGAACGGGGTGGTTTTTAGTCAGTAAGAGTCTGACACTCCCACCCGCCTCAACCAGGCGGGAGAAGTCATTCGATGATTTTCCCCCCTTAAAAAAAATGCATAATAGTTATATATAGGTACCCATACATCATTAGCTTCTGCAAGCGGATGCGCCTAAATTGTAACCTACGTTTAACCCGTCGTGTGTCTAAACGCGGATCCACGCGAGACACATGTATTTTCTATTGTGTCTCATATCGGTACATTCTACTAGCGGTTAGGATAGACTTTATTATATTATGTTTTCATAATTCACCTACCTATCTTTATTTCAAACGCGTGAAACTAACTAACATCTTCCACTGTGTTCCTAACAAAAATTCGGATTTGGGTGCCTATAAAGTTAATTAGGTAGATAATTTACGTATCGTGTTTAGTTCTTTAGGTACTGATATCTACGCCCGAATACGAAAGGCTATTCAATTTTAGTTGTACTTAAAAATGCCGTCTCTGTCATTATACAAACAATTTGTAGTGACAGACTATACTTAGCGCGACTTAAACTTGACGGCGCTAAATTGGTAGTGCTTTGTTACAATATCTAGGTACTTAGTTAGGTACCGATGCGACGGATACATAAATCATAGCATAGATCAGTACTACTAACTTAGTACAGACACAGGTACGTAGTCACACTGATTACTCATTTACTTGTTGTCTTTGTTTGGCAATAATGTACCTACTAACAATTATTATTATTTGTTCATTTGTTATTTTGTATATTTTACCAAGTTTAATAAATCAATGCACGACAATTCAATAGCTACTTGCTAGAAGTTCATCCACTAAGTCGGTGATATGACATCAAGTAAGAACTAGGTTTCAATTGTCAACTTTAACCATAAATGAGTAAAAATACGATCATATAGAACTTACTTCCGAATGCTATGTGGATCTGTTCAGGCTGACAATATTGACAGTCGTATTTAGTACTGGCGTCGGCTGTGGGAATATCTAAACACCAGCCAATGCCCAACAAAAGAGAGATCACAAAAAGCTTCATCGTTATTCACTGAAACAAGACGTGTTGCGCCCGCGCCTCTACATTAATCACTGACTGTTCTCAATATAATAATTAATAATAACATCGTTCATACAATATCAACATAACCGCGTCAACAAAATGTTTCTCTTGACATTATTTACTGTATACAACATTAATTATCATGTTCTGAGCCTGTGACCAATCGTTGAACTTTTTTTTCATTACTAGAGATAATGTGTGCGAACTTATTGATAACTGTTTGAGTTCTGAGGGCACTGACTTAAATATTTTCGAATAAAAACAACGATAATTTATATAGAATAGATAGAAACACTGCCTCGTTGGCCGAGTGGTCGTCGCAAGTGCTACTGCCGGGCAAGGGGTCTCGGGTTCGATTCCCGGGTCGGGCAAAGTATTACTGGGTTTTTAAAAAAATCTCAGTAGTAGCACGGAGCCTGGAACTGTGTCCGGTATATGGCAATAGGCTCACCCCCTATTACATGGGACTTATATCATAAACAGTGAAGAGTGGGTGTTACATTGTACAGTGACATTAAACTGTCAAACACCAAGCGGTCACCGGTGACCGCAACCTATTTTCTTTAATTGTGTCTACAATGACGGTGCTCGACGAGTTAAGTGCCGAAATGTGCACCTCTGCCTACCCCTTCGGGGATAAAAGGCGTGATGTTATGTATGTTATGTAGATAGATACAGAAAACAGGGCTTATTAACGACAATGCGTAGTAGAGTCCCTAGACTAGCTCTACTGTCGCGGAGAACCTAATGGGTTAGGTACCAGGGCTCCGGCTCGGCGTGCAGGAGAAGGAACGGGATGGTTTTTTGTCAGTAAGAGTCTGACACTCCCTCCCGCCGCACCTGAGCGGGAGCTGTCATTCGAAAAAAAAAGACTAGCATTACTGTAAACACGGTAATTGACATGACTACTGTGACTGCAGATATACATAATAATATAACATAACGTCACGCCTTATAATGTTCGAAGAAGTAGGCGGAAAAACACACGGACATACAATGTTAAAGGAGGCCATACACACTAGGTTTTGCATGATGGTTTTAGCCGTGTATGCATAACTTACAGACAAGCCCTAGCGTGTATGTGATTGGGCTCGCTGCCATCGCAGCGGTAAGTCCCCTCTTTGAGGAGTGGCTTGAGAGACGCTACGGCGTCCTCACCTACCGCCTGACGCAGGTCCTCACCGGACATGGGGGTTTCGGGTGGTTTTTAGTCAGTAAGAGTCTGACACTCCCTCCCGCCTCACCCAGGCGGGAGCAGTCATTCGATGATTTTCCCCCATTAAAAAAAAAAAGCGTGTATGTGATTAAACTGTACAGTTATCGGTTCATAGGTGCTCGATTATGTTTGCCGGTTTTGCATGCAAAGTTATAAGCATGTCATGTACCTATGGCCTCCTTAATACCCACTTATCAGCAGTTATAATTCTATGCAATAGAGGTGATTTATTTCCATACCTATACATAGTTGCCGGCCACAAGTCCAGACTCTATGATATTGCTAAAAGTTTAATATGTTAATATCTATGAATAATATTTAATTCCACCGCAACCCCTTGTTCGACAGTCGCGATTTTTCTTTTTCTAAACATTAATATTTCTATAACCGTCGCACTAACCAACCTCACATATGTACATTCAAATTAGATCCTTTGCTCAGCTCAACCTTAAACTGTCAAACACCGCGAGGACACCGGTGACCGCAACCTATTGTTCTTTAATTGTGTCTATAATGACGGTACTCAATGAGTTAACTAGCCTTAAATTGTTTTACAGCCAATTAATAGTGTACTACTAATTTCAAATTGCGTATCAACTATAGTTAAAAAGTAATTTTATTACTACTTATCATTTTAGCTTACTATTATGACAATATCTGCAGGATGTCCATCCGGTGTTATACCAAATTAACAAAAAACCGAAAAAGAATGCCTGTAACGCAGTTGTACCGGTTGTACGTCGTCTGGTGTTGCTAGTATTCATGAGCTGATTTCTTATTATCACGTAGCTTTCAAAAAGGCAAGCCCTTTCTTATAAAGAAATACTTCGCGGTCGCGGCGATGTCGCGCAGCCCGTCAACAGCGACATCACCGCGACAGCGCACGCTGCTCATGAGGAAGAACTTCTTTGTGGTTGGAAACTAGTAGAGCTTTTCTCAGTATATTCACACGAGTAACCCGCGAGTTAATTTAGTATGTCTATCGATAGTTATTATAAAAAAAATACTTCTACAATTCCCTAGAATTGATTCCGAGACTCCTTGCTCGGGGCAGTGGCGACCATTCGTTGAATGAGACTGTCAAATATTATTTTTATGTGGAAGTTAAATCATTTTGGTTTAGATTGTATAATGAAAACCTGGGAATTGTGCCCAGGCCAGGACAGTCTTCTGGATCAACGAAATAGCAATGATAATTTATCAATGCAGATTCAGTTTTAGTAAGTTAGAGATTTCCGAATGCACAAAGCAATAAAATCTTTATTCCTATTAGTGGAGCGCCGTAAGGTTTATACCTCGGAATCCAGGGCCAGTCAATGAATCTTAATATAAACCTTGAAAATATGTTTTTAATAGTATACAGAAAAATGTTAAAAAAAATTTTTTTCTCGCTCTCAATTTTTTTTATTGTTATAAACAAATATTAATTTTTTGTAGTTTTCATTGATTTATATTAGTCAAAAGTCATATTTTAAAAAGAACAACTATTACAAACTTGAAAACTTGATCTTGGTTCTTTAGGGACTGCAGGTATACCGTTGAAGGTCGGGTAAGTTAGTTGGAGAAAAGAGGGCATAACAGCAGCTGTTCGGTATTGTTCATGGCGGGCCCTCACAGGATAGTACACGTTGTAACTTGCTAGACTTAATACGTAGCTGTTGTTTTCGTTCCGAAAAATATTTATTTCCGAAAAATATATGTTTATATCATTGTGCAGTGAGAATGGTAAAAGTTAATTACTGAACATTACTGAGTTTTAAAAACTTTGAAAATAGTGGCATAGATTGTAAGTATTTGTTTTTCATTTATATTACATGCTTTTGAAAACAGTTATGAATATTTTGTAATAAATCAATGTTAAAAAATAGAATATAATAGTAGAATTTAATAATATAAATCATTAATTATGATATAAAAGTTAGTTATTAATATTACTAATATTTGTTGTTGCAGCCACGTGTCACGATGGGTGAACCATCCAGTATTGATAGTACAAGCAATGATTGCCTCATTTGTGATGAAATCGAATATAGTTCTGAATTAAGCTCTGAACTAGGAGATATTATAAGTCACTAGAGGCATATCATCATTAAAAGCTGCATCTGCATTCAAAAATGAATGCGAAAATACTGATGACACTTTTAAGGCTGGTGTTACATGCACTAGTGATGCACTCTTGCTTTATACGGTGCCCCCAAGAAAATAAAAGATCTTAATGCATTATGATATAACTCTGTTTTGAAAGCAACTGCTAAATATACCTGCGTTAAACTGCCGTCATTACCACCCACTGCAGATGGCGCATTTGAACACTTTAATAGAGTATTTTTGCAAGTTCAAACATGGTTTGGAAGAGAAATATTATCAGAAGAATGGGGTTGGAAATATGAATGCGGAACATGGACACCGCAAACAATGACGCAACGACCTACTCCAGAATCCTTATTAAAAATTATTTTTTGGTTATGCAAAACAGGATGTGGAGCATATTGTGGGTGCAGGAAAAGTGGATTAAACTGCACTGCAGCTTGCTTAGAATGCAATGGTGACAGCTGCACTAATCCTTCACCTACAATCTATATCAACGAGATCGACGACGACGACAATAATGTACGATGATGTAAAAATGTGTATAGTTAAAGATTTTTTTTTTTGTAATTTATTTTTTACTGTAATCTAATAAATTAACATGGAAGTTACTCTGCACATATAATTGCACTTTTTTCGCGGGTAGGCGCCAACAAGTGTCAGACGTGTTTTTTGTTAAGGATTTTATTTAATTACAAATTCCATTTAATATTATTATTATATTTTATTTTTTTATTTACAATTGTGGCTCTTTAACGTAACTTAAAGCCTAAGTCTGATACCACCTGCCAGCCCATCATCAGCACATCACACTAAGCATCATTAGCACCCACAGTAATCACAGAATCACTGAGCCACAGTAGCAGCCGGAGATGGAGGAACAGTTGGCCCAGGTATTGACTGTTCAGTTGAGACTGGAGGATAACTTCGCGACTGGAATGGCTGAATTGAAGAGTCAGATGAAGTCAGCCGGACCAGCCAAAGAAACGGTAGCTAAAGTTGCAGAGGACCTCCGGACCTTCAGAACACTGATGTATAGCATGCTGGGCTTGCTCCGCAGTCAGATCAGTGCATGTGTTAAGGAGTTCGAAGATGCTGAGACCCGGAAACGTAGAAAAGCTCTGTTGTTCCACGGAATTAAGGAGAATGATGGCGAGGACTGCTATGCGATTGTTCTAGATGTATTGAAGAACAAGCTTTCTCTGAAACACTTTACACCAGCGTCCCTCAAGGCTTGCCATAGGCTCGGTACATCAAAGACAGAAAACAGGCACAGGCCAATATTAGTGAGATTCGGGGCAGTTGCAGACAGGTCTTCGGTGTGGAGAGCCAAAAGGGTCTCAAGGGTTCTTCCATCTCTGTCAAGGAGTTCCTCACAAGACGCCGGCAAGAGGTCTTCGGAAAGGCGCGTTTGCATTTTGGAGTTCAGTCGTGCTGGACCCAGGACGGTATCATAGTAGTCAAACCTCTTGACGGAAGTAAACACCGAATTACTTCGATGGACGAGCTGAAGCCACTTCTGTCAAAGTACCCTAAGGCGCCGGGCGATGGTCTGCAAAAGGGGAAAATATAGGTATTAGACGCAATATATTGAGCTATCAGTGCATACAAATCCGAAAAGAGAGTCATTCGAATAATTGTTATAACAACTTACCTTTATTTTATCATCTTTTGTGTCAGTGGGTGGTACAGTAATAAAATTACACTTCAACCCACTATCCTGTATTGTAAACAAAGCGCAGGTATATACATTTTACATTCGATTTAGTTTTGCTGTTTACCTACACAATATTATTAAAATTACTTAATTGAATACAACCATGTTCACTCAACAGTTCGTACACTTAATTATTTAATTTAACACTCAAAAATCATTCACAACAATTGACAATCACAAAAGTTTGAGTTTGACGTTTGACGTTACGATTAGTTACCAGCTTTGCTTGTTGTCAATACACACTCTATGGTCAATCAATAGTAAGTTTTCAACCCACTGACGCGATGTAGTAAAGTTTCGTTTTTTGTTGCACTAATGTATGCTGCTCTAATCTCGTTTTATTATTTGTTTTGTTCACTTTGTTTAATTATCTTTAAATTTCTTTTACTTCTTAATTTTGTTTTTATCCTGGTTGTATTTGCATTTTACTGTCGCATTTTCATGTTAACATATCCATCTTTTTTAAATGTGCATCGATGTTGTTAGCTGGCGGGTGGTGTGGGGATGCAGGCGTTTACGATTTAATTGTTGCCTTATTTGTTCCGCGCTCATACTTATTTAAGTACTTTTTAATAGAATATACATATATATAATATATATATATAATTATATTTATTAGTAACATATATTTTATAAAATTCATATATCTTGTAGTACTTCCAGCATATGTGCGATACTGACGATTTTATATCTGCTGACGATGATGTCTCTTCGACTAATGACAGTTTCCGTTCTTTGGGCGGTTCCCTTAGTGATTTAATTAATCGTTCTCTCTCGTCATGGTCAACATGACGCTCCGGCATTTTCTCATCATGACCTTATATACCTCTCCTACATCCTGAAACCACCCAAGGCAAAACCCAGGGTACTGTACAGACGCTGCTTTGGGAAGGTGGACAATGAGAAGCTTTTGGAGGACGCGTCCAGAATAGACTGGGAACCACTAATGGAAGCTACTACGGTTGATGACAAGATTGAAATTTTCAACAAAGCTGTCATTAACCTTTACGACCATCATGCGCCTGTCAAAATGATCCGATTAAAACGTGCTCCGGCACCGTGGATGACCAGAGGGATTCAGGCGGCTATGCGTCGCAGGGACCGCGCGTTTCGGAAGCACAAGAAGAATCGGACAGAGGAGAACTGGACGGCATATAAAACTGCGAGGAACAGATGTAATCAGATGGTACGCAACGCCAAACGCCGCCACATTCTCAATAACATTTCCACTTCATCTCCAGCTGATATTTGGAAGTTCTTGAGAACTCTAGGAATCGGCAAACCGCAACCCGCTAACCTTCCTTCTTCAATTGGCTTAGATGAACTTAATAATCATTTTTCCACTGTCTCATCTCTGGATCACCTAACTAGGCGAAACACCTTGTCTTCTATTTCTAGTCTGCCTCGTCCTGGGGTCGAAAATTTCCGCTTCATACCAGTCCAGTCGGAGGAGATTCGTAAGACAATCCTTTCCATTAAATCCAAAGGTGTTGGCTGTGACTCCATCTCCCGTGACATGATCATGTCCATCCTGGTTTATCTCCTTCCAGCAATTACCCATATTGTCAACTATTCCTTGTATTCCGGAGTGTTCCCGTCCTTGTGGCGTAAAGCTTTTGTTCGTCCACTACCTAAGGTTAGTAATCCATCTCTTCCCACTCACTTCCGTCCAATCTCAATCCTTCCCTTCCTGTCTAAGGTGCTTGAAGCTTGTGTCCATAAGCAGCTGTCACGGTTTGTTTATGGAAACAGTTTAATAAGCCCTCTCCAATCAGGTTTTCGACCTGGACACAGCACTGTCTCCTCCCTCCTTAAAGTGACTGGCGACATTAGGGCAGGGATTGAGGACACCAAAGTAACTGTTTTAGTATTGGTTGACTTTTCAAACGCTTTCAATATGGTCAGTCACGATCTCCTTTTGGCCATCCTGTCCCATCTTGCAATCTCTGACAAAACACTGGACTGGTTCTCTTCCTATCTTCGGGGGCGTCAGCAGTCGATCCGGCTTGACGATAATTCTTCAAGTTGGTGTGATCTGCTGGCTGGTGTCCCTCAAGGCGGCATTCTCTCTCCTCTCTTATTTTCAATCTTTATTAATTTCATTACTTCTGAACTTCGGTGTACGTATCATCTGTATGCGGACGACTTGCAGTTGTACTGTCAGGCTGCAGTGGATGACTTACCTAGTGCTATCACGGCAGTAAATGGTGATTTGGCTGCTATCTACAACTGGTCACAAAGGTTCGGCATAGAAGTAAATCCAAATAAATGTCAAGCCATAATCATTGGAAGCACACGTACCTGGAAAACAGTCAGTGTCGCGTCGCTGCAGCCTGTCTCGTACAATAATGTGGCAATCCCGTTTAGTGACGATGTGAAGGATCTTGGCTTACATATTGATAACACATTGAGCTGGCGTGCACAGGTCACTAGGGTATGCCAGAAGGTAACTGGGTCGTTGCGAGGCTTGTACCGCCTTAGAAACTTCCTTCCGTCTACTACCAAGGCACGGCTCGTGCAGGCCCTGATTTTTCCTATCATCGATTATGCTGATGTGTGTTACTACGACCTGAATGCAGATCTACTCAACAAAATTGACCGTCTTCTAAATAACTGCATTCGATTCGTTTTCAATTTACGTAAATATGATCATGTTTCTGCACATCGGTTGCAATTAAAATGGCTGCCCATACGCCTGCGCAGGCAACAAAGGGCGTTAACTACTTTATTTTCTTTTCTCGACTCTCCTTCTTCACCTGTTTATCTAGCTTCCTACTTCCAATATACATGCGCAAACCATTCTAAATACCTTCGCTCATCTAATAACCGTCAACTTCAATGTCCCACTCACCGCACTGACTATCTTCACTCCTCCTTTTTCGTTCAATCTGTCTCTCTGTGGAACGCGCTGCCCAAGGAAATCAGAATGGCAAATAATCGCTGTTCATTTAAATTCAAGGTTCGGGAACACATTTATAGAAAGTGGCAAACTCAAAACAGTGCTAATATGTAGTCTATGTATTGCATTTATTTATATATGTATGTATTATATTATATGTATGCATATTTGGGATATATTATATTTATTATATAATTCATTTTAAGACCCTATACCCTTAGTTATGTATTATCGACTATAACAATCATGTCTTCCCTCTTCAATATTTTATTACCTTAACTTCGTTATCTACTTCATACTTTCTTTTTACAATTTTGCACCTACCGCTTTAACATTCTGCACCACCCAATGGTCGACTGTCAGAAAATGCCTACGGCATTAAGTCCGCCAATTTCACTATATGTGCAATAAAGTTTTAATAAATAAATAAATAAATAATTTATTACAAATAAAATGAAATTTTTCACTATAAACACTTTTTCCCCCATCCGTCAATTGTTGTTAAAAATAGTTGTAAATCGAGATCGGTCAATTCTTTTTTTTGAACTTTTTTATTTGAGGTTTTAATAATGCAGCCTCATACATACCTACTTGATATACAGATTCATTGACTGGCCCTGGGTTCCGAGGTTTGGCCATTTTTATGCCTTACGGCGCGGCACTCTACTATATATAAAAACGAGTTATACTTAACTCACAATTCATTTATTAAGCAGGTGGAAGTGTCTAGTCAAAAATTAAAAAAAATAATTAAAATTTTTCTTTATTTACATACTAGCTTTTACCCGCGGCTTCGCTTGCGTCGCAAAAGGATAAAAAGTAGCCTATGTGACATATACTAATACACACAGCGCCATCTATACCAATACTTTTGTTTATTGTTTTCCCTCGGGAATATCAATTATTCCGGGATAAAAAGTACCCTAATATTTAATCCAGACTTCTAACTTTATGTCTGCAAAAATTCAAAGCAATCGGTTTAGTAGTTACGGCGTGAAAGCGGAACAAACAAACAAACTCACTTTCCAATTTATAATATTAGTTAGGATATCTATCTTCAAGTACATACATCTGGTGTTACGGGTTTCCATGAACGGTGCGGTGCCTATTACTTAGGTACCATCAGATGATTCGTCTCCTCGTTTGCCGCCATGTTCCATAAAGAAATTATTAGACTTACCAAACTAACAAACTAACTTTTTCAGATGGATAATAAACTAACTATATTCTATTATAACTAACTGAGACAAAGTTAAAATTATAAAGAATGTTTCACGGTTTACGTAACAGTTCAACGACCCCTCGTTAGTTAAACTCAACTAGTTGAACAAGACAGATATTCGTATTAATGAAAAAGTAAAAAATAGTTTTTTTTGTAATGACTGTTTATTATTTCATCATAAATTCATAATGCAAAAAATACACTTATTTACCTAATTATCATAAAACTAAATGGCGTAAAAAATATAATAAAACACATGCACCAAAGTAATATTAGCGGAACTGTATATAGTTAGTTAAAACTTTAAAGTTTTTTATAATTTGAGATCTTGCGTTTTTGTGCAAACACTCTACAATACATCGCATTTGATACTAAGTACATGGTGGAATTTGGAAGACGAAATGTTTATATTTTACAGACCATTCAAAAGTAAACAACATTAGAACTAGATAACTTTGATCACAATCTACAGTTAAGTTTTGTTGCTATTTTTTATTCCGCTAATGTTCCCGGCAGAAATATTGGTTGTGTAATTAAAATTATGTTATATCTAACTGATTTGTACTTTAGGTGAACAACAATATCATTGACGCTGACCTCACAGTATTACCATATAATGAGAATCAGTAGTGTACCAACCATCCATCAACCATGTTGCAGTTAATCTTAAACTAATATTCAGTTTCAGACTTTTAATCGATATTAACATTTTTGTTTAAAACAGCGGTTATAGAATTGATATGACTACATTTATGCAGATAACTAAAATTACTGCATTCTGATTCTCATTACAATGTTACAACAACAAAATGAACTCAGCTGTAACAAGATACCAACACACTTTTCTGGACGAATTTATAATTAATTTAAAACAGGCCAACACTAGCCTCCCCCTCGCTTTTGTGTTGCTTATTATATTTTTGTTTATGACTGATGCTCATTTCACCTTCACTCCTCAGAGGTAAGATCCCCGAATGCACTTCTGACATGGAAGATGATGACACCGAATCAGTTTCTGAAACAACCCTACCTCTACCTAATTTTCTAGCAAGTTTTACTTCTCCTAAACTACTAATCTCTGAAGAGTCGGCTTCAAAAGAACTTGTACTCGTTGTTATATTATTTTTCTTAACATTTTTAATTTTCGAAGCACTTTGTTTTGCTGTTCTTGGCACACTATTTCCTAAATTAGAAAAAACTTCTCTGGAAGTTCGCGGCAAACGCAAACTAAATCTTGGAGATGACAAGTTTATGGAAATGCCTGGTTCGTCCTCGTTTTCTATTTCTAATTTAACATCATCTTCATCAACGACAAATATCAACGGGCTGGTGTGGTGGTCGACGGTTAACTTTGAAAATGGCGAAGTGGTTCTAGTCTTGGTTTTTGTAGGAGAAGTCATGACGTTCTTCACATGTGCTGGAGATGTTTGAGTGTCTTTTTGTGATGCAGCTACGTTCAAGATTATTTGACCTTTTGAAGTCGAAGGTTTGTCTATATTCTTTTCTAGTATGTCGCCATACTCTTCTACGATGAGTTTTTTTATAAACTCTTTTTCCATTTGAAACATTTTTTCCACTTCACCTTTAGGATCTATGCTTGGCCAAAGATCGTTATGTATCGGTTGTATGCTGTTGTCATTGACTGGCGACGTTTGAGTTTCTTTGCGTGATAATTTCAGTTCAGTGTTACTTTGTGTGGCAGAATCCTGAGTATCGACAGAGTGTACATATTCAAATACATCAACTTTATTCTTGAAAGATAAATTGGAAGCTTTTTTATAAGTCTCGTTTAATTGAATATTCGTATGTGATGGACTCGAGATTGGTTTTCGAGTTATTCTTTGAGCACTTTTAGGTCTATCATTATTTTCCAATGTGTAATTTTCTTCGTGAAATGACTTTTGATCTTCATTCGATATTGAAGTGTTTGTTTTCTGATTGCCCGACTGTCCAGAGCCATCTGATTTTTCTTCTTCAAAGTCATCAGCATAACTGTCATTTTCTTTCGCCTCATCACTTTCGCTTCCTTCTACTTGTATTTTTGTATTGATATTGTTTAGATTTTTGGACAGAGTCTCGCTTACAGTTTTCTCTATATCAATCACCTCTTGCAATAAATTTTCATCAGATGTAGTAAAAATATTTGCTTTATCATTTGGTTGGCAGCTATTCAAGCTGAATGAATTTTCTCTACTAGTTAAGATTCTATCTAAAATAGGACTTAATGGTATATCCTTTTTGTTAGGAATATCAGATATTTCTCGTTCAATATCACTAGCTCGCGCTCCTCCTACAGTTAATTTTGAGTATGGTATGTACTCGGTATTGTTCAATTTATTTGGTTTAGTCTTATTTTCCTGGTGATTAATTGATTTTTTTAAGGTAGGTTTACTACTTTTATTTTGAGGTGACTTAGACTTTTTGGAACTTGTTGCACCATATACACTATTCAGTTTTTTTCGCCATTCATCCATATTCAAGTGAGCTCTTTGTTCAGGTTCTTTTTTGATATTCTTTTTCTTACGATCGTTACGGTCTGACATTTTCGGTGAAGTTCTAATGTTTTTCAGGATACGTTTTTGTGTTTTTAGCTTTATTTTAGTGTCTGAACTAATATTGTTAGTGGAACCACTGCTGTCGCATGTTGACATTTTAAACACCTTTCTAGATGTAACCGGTTGACTTGAGTGATGTCGTAGTGTTTCGTCTCGGAGCCTCATAGTAGACTCTGTTTGTACGGGCTTACATGGCTCATGGTGTATTGCTACTACAGTAACGTTGTTTTTAACTGTTTCAGATGTGTTAATTTTTGCTACTTCGGGCATAATATCTAACTGTAAAACTTTCTGCTCTTTAAGTTCACTTCTAATGTTAATGCTTGGCATTTCCTGAACTTGCAATTTTTTGCTAGACGTTTTAGTTTTTGGTTCTACGTACACATAAGAATATTCATTATATGCAACAGTTGGTGCACTTACTACTATACCATTATTAAGCTTTTCAGTCTTTGTGCTACTTGTATTACCACTTATATGTATTACTTTAGTTCGAGTTATTCCTAAGTTTCTATTAATAATAGGCTTTTTATTAACTTTTTCAACATTTACAGGAGCATTAATGTTAGAGGTTTTGTGATATTTTAATTCAGCTGAAGGTTTGTCTGTTGTATCTTTTTTAGACTTATTTTCAGGCACGTATGAAGCTGATTTATCAATAATTTTGTACCCGTGAAATTTGGCATTTACAATTTCCTCAATATGAACTTTCTCATTGAATTCCTCGTCTAATGGCGTAGGAGCAGTTTTGACTTGCACGCCTGGCTCACGAAATTTGGTCAATTCCCCGGAGAGTAGCTTCAGGTCATCCGCAGTCGATTGCAGCGTATCATGGAGTTTCCTTAATATTACTTCATCTTCTGGTTTTAATGCTGGCTCTGTTTTCCATATATCGTCATCTATGATATTAACCATTTCAAACTTTTTGCTGCTCTCAACCTGTAAGTTTAAAAGGCAATAATGAGCAAAACCATGTCACTGTTGCAGTACAAGAATCTTTTATTACATAGAAACTTTTATATGTGTATACACATACATGGTTTGTATGGATACTGACCAAATATCGATCGACTGGGTATGGCGAGGCGAGGCTTCTCATCTGTTGGTGAGGCACAGCGGCTCCGACAGTCTGTCCGACGTACTCGCGCTCCGCTCTGTGCACAAACATTACTTGTTTATTATCTATCACTCATATATCATCACTTTTGTACTGCTATAGGTAATGGATTAAAAGGAGATTGTTTTTGATGACGAAAAATGGTTTATAGGATCAAGCGGTACTAATTATTGTATGTACTTAATATAAAAATTGAATCCGTGGACTCTTCTTTTTATAGTATGTAGACTCAGTTGATCGCCCAAACGTAATCAATAAAAATTTTGACGTAATATAATTTAAAAATAATCTTAAGCTTTCCTTTTTTCGATATAAAAGTTATGAATCAAAGATATGGCATGCATTTTATGATAACTGAACTTTTGATTACGTAGTTAACGACGTGGTAGCTACTGACCTGTTAGGTAATTCATTTTAAAACTCATAATAAAATAAACGAAGGGCATGGGTGGGAAATAAAAATACAAAAATATACAAAATCACATCAATTGTATTTCACCAACATTTACATTAACGTCTTAATCGAAGCATTTCACTTGCTGCTTACAGTAAGAAAGAGACAAGTCTCAAAATGATACAATTATGTTTAGTGTCGATACATCGTCGACGTCTACAAACAAGCCTAGGGGTAAAGGCGGACAGTACTCGTATGATATGTTACATGTACGTTAACAGCACACTACAACAGAGAATATTGCGTCACAGACCAGCACCTCTTGTTAAATATTATGTAAGTATGTAAACTTTTGAGATCTCTATTTGCAACTTTTGGTAAAAATATAAATTAATGCTAAAGTTACATTAAACATAGAAATATAACAAAATACACAATATTCACTGCGAGTCAGAATTATAAGTCTCTCCGTTACATCGTTGATAACAGACTTGAATCGTTCAGTACGTTGGTTTCATCTTCGACATTGACGTATATGTAACATTTCAAATCAATAAAAAAGTATTACGCACAATTTGTGCTTACAAAATTTTTCACCTTTGCCAAACTTGGCGACAATTAATATATGACAAACCCATCGCGGGTGATTTCCATTGATAATACTAATATCAATTTCGAATCTATCAGAATCGCGACACTAAAAGCCCATTGGCAATAAAACATACTAAATGTCACACAAAAATTAAAACTTCAAATGGTACCACTCGAAGTACATCATTCAGTACAAAATGATACCCAGCTGAAATACAATGATATAAAAGAGAATGGCACCCAGGTGTGCACATCTCGCTCTCCATACGAACATCATTAAGTAAGTATGTATTATGAAACACGTTAATATGCATAATAGGTATGTAGTCATATGTAAAATATATCTGGTATTTAAAGACAATCATTTTCTAATTTAGCAATTCTTGTAAAATAACGAGTAAAATAATAGTTTCAAATAAGAATAGTAGTATAATAAACAACATGGCTCAATGTCCTATTAATACTGGATCTATAGCCCTGATCGCATCGGCCGTACACGCCGTACGCCGGCTGCTACCTAAATATTTACAAGTAGACAAGTATGTACAACGTACGTATATGTACACAAATAACATCTAAAATAAATAATCGACATATCAATTTCATTGTATGTTCTAACTTTTAATATTTAAAGACACTGATAACGTCTCAATTGAAAGATATAAAAGCTATCGATTTTAATGATATTGAAGTAGATACGATTACATTTCACACGCATAAATATTAAAGTTAAAAAAGATTGAAATCTTGCGAATGGTGCAAAAGATAAACCCATTGAAATGTTATACTAAACAAAGAGGAATAACTGAGGTACCATTGAAAAGATTCGTAAAGATTCGACCACGTCTTACACTCTGCTGAGAAACGCAACAATTCATAGTAGCAAACGGTCGACGTCTGATAGCTTTCGAAACTGACGTAAACTACGAATCGTTTAATATTATGACATACATAATGATAATAATATAATGATTACTTCACTTTATACAAATAGCAGCGAGTTTTAAGAGTTCCTATAACGGCCGCGTGTTCGCGGTTCTGACAATTTGACATTTCACAAAATGACTAGGTACGTCCCCACGTATCAAGCACCCTCGCAACTGGCCGGCGCACGCGCCGCCACCGCGCCCGCGCCCGGCGGCGGCACGTGCGACTCTCTCCAAGTAACTACAACTTATCCTTACAAAATAATCAACTAAAAAGACGCGGCTACCATGAGCTATGCGTCACCAAATCCAATTTTGATTTATTCTCAATTATCAACACCAGTAACATAAAATAACGAAATATCGTAAGCGGAATTTTATCGCCAAATGCGAGACAATAACGGAACTCGAGCCACTCTGAATAAAAATAAGACTATTTTGCATGCGCTGTATGTGATAAATACAATATACACCAATCTACGGTCTGTACAGGGAGCAATACGCTTCCGTCATTAAATAACTACGATTTTACAATCAGTACTCTGGACTACAAAATGTCATGATTATTATATCGTATAATACTTGTATAGTATATAAGAATCACATAAATAAATGCCATGTTCACTATGGTTCAGGACCTAAGGGTAACTAAGAAAATGGCATCCGAAGAAATATCTGCTCGCAAAGCAGCTTACCACCCTCGAAATATAACGACAACTCCGTACGAGGTACGTTAACCTCCAACAACGCAGTAATAATCGAAAACTCTTCAAAATAGACATACGCTATACTCGGAATATCGCACCGTGCTCTCAATTCGATACTAGTCGAATCTTGAGCTCATAAATAAATAAAATAAAAAATGCGATACGCCCAGCACAACGACCAGCGGCGCGGCCGACCCCGCTCGTCAGCCGCAACGTACCATGTCCGTAGCGCAATGGCTGTTGGTGAGCGAACTGAACATACAAGTTTACTATTTACAAAGTTATATACAAGTGATCGGTTTGTACGGACGAGGGCCCGGCCTCGCCCCGCCGCGGAGCCGCGCGCCGACTGCGACGATTGCGGCCACGTGCCACGGCACAGTCGCTACTCCTCCCGTGCACGGTTCACAACGAGAGGGACAAGAGGTAAAGTCGGGGCTGCGGAACGCTGCCCTAGGTCTCCCGTTCCTTCTTCGGCTTGAACTCCTCACCGAGGATTGTAGCTATTTCACCCTGCATAAAAGCCCATGGAACTGTCGAATTTGCCAATGGACATTTATCCCCACTTGGACAGTATACCTGTGAAAAACAAAACATTAAGACAAGTTAATATAGTATTAGCACACTTTGCAAAACATAACATCACGTCATTTATCCCCGAAGGGGTAGGCAGAGGTGCACATTATGCCACTGTACTGTTTACAAAACACATACTTGAAATAACAAATAAGCTAGAACTAACCTCTGATCCTTGCTGTCGCTTGATGGAGTCTCGGGAGCAGGGGAAGCAGAACTTGTGATGAGGCTGACTGGGGCATTGCACGAAGTGCGTGTCTTCAAGGCGCTCCTGGCAAAGCGTGCACTTGAGCAGAGGAGCGGGAGTTGGCGCCGCCGCCTCCGTGCCCTCGCCCGCCTCGGTCGACGACACCGATGTCGTCGACGACACGTGCCGGGAGCCCGACGACCGCCGCCCGCCGTTCGACCCTGTCGGACCGGAATGGAATCGTTAGCTACCGTCTGCCACACGCAAGTTCATCAAGAAAGAGTTGTAAATAATAATAAGAGTGGCATCCGCTGCATTGCAGTAGCCACGTATCGAAGTGAGGCTCGGTAATAAGTCAGCAGACTGTAGCTGTACGGTATGGGCGCAAGCGGTCGTCGGGCGCCACGCCGCGTCACGGCCGGCGCCGGCGCAGTGATCGGACGCCCGCCCGAGTCCGACCCCTCACACGATACGACACAGTGAACACGGTCTACCGTTAATCTGCACCGGCAACTTTTGCAAAAACTGACGTGTTCGCAACTACTTTCTTTTCTACACGATACACTGACACGTACCATCAAGTGAATCTTTTACAACGGTTCGGATAAAAGTAAGAACTGAAGATTAAAAAAATGAATCTTTAATCAGATGTCGTAGCTACTAAAAAAAGTATTCGTACCTGATGAATTAGGCGAGTGTTGGCTAGAGCGGCTGGCGGATCTTTGTGGAGGGGGCTGTGGTGGAGATCCACCAGCAGAACGCGGTGAACCAGGAGGCAATGTGTCAGCTACAGACATCAGTGCGGCCATTGGTGACGGGCCGGCACCGGTAACACCAGTCACTGGAGGCGAACCAGCCGTTCGGCCCAATGGTGATCCAGCTGAGCCATTTGTCAATGGTGCCGCAGTTCCATAACCTGTGGAAATATTGTGTACTGATCACAATAAAGCGAATATGTGTGATGCCATAATACGGGTTACTTGGGTAATATCAAAAGTCGATATTGATTTTAAGAACTAATATATCCAGATAAAGACAAGAGACCTGTATTCTTTTGATTCTTTGCCGTCCTATTAAAGAAAACTACGAAAACTGTCATAATATAAACAATCCCTTAATGTTTCCGAGAACCGGTTATAACGACTAATATAATAAAAGTGAAATTTGTTTCAATATGTCACCGGTTAGAGTATTTGGCGCAAGACGTTGGACGTGAGTATCGCCGACGCACCACAGCCAATACGACATCATTTCAATTTGTCCGAATAACCTCACATTCAATGTTGGATGACACATCGTTTGCGGTGGACCGACGGATAGTAAACACACGTTCGCACACGCATATAATATCTTATAAATAGCTTTGTGTGTTAATACATGCTACGTAGTGAACGGTGATGTGTCATTGCCTGGTCACACAACGTCGCGGCTCTCGGCAGGCCATTCGATCTAATTCGTACAGTAGACGGGTAGGTACGTACACTAATTGAAAATACGAGTGCCACACTCGTATGTGCAACGAGTCGTGTCGCGAACAAGCAACCGCGACGTTGCCAAACATCGTAACGATGTAGGTCCCATATCTGTATGCTGTTAGTGTCGGTAGTTGCTATGTTATGAAACTTTTAGTGCAATTTAAATTCACATAAACGATAAATAAATAACAACAACAACAAAAATAAAACTATTATCATCGTAAACAATTTTTAAAAAGTGTACGTATATGGAGATATCTATAGCGTTGTGTCTACGTTTATATAGGCAAATATTTATCAAGTGAACTAACTACAATTCATATAAGGATGTAGTGTAACGTAATATAAACATGTAATCCAACACGCTTTTATATATTTCTATATATTTTAATATAATAATATAATGATGTTTAGTAATCAGGATAGTAACAAGCAGTGGACTTTGACGATGACGGGTTACGACGTTGAGGTTTACAATTCTGAAATCTGAAGTCTTTTCTAATTGTGATTTGAAAACAAACATTTAACAATTCATTGGCGTAACTAGTATATAATGGTCGGTTGGTTTAGTGTAAAGGCACGACCCATATGTCTGTGGTGACGTCACGCCCGGTGACCTTTTTGGCCGGCGGCTCGTGGCGAGCGGCCGCGAGCTCCCTATACACACGCCAATGGAATGTGGTCGAGCGACTCTGCCAAGCGTAGGCAGGCGCTATATTTTTTCGCCCGTCGGCCTACCTACATACGTACGCGAGCGAAAATGTCGTCACGCGACGTTGCCACACCGCTGTGTCGTGCATGCATTCACGGTGCGGTGCCGCGTTTTATATTACGTGGGTGTTTGTACGTAGCGCGGTGGTGTGCGAGAGGCCGCGGGCGCGGGCTCGCTTTCGAGAACGCTCAACCAGTCGGACTGGTTTCGTATTTATGGACTGAGTTAATGCACCTACCTAGATATGAATCCCGTGGCGGACGCTTGCGCAAAACATCTACACTCATCCGTCTGAGCACGTTCACGTTCGTTTGCTATCGTTTGTGTTATCAAACTGCGCGTGACTTTACTAAATAACTATTTTTTATACTATGAAGATTAACATTGTTATATTTGTAAACATAGAAAATGTTTCGTTACAATAACCACACATGCGGGTCCTCATGAGTCAAATGATAATATTTTACGACTCTGCATACAATTCATATCACAAAATGTTTCTAATAGAGTAGGTATTTAAGTACATAAACAAAGTTAACTATGGCCCAACCGAAAGCTTTACCTTTGATTTTATTTTTTTGCATAAGTAATTTTCTATAACAGGTCTACGACAATATTATAACCATTGAATACATTATTTTATTGGACACTAAATACATCTAAAATTTTCAAGTCAAAAACATAGAACTGTAAATTAGCTGTTTACTTTGGGTCCGTTGCATAAAAATAAAAACAAGCAATTAGTAACAGTTTTATCTTAAATATCGACTTTTGATATGATTTTGGATGATATTGCATTTTTTTTTAAGTTATATAGAAACTTACCATTTGATTTGAAGGAAGAAGCATCAAAAGATGGGGTGCGTAGAGGGTGCTTTTCTTGTTTAAACACACGTTCCGGGGCAAAGGGAGCTGCTAATGAAACTGCTGGCAAGGAATCGCCACGGGTTAGCGGTGGCCGAGCGTGTTCCTCTAGCAGTCTCTTAGCCGGTTCATGATGGTTCTGATGATCATCCTCATCCAATTGACGTTTTAGTGCTAGACCGGGGGCTAACCGCGCTCCGGCGTGTGTGGACAGGTGGTGTGTAGGCAGGTGCGCCAAGCGTCTACCTTCATGTTCTTCACGTCTACCTCCGTACTCGGCTAAAAGTCCAGCACTAGCTGCGGGACGGGGGTGATGTAAATATCCAGTTGTAGGACCATGGTGTGCCGGTGGAGCCGGTTGGCCTCTTGTTGCTGTTTCTCCCCCATTCTGGTGAGCTTCTAACGGTGTTCGATGAGCTCCTTTGGCATGAGTTGGCCCGCGGCCCTCTTGAAATCCATGGGCGCGCTTTAGCTGCCTCGCAGTGTCCAAAACCACTTCGATGCGGTCTGCACCCTCATAATTTACACATCCACGACACACTGCCTCTGAAAATTCATGCAACATTGCCCAGGGCATGCGGGGCAAGTCGCACAGGTAACAGTGCTGACGCTTTTGCATTACCGACATCTCGCCGCCGGATGTTGATCGGTGTGCGAGAGATCGGTCTTCCTCGTGTCTCTTATAAATTGTCACTGATTTTCCTTGCCAGATACAATAAACACCGTCACCATGGTACACATAAAACACTTAACAATTTCACACTCGTTTCGCGGACGTCGGATATCTGAAGTGCGTAACGTTAAAGGCATTCGCTCCCAAAGCGGGTTGACGAGAGACTGAAGCTCTCGGGTCGAGGCAACCGCGGGGGGCCGGGGCGGCGGCGGCCATTATCGAGCGGTGACGTCAGCGCGCGCAACACGACGACGCGCCGAGGACGAGCCGTTAGCCGCGACGCGGATGCGCCACTCCACGATGTGAGCCCGCTCGCCCTGCCCTAGCCGACATACACATGCTTATCGCGCGATAACCAACACGATGTAATGCACAGTGCTCAAGCCCAAACAAACGCATCTGCTTTATAAAAAATGTTATATTAAAATAATAATAAGCATTGCTCTGAATTAAGTTTTGTCAACTGTAGTACATCAAAAGTAGATACTATAGTGTATCGTACTCTAATTGAATATAATAATTACATATATTGATTTGCTTTAACGATACATAAGTATTTACCTAGTAGGTATACTTCATAAAAAAATGGATTTATTTAAAAATCTAAGATAGTCTACCGAGTCTATGTTCTCAAATAAAATGTAATAATAATTTATTGTTTATGCGGGTAAGTTACTTCTATCCTAACAATGTGTCACATGGAAAGGAATTGTAACTATTAGGTAATTAATTAGAACAATACCAAATGAATCACATTCGCCCGCATCACCTAGTCTACCTTACTGGCAGTCAGCAGGGATTCCGCTAAAAACTGTCTATCTATATTATTCAACGAAAGTAAACAGCATCTGTTGTAGAATAACAATTAGTATGAACACGTATAGCCGACGTGTTCGATGCATTAAATTTCAATCTATTCTCGCTCGGTTTCCTTTCTGACGGCTGCATTCTAAATTATTATTACCGAGCAACACGATCGGATCCGGCTGGGGCGGCTGGAAGACAGGAGAGCGCGGGGGGACGCCGCGACCGGTGTGGCGGCCATCTTGAGACGTGACGTCACGTGACGAGTCAGCCGAGCGTGCGGCGTGGCAACGTCGCAATCGCAGTTAAACATTGCCATGTTGCCGCTCATTTCTGTTGTGCTTTAATAATAATGAAGGCAAGTCATCGGTTTTTGTAAGCGAAGCGACGAAGGATCGGAAGAAAAACAGTTATGCGGCCAGGTAAACGTAAATGGAGATTGACGGAACAGACTAGTGAATGTAGCCTCTCATGAAACGATTGTAACGAGGTACACTATTACATTTTTTTTACTCATGAGTTACTCATAAATCTTAGTATTCTCCTTCTCAGAAAATTAGAGTACTTACATGTATTACTTACAGTAGATTTTCACAGGAAATTGAGAGTACCTTAGTAGTGTTTGCAGCTGGGTAAGTTTAGTCTAAGTTATTTTTTGATAAAGTTTCCTTACATAATAAATACTCAATGTAGTAGTGAGCATTATCAAGTTGTTATTTTTTTGACTTGATTAGTTGAGTAAGGATAGTTTTAACTTTTAAAAGATACGGATTATGGGCTTTCTGCAGAAACTAGGTATACATCTATAGAGGTGGAGACAAATTAGATAATCGATTTAGCAGTTCCTTTGTTCCGCAACTCTCGCAATTTTTTCGCAATCAAGTAATTATGCTACCTATCCGTTTCCGTTAAAGGATAGGTATATTTTAGGGTCTAATTTTATTATATTTATTATACGTATGGATGGACTGACAGTTCGTCAGTCAGCACTGTTTGGGCAAAAGCTATTAAGGGATAAATGCGATTATACCTCTAATAATGAATCTGGAACTACTTGAGCGAATTGAATATTTTTTGAGTCCATTTATTAATAAGAGCCGAGGAACGGTTGTAACCGGACGCGAATAGCCAGTAATTTATATAGATAGTTCAAAATTGTGATTTGTCTGGTTTTCCTACACATGGGGTTCCAATGTTTTTACTTTTCTTAACCACTATGGAGCTGATACAACCTAACAGCAATTAAAAAAAAATGTATCATATTTTCTCTTAGAGAAACCTGAATAGCGGCGTCTAATTTAGGAAAAATCTGAAGACTCATTGCTTAGATTCACAATCCTATTTTTATATGTAGCTTATACAATCTATCTGATAGACGTGTACCTACAACATTTACCACCATACATGTATGAATGAGTACATTTATAAACACGCAGTGAAAGCAGTGTACGATAAAACAAAGCACTTTTGATTGCATCCGTGTCATTCAAAAACCATACAGAAATATGATAGGTATCTCATGATTTGAAAATCACGCTTGCGCAGTTCTCGGCATAGACTTAGAGGCACGTGGTAACCACTGTTTATTTACAAAAAGGTGGCTGTAGTGAACGCCCGTGAATTACGTTGATCCATGAAATATTTTACAGTTAATAAGACTTCCGTAAATATTTATTTTGGTAATGAATACTAGTCATAGTCATATTGGCGTGTTACTGCAGTCGAGAGACCCACCCTCCGCAGGGTTGTTATTGATTTTGGGACCTGAATGTCCTATAGCCACATATAACGCAGTTGTTCAGAACGGTAACCTTAAATAAATTAGCATTTAGGGGTTTAAGGCGATTTAGGACTATACATTGTAAAAGACATGGTTTACGAAAAAGAACTTTGCCAAATAAAATAAATCGAAAATTCTGCATATATTGTCGTGATATGAGAATTACTTCAATAATCTTAAGGTGTAACCAAGCTAAAATAATATAGTAGGTTAGTAAAGGTAAAAATCCATTTAAGCCAGGTAGAACACCTACTGCTCGTATGAATTTTTTTAGATAAGTTAGCGTCATAGCGTGGGGCCCACATAGCCTAGCATCACGTATAGTGTGCCGGGAATCCCGATCGATGGTAGGATGTGCAGGGCGCATGCGCCCACCCGCACCCATAAACACGTGTCAATGTTTATTTACGTTCTGCTCACGTATTAACTAGTAAACTTATACAACCAACGGCTAGGTTAACGCTTTCTTTAAATCGGTATGTGTTTCTTGAACTGGAACACATTTCGTCTAATATTTTTGAAGATTTTGCTTAGTTTTAAAGAAACTTAGCAGTTTCTTTTTCCAACAAAATCACATGACTGTAATTATTCTTGGATGATAATAAGCCACTAGAGCCTTACTCTTGACTTATTGAAATCGATGATAGTGGTTATAGAGTAAACGCTAATATCCTAATGTACATATTAGGAATAAATGACAAAGAAACAAATACAAAGACAGTACACTTAGTGAATATAATTTCAAGACATCGGTACTGAAGTGAAATAGAAAAATAAAAAAATATGTTCCGATCATTTTAATGACTACTTAAAGTAAGAACTAATATTTGGACAAAGAAATAAAAAAAGAAAATAAATTTAAGGAACAGTGAAAAAACTTTATTCGTGGCCAGTGTTTTACACTAGTAGAACTGAAGATAAGGTTCAAACACTTGCTTAAAATTAAGTGTTAAAAGCTAATGTTAAGTGAAAATATGCTTTGAAATTATTCTGTATCTATGTATTATACTGTTGTCTGGTTTCATGTCTACCTACATTTAGAGGTACACACTATGATTCAACAACCCCAACGAAAATATTGCGTTACATCATCCCGTAATGCCAAGGGTTGAGGGCAGGGGTACTATCGATTGGTGACGTCACAAACTGGCGCCCCACCCGGGCTTTGTGTACTGTTGTAATGAATTAGTTTCGTCGGGTTATCGATTTAAACATTTGCTAATTTACAATAAAAACTTGTTTAAAATAATATATACAATTAATATTAACTATAACTAAGTGAAAATATATACAACTTAAAATATAAATAACTATGAACTAAAATATTTACATCTTAAAAAAAGGTAATAATAAATAAATAAGCTATAATAAGGCATCAAAAAAAAAATTAAATATTAGTTCAAGTCCACATACGGTAAATTAGTAACTTATTTTTTATGTAACAATAAATCGATATTAAAAATATCGATTTATTGTTGATGTTCTTGCTCACTGATGTATTTCTGCTAGTCAATCTCCTTTGAGTTTAAATCCCTATTTTTCGTGGATCACGCATCACGCGTAAATTGGTTTCTTTTTTCTTACCGTCAGGAGAAAATAAAAAAACAACAGTAAATGCGAAGTAGGGACAGGCTGCTAGTGTATTACAGATACATTTTCTCAACGCGGTTATTGTAATTAGTAATAAGGATATTTTCGATGAAATACTTATATGCTGTCTGTTTAAAATATTACATATTTTTTCATTGTAGTTGCTGATTTAAATTCAACCCGTTACCACATTTGACGTATAAATGGATATTAAACGAACTTGTGCTTATTCAACGTACTGATAGCAAACCCTTTCTATCGCTATCTGTACTTATCTATTCAATAAAGGCATTAAACTATCAAAATATTGATAAGAATCACGTGTAACTTATATCTACCGTCTCGTAAAGTAATCAATGTTCGTAAAATAATCTGACGGCCGCAGCTGTCATGTAAACAGCGTGTGTGCTGCTACTATAGCCGGAGAATGGCTTCATTGACTGTTCGCATAAACACGCTATGTGTGTGTAAGCGATGACAATCAATAACATGCGCACTATCCCATAACTGCGGAATTTTAAACTATTTCATAAGGGCTGCGTGATCGTATTGCACAGTTCAACCTTTTTGTAACTGTAAATTAAATAGAAAGTAGAATGTCAAGATTAATAATACAGAATTATTACAAAATGCTATGGTAACATCAAGACCTATCGTAACGTTTTCAAGTCGTTTACCTCAGCGACGCAACGGAGGGGTGACGTATAGTCTCGCTGTTTATCGAACGCTGCACCGCCAGTGTACAGCGCATGTGCCACCACATCGACCCGGCTGTTTAGCGGTCGATGTGCTCTTCGCAACACGCCATAGCATAGCAGATAAAGCATACATACTTCACATCCACAGATGTGCGGTGTGCACACAGTTCCAATGCGCCAAAAACGGAACAATTGTCCAAGTACACAAATTGTTTTTGTTCGCGTAGGATTTAGAGGCGTCGCCGAGTACTATGGAGTCTACGAGAACTTTTGCAGGCAGATGAAAATGAGATACCTACATAATAACTTTGGGCACTTAACTTTTGGCTCACGAAAATACAAGGAGCCAGCGAAAGGACAGAAGCAGATATTGAAAACTTTATTTGGTTTATTTTAAACAACGTTAGGGAATAAAATTTATTACACAAGTTGTTTGGCGCATGGACCGACACAATTTGTTCAGGGAGGTCATTAGCTACCATTTACCCGAAAACCATACGTCCCAAAAGTCACGGTTGGTCACATACGACTTTCTTAATGAAATGGAAAATTTCCCAAAATTATTTTTTAAATCGAATTTTTTTTTTGTGGGACTAGTGGTCCAAGATACATTTTGTTGTGTACTCCAAAGTCTATTAAATCTAAAAACATCTTAAATAAAGATGTTTTGACTTAAATGGTTTAAAAAAAATTCTTACGTGTTAGCTAATGACCGCCATATCCATGAAAAAATTGTGTTGGTCCATGCGCCAAACACCTGTATATTAAACTGAAATGTTATAGTAAAATATTTCTTAAAACTATTGATATTTTATTTATGAAGTTATTGAATTACAAAATTTTATTCTACGTTAGTTCTATCTTTCTATTCACTGGAAGGATACCAAAAATAGGTCGAGACAGGGCATAAGACGTGTACCTTATATTAAATGTCCGTCTGGTAGATTATTTTAAACATTTTTAGACATGTTTAACACATTTTTTCTTTCCTTAAAAAATCAAATACTTCCAACAATATATTGATTTGAAATATCGTGTGACGTCTCGATTTACTACATTTTATAGGCTGGCGTGACGTAACGACCGGAACTTTGTTTTCTTTTACGACACAATAAAAAAATACGTGTCTATTATTTTATCATTGTCTAACTGACGGACTAATTACATTTTTAATTTTCATACACTGTCTACTACAATTTTGTGCAGATGATCTGAAATGATGACAGAGCAAGAATATAACATGGTTTTTTATTAGTTATACATTATATATATTTAAAGTTTGAAATAATGTAATTTCAAGAGCCGATAAGTTGATGCCAGAACTTTGATTACCTTTTGTTACGATAGTAGCCGAACTAAAATCCAAGAACTGCGGAAAAAATAACCTTATAAGTAAATATCAATTCAATTTAATTTAAGTAGCCCTAAATTAAAAATATGTTAGTTTATCTTCTTTGTTTAATGTCATAAAGAGCATGAAGCATTAAGTTTGAAAGCCAAAAGCAAGTCTATTGGTTCAAAGTTGCGCATCGCGCCGGTCGCGGTGCAGCGAAGGTGCGATCAATATCAGCGGCTGGGATCAACTACCCCCAGTTAGGCACTGAATATTAGGCGCAGCTAATTAATGTTAATGAATGTTAGTAACATCATGACTTTTATCCACAGAGGAGTTTGGTAGACGCGTGCTTTCAGATGCAATAAGAGTTTTTTTCTAGTTTAGTAACTAAGAAATATAACAAGACGTTGGTTATATTGCAAAAAATAACATTCACTTAGTTGTTTTTGAGTTCTGAGCTTTGTGCACAAAAGCACGCGAGCTACAAGAGATCAATAAGCAAGACCTGGGAAAATTTTTGACGTAATCCGGGTACTTGTTCCTTAATATTATATATTTGACATTTAATATTAAAGACATGAATTATTCACTCTTATTCTTAGCTTTTATTGACATATTAATTTTATTAATTGACATACACATTTCATATATGTAATTGACTAAAGACGGACTGGACATGATGGTTCTTGGGCTTGTTGTGGCTGCGTGTATGACGGTCAATTATAATTATTTTAATTTGTTTAACATTGCTTGTGTGACATTCATAATTGATGATTACCTTTTTACATAATATATTTAATTTGACATTACATTTTTGACTTCAATGGTATTAATAATTTTAATTTATTTGACATACTGTATTCAATTTAACAACATTACAATTAATTAAACTGAATGTACCTAATTTTATTATATAATTCTTTTATAACATATCTTTGCATGCCAAGTGAAGGCAAAATATGGAGAAACTGTATATTTTGTTAATACCTATATTATGTACCCATGTTTGCAAACGATTAAATGAATTTGAATTTAACTTTTCTTCTCAGAGTTATGTCTCAGACAAGACACTTTTCTCTAATGAACCTAGTCCAGGTCTTTAACCCATCTGGAAAATAAAAGGCGACATGTAACTATAATCTATTATTTATAAATACTAGAAGTTTATTTATGTAGTTTAAAAAATGATACGATTTGATCAGTTTGTTATAAGGAAATTGGGACCAAATGTCATAAATCAGTTGTCTCCACATTTCGTTACAGTCGTATATTAATTATTATGGCACGGTATTATGAACCCATATCAGTTAAGAAAGAAACACAACATCTTCGTTGCGGTTATATAAAAAAAAAACACCTTTTTTGATTTCCTATTATCTGACCCCGTGATATCACAAACAATTTTGAAATAAAAGGTTAGGTAAACACTTACCTTATCCCAATCCCTAAGTCAAACTAGTCGTATTCAACAGTAGTATCCTGTGGTCAATAACAATTGTTTTTCCATAAAAAATCGCAACCGACTTAAGAATTCCAAATATCCTCAGTTCCTTTGCCTCGGCCGGTGGAGACGCGAGCCCATTAGACGAAGCAGCCGGGACAGAGGTGCATCCTTGGCCCCGTTTCCTATTTCGCCAAGGCCTCTACCTGTTGATCTACTTTTTGTTTTCACTGTTATACAGCTGTCAGCCTCGGAGACCGTGAGAATAGAATATACGCATATAAATATCATGCAGATGTTAATACTTTTTCAAATATTCCGTCAACATTTTCTATGAAATACATAAAATATTCAGCAATAATTTCTCATTTAAAAGCAGTCTACGTCACACACGTTTCGTGATGGTGTGCTACATGCGTGTGACAATAACGTGTGCAGTGACACACATGTGATTTTCCAAAATATTATTCATATCACGTTTTTGTTGGCACTTCTACTCAGTCAACGGAGACAGTTAAAACAACGACACATTTAACTTGATTCTCCACAATGAAGTCTGTTTAATGGGTTGCTGGCGCAGCATCTGCAGCTGAGGGATCAATAGCCGGGGCTCGACGACCGGGTCACGGAATCCTTGGCCTGTTTACTTGCGATCTAACCCGGCCATACACCTCTTATATCACCTTCAGAACAAATAGGGCGATGTCAGGGCACAATACCCACCCCAATAGATTCATTACCAGTCACACACTTATTTCGATTTCCTTTACTTATGAATCAGGAATCACCTTAAACGGGAATTCCTAGCAACAAATTGAACTAATTAGGAAAAACCACACATTATTATGACTTATATGATGTACGACTTATATGATGTATGTATCTTACTGCCTCGTTGGCCGAGTGGTCGCAAGTGCGACTGCCGGGCAAGGGGTCTCGGGTTCGATTCCCGGGTCGGGCAAAGTATTACTGGGTTTTTAAAAAATTCTCAGTAGTAGCACGGAGTCTGGAAATGTGCCCGGTATATGGCAATAGGCTCACCCCCTATTACATGGGACTCGTAACATAAATAGTGAAAAGTGGGTGTTACATTGTACAGTGGCATTAAGTGCCGTAACTCTGCCTACCCCTTCGGGGATAAAAAGGCGTGATGTTATGTTATGTTATGTATCTTCTCATTGCAAATGCAATGATAATACGCATGTATTGCCTGCAATCATATCTGCTTTTAACTTCAGTGTATTGGATACCTATAGTATCTACTATTTTTGTAAACTTGTCAGTACAAACAATAAAGTTAAGTTTTATTAATGATAAATCCGTGGTCTAGTTTAACTTAGTCCTCAATATTATAATATTAGCGGTGGGTATAAGTACCTTACAGGAAAAAACATTGTGTTGCGATTTCTTAGTTGGAGTTATAAATTATATTTACGTAATGATGTAGTAGAAACCACCAGTTGTTGTGGGTCATAGTGATTAGTTTTATTTTGCGGTTTGCCTGTTTTGCTAACTGTACTGGAAACACTATTTTTTCCCTGAAGCTGGACTAACAGTGACTAAAAAGGAAAATGTGTTATTTATTGTATATTGTTTAATTAAATGACGAAGTAGATTTTATATGTACTTTGTATATGCATGGATATTTTAATCAATTGATGTGACAAACATACTACTATAATTAAATCCCCTTAAATATCTCATTAAATTCTGCTTTCCGAGTAAGCAGCAAATTGCGTTTGAGGTCTTTTTGAATCGAGTCAACTATAAATAACTATAAGAATACCAGTTCAGTTAATTTTGTTTTCTTATTGCGCCCATGACATTTAAGATAAAGACCAAGTTTTGAGGAAGCATAAAACGTATAACCTTCCGAATGCTCTCCGAGGGCAAGGTGAAAATCGCGTGGGTAATAAATAAGTATTTATTGGCACACCCATCTGGTGTTTATAAAAGTTATCGATTTGTATTTCTAAGTAATTTGATAAGTGTAACAGGAAATACAGTTTGCTAAAGTAAATAAGTGCTTGGAAACAGGCTCGGCAGACAGCGGGGCCTTGTGTGCCGGTGTTCAATTTTACAATTCGGAAAATATTCATAATGTTTAGCTTGGATACTAACGCCAGTGCCACACAACGTTACAGATTGCAAAGTACTGTGATATCTGATAACGTGGTATCAATACAGTACGCAAATAGGCGCGTCCTCACTGGAAACGGAAAGTGTGGTTGACGGCCAGGGTACGATATGATTACGAGAATTTACTCATTTTACACAACTAAATTCTTGTGAACTTTATGTAGTTTACAAGAATTTACGTAACTGAGTTGTTTCACTACAATTGTTATCATTGTTGTTTTTTAATATTTCTGTGGCTGAAGTTGTAGGTTGGAAAGTCACAACCAAATTCCTTTAGGAGTTGTTTATGTACTTATCTTACTAATTTTGTACTTCCGTGATAATAAACACTGAAGCACATAATAAATCCTCCAACAAAGAGCCGGAGACGTCAATGAACTTAGTTCAACATAGGTAAGCAGAGCTGATTGATGACCTCAGCGTAAACATTGTATTTATTAGAACGCACGTAATGTGTCACGCCTGCTTTCGACATTAGTATCAACGTACCACGTTTAGCTTAGCCCACAGAACTGGAATTGTACTAAAAATGCACTTGTTAAGTACCTACCTATAAACATTGGAATTTGCTTTACTGCAACTAATTAAAAATGGCAATCAGTTTTCACTTAATATTGATTTAAAATGCTTTTGTTAACAGACTTCAGTCTACAGAATATATGATTTTAAAAATACTTAGGACCAATTTTTCAACCATCAGTTAATTTTTAACTATAGTTGCATTATATCCACCCAAAGGTTGTCTGGTAGAAATCACTGTAAGTGATAAGACCGGATTTGTGCCCATTTTTTTATGTTTTTCATTTCCTTTTCTATTCTATAGAATAAAATTGTTATTTGAAAGTTATTAGTATGGAAGAATTGTCAAATATTCCTAGTTATTTATCTGTCGTTGGAAAAATCGGCCCTTAGTTGAGAATTCCTCCCTAACTTTGACGAAGTTTTTGTATTTATTTATTGGGTACAATTCTATTTAAACTGTCAAACACCAAGCGGTCACCGGTGACCGCAACCTCTTGTTCTTTAATTGTGTCTGTAATGACGATGCTCGACGAGTTAAAATACTATCGGTAGAGCATATTTAATATATACACATTGTTCTACTTTCTAGGAAGTAAATTACGTAGGTCATTCCAAGTTGACACTTATTTATTACATAAATATCTATCAGATATGTCGCAGCCTATTTGTCAATCTTTATATAACGCTATCTAGTGCCTTTATCGCGAAATCACGTACCTATATTATTCTGATGTAATTTCATATTTGGGTCCTGGATAATGAAGAAAATCGTTCCCGGAATTTATTATTAAGTACAGCGAAGTGCATCAAGAATGGATAGGTTCTTTATCAATTTAGAATCACTTGTATTTAAACAAATATTTTCTTTAAGGATCTATTGATATAGGTAGTATAATGGGGTGTAGTTTTTAGATTATCGATTTTGACTAAAATACGAGTATTGTACGAGTATCATATTTGGAAATAACGTAACAAAATATGCCAAGCATTTCGTAAAATGTTTTAAATACACATTCATTCAAGTTAAAACCTGAGTACCAAACGTCGATAAGTATTAGCTGCCAGTATTTACACATTTTACGGCAACAAACATATATGCCAAGAAGTTCTAGAACAAACTACAACCGTTATCAACGTAGCGTGTGTTGTGAGGCCACTTTTGTTTATCTATTCTTGATATAAACACTTATTACATAACACCTCCGTAGGTAATCGCTATGTATCACGCCTGTTGTGAGAATAAGCTAGCCAGGGTAAGGAGTATTATACGGAGCCGCGGAAGACTTAACGGGTTGCCGGGGCTCCGGCTCGAAGTGCAGGAGTAGGAACGGGGTGGTTTTTAGTCAGTAAGAGTCTGACACTCCCTCCCGCCTCACCCGGGCGGGAGAAGTCATTGGATGATTTTCCCCCCTCAAAAAAAAAAAAAAAAAAAAGGGTAAGGAGTATTCAAGGAGCAGTATCAACAATATCAAGTACTGTTACGCTGCGTGCAGCTGGAAACTAGAAGAGTCAGGAAATACTCCACTACAGTTCACAAGGAAACGTCGCAATCGTGTAGTTCCGAGTAACCTTAAAATAAACGGATCGATAACAAACAAATACTGCCTTGTATCTACTTTTGGTTAAGATAAAAAAAAATACGCAGCGAAAATTCCATCAGGTATTATGGCCACGTTTTGCAACCTGTACTACGTGGGTCTTATCATAGTGCAATAAGAAGTAAAATCGTGTGGCTGGTTAAATTTGACGAGTGCCGTGAGCTCATCACATTACTACGACACAGTTGTCATTGCACACGCCTTTTCCCAGAACCCTGTTTCGACATTATCGTAACGGATCACATAACGAGTTTGTGGTGTGTGGCGTGCCGTAGTGGGCTGTGGCCATTCTTTCATAGTTGTTATTCATGTGACACCTCAGACGTTCAGGAAGCATCGCTTTCGTAGAATTTATATCATGGCGGACCGTTTGTATGGACATTTGCTATTATGTTAACTTTCACTGGTTTTCGGTAAAACTGAAACTGATGATACGTGCGAGAGAAAACCTGATGTGATTCGTGATTGCGGTCTAGAACGTTGTTTAGTTATATTATGTTAATAATTATGTATGTAAAATTGTCTAGGCACTTAAGCAGGTAATGTTTAGTCATCGCAAGGAACTAAGCAACAATGTCCAAAAAACGATATATTTATAATAATTAGTAATGGCGTTGTGTTGTCACAGCGACCGTTCGCCACGTCGGCTGTGCGTGCTCGATAAGCACTATCATCGCCGGCTGCGCTCCACACTCCACAGGAACTTTCCATTGCGATACAGCTAAATACGTAACTCGCTATATTTGCTATATTGATGTGTGATTTCGTATAACCGGATGTTTACATGTGACTGATAACAGCAGATAATTTCAAAGCTGGATTCAAGTGATAAGAGATTATGTTCAAGTGGACTGCGAAATTAATGCCAACAAAAATCGATAGACACCCCGTATTACCTTGTAAAAATCTCATCAATTTTAAAAACGACAACTCTGATACATTATGATCGAGTTGTCTATGCTTGTAACAGGCATAACCAGTAAGTTTGTTTACAGAACAACTTACTTCACAACATTTAATAAATAAAAATCATTTAAGAAAAAAGAAATTATTCTCGGAGATAAGAGCGAGGCAAGATCTTGTCTTTTCTGTATTAAATTTTCCGGTATGCAGGCGTGAAGAAGTAGGCAGTGATGTCGACAGAAGCACGCGTGTGTACTACGTAGCGAGCGTAGTAGGAGACACGTTATCGGGTGGCAAGCGGACCCGTTATGTATTTACAAAACAATCGCGAATCTCCGGGGTGAGCGTTATCGCCACCTACACGAGGTCACCCAATTAACTCTATCTCACATTACTGATAAATATTGAAATTGCAATGTTTTTCACATTTATCGGATAAAAATAAACGTTACGTTGTTTGTTTGTTTCGTACAGATACCTAATTAAAAATGCTTAGTGCAAATCCAATTATATTCACAAGTCATGATTTAAACAGGCACTATTCAATTCAATGATGCAAATGGCGTGATAATTATACATTGGAGTAATAAAATTAGACGATTAATTGATAAAAAAACAGTAGATTATGTAACGGTTTCCATTCGGTGTGACCAATGACGTCAATAGGCAGGCCATCAATCAACATGGCTCTGGTGATGAGGTGCTATGATAATAATTGGAGTGCGCGACCTAACTCACTGCGCAAACTGCTTCAACAATTACATTATATTTGCTAACATTAAAAAACATGTTTGAAAATGTCATGTTATTTGATGTTGCTAATCAATTGACCAATAGGAACAGAGTTCTTTCTTCACGCTGAGTCTAAGTGTTTTCGTTGATATTCATGTTGTATAAGGAAAATTAAATAATTACTTGGGTAGATATACACAGATACAAGATAAATTGACGTCAATGGTACACCTGTTACTTGATGTTCGAATTTAAATCGCTTTATTTGCATAAAATATTGTTAGCCATAGCAAATAATATAAAGCACATCACATGTTCGCTTAGTGCTTAGTTACACGCTGACCGGTCGGACTTTATACCATTAATCAAGAATGTCAGGAAAACCACAGCCTTGCCTAGGTATGGTGACAGCATAGTCAATTAGGTAAGTTTGTAACCACACCTGTTCTTTGGGCACTATACATTGGACAGAAACCATGCAACAGCACCAACTGGTAAAACCGTAGCTACAAACGTACAGTACAGACTATTACACTGTTTAACAAGTAATTTGATTAATGATATGATGAATTTAGTGGTCGTTATGTTTTCAAAATATTAATCTTTATTGAACATGTCTCAATTGTACATACAACATTTACTAAGAAAAGTAAATAAAGCTGAATAAACAACAAAATTTTTCCAAAGGATTTTCCAGGAACATGTTATTTTTCTTCAAATAGAGATGATTATCGAAGCGAATTCCGTTACATTGGATTGTAAATGGATGTCAACTGTTATCAATTGTTGATAGCGATAGCTGCGATATCAATTTATCAGTTGTTTGTTGAAGCGAAGCCAACACTTACATGTATCATCGTATATTGTAGAGGTAGTATGTACATACATAAGCTGCGCGGTATTTTCAACTTCGTACCTATTTGATATCTGTGTAGCTTATAGGTATACAAGTATGTAGACGCATTTTCATCATTTCCATACTTTATCTAGGTTTCAATGTCATTATCTGAAAGCTTATTGAGGCGATATTTGTCAAAGTCCCATAGAAATTAAGTTAGGCATGTGTCTATACTAAAATTGATTTGAAAGCATATTTTTGTAAGTTTCCATCCATATAAATATTTAAGAATAGATTTCCTTTATACCATCGATGTAATATTTAATTTTCCTTTCAATAACCAAGAATACAAATAATAACGATAAAAATCATTGATTAAGTGCCTGATTGTATACTATTGTTTTGAGCGAGGTATTTTGAGAGATTCTGAAGTAGATGTTAAATGATTAGATTCTATTACTTGCGTCATTATTTGTCATTATCATACATGTTACATCACACCTGTTATTCCCCGAGGAGTACCAAACATGGTGAAACAGACAATCACGCAAAACTTATAGTTGATTAGACATGGGCCTATTTTATCTTAGGAATTTCCAGGGGACGACTATAGCAGTACGCAAAGGAAGGAAGGAAATTGAAGAAACTCACGAAAAACATTTTCAAGTTTATTTGTGAATAAGAAATGGATTCAAAGTGTGGTATGACGTTTGTACAGCAAAGTTAAGCCATACCGGCGAGATGAAGGAGCCTGTTCTCGTATTGTTGCATGCTTAGGTAACTGTAATCGTTGAACGAGACCTATCCAATCACGAAGTTCAATGGCATTGTGACGTCACACGACTGGTGGACGACACTATCAATATTTTATTGTTACTTCAACCTGTCTCTACGACCTCTATTGCGTGTTTAATCTCCATTTGCTTTATCAATACATTGACGTGTTCTTTTTTCCTCTTACGTCCTATTTAAAAACGTAGACAATACATCACCGATCAGATACCTATAAAACTATCATTGACATGCTCAAAATAGGATTAAAAATATTGTTTGATTTAGATAAGATACCGCTTGCGTCAGCCGGTATTTTACCGTCTCATAGAACTTTATATAGAACCAATTCATTATTTATCTACACTTGGTTTACGTATTGTAGTAATATTATATTTACCTGCACTATTATGGTTTAGGTACAAAAATGGATACAAATGACTGATGGGATGTAATCCATCCGATAGGTAATCGACATTAAACACAAAGAAAAGTTGCAAAGATTCTCTTTGTAGGTGCATTATGTGCATTTAGTACATTTGACTTTGGTGCAAATGGATATTTAAAAAAATACATATCTATACAAACTATACACAATATGACTGAATCGGTTCATTTGTGGATAAGTAGATGCTAGGCTATTCTGTAACTTTTAATTCGAGAGATCGAAGTACATTCGATCGCGGTCCCCTATGGCATTAGATGTGAGAATTATCTGGACTAATGACAGGGCGAGAATGCGATCGAGCTCACTTCAAAAATTTCAAATTAACTGTTACAGAATAGCCTGGCTGGTATCATTCTAACTGATTCATAATGTCCTGATTCTTCAAAAGCTGTTGAATCATGTATGCAGGTATGCTTGTGGAATTAGAAGATTCCGAAACTCTTAATTTTTTTCTTTAAGTTGTTTGAATACCTAGCATATTCCTTCTTATACTATTGATTTTAAATCCAAATATAAAGTGATAAAGTAAGTAGACTCGGCCACCATAGATATATATAGTAGATTAGATCAACTGTTGATTTTTCTATCAACATCATGACAATATCTTGATAGGACGCACACACTTTATGTACATACGTATTAAATATGATATGTACTTACCCAACATGCGTGATCGATCATGCTAGATTACTTTCACATGATTTTGAAATTCGCATAGTCAGGGCGATAATTTCAATATATCAATATTTATGTACATACCTATAATTATGTAAAGTACAGTTCAATTAGTACAACTCTGCTTATAACGTTGGAAATACCAGACATAATAATAATTATGATGACGATTTCTAGGAGTAAATACATATTTAAAAATAAACCTAGTAAAACGTATAAATATTAACCTTGGCTTTGTAGTAACCTGACTGAGATAGACCCTGAATAGATCTAAACTGTCCTGAACTTATGTAGAATTCAACAACTGAACTGTAAACGTGGTAGTGTAAAAAATATTATTAATATACCTACCTCTATATTAATATTTTTTGATGATAAGTTCATTTCGAAGCAGAAAGTTTTGAACATAAATACAATTACAATGTGGGTAATAAAGGGGCAGAGATAACCAGCATATTCGTAAACTGTAAGGACAGCCACTGCTGACGAAGTATGCCATTCGTGAGTCGTGACACGCAATCGGAATGAGCTCAAAATAAACGTTGCACCATCAAGTTTAAAGATAAACAGAAGATAATTGATGACCCAGCTATCTAAGTAAAACATAGTACGTTAGTGTGGGCTGATACAGAGCTATAAGTGACTGATAATAGGGGACATTTGTAAACAATGTACACGCTACGAGCATGTTGTAGACGTTGGACCTTTGCTGGTCCGAAGATAGCCTCTGTTTGGGGTATCAGGCAAATGTAACATTCGATGTTGCGATGTGTTTGTAACAGCCTATTCACCTGATCAACTGAGCCATATTTATTTTGCGTCAGCAAATGCGGTTTGGGTACTAGAACTATTATTAGACTCTCGATGTAAGTCCCTATCTTAACTTAATATTAACTTTACTACGTAGGTTTTTTTTATTATTCATAGCAGGAAATGAGTGCAATTCGTGGGACAATAAAGGTATTTTTTAATTTTATTAGATGTAGACAACGAGCTAGTAGGTCGTAGGTCGTAAACGATATAATAAACTGGTCGGTGGTCGTCATCCAATAATTGAACAGATAGTATTATTTCTGTTTGTCATTGTGGGTGCGTCCGAACCTAACTTGTTCATATTTTCCCTTTACATGTTCAGGAAAACGGTTCATAATGTATTATTTGACTAGACCTACTTACTCGAATGTATGTTAAGGAAACATTTAATTAATACTGTCACGATGTAAATAAATATGTAATCCATTCTGAGAACAATAATATATTATGCTATGGACAGTAATTAAACAATGTACAGACGAGTGACGACAACGTTATGGGATCTTTCCGTCATATTTTTGTTTAAATATGACATCACAAAGCCACGTAGGTCACCTCCAGTTATGTGGAATGACGATATCCGATTATCCGCAAAGTGACTGGCAGTGGTTGGATGCATTGAGTTGAAGAAAGAGCTCAATGGCGTGCCATTTGAGAGGCCTATACCCAGCTTTGGACGGGAAAGAGGTGATGAAGATGATAACATCACGCTTTTAATTTCTCAAAGATCTAAGTAATAGTGAAAAATTTAATTGTTACATCATTTGATGCATTTGATGGACGATTGGCGCTGTGGCTGGGCAACCGGCTGCCGTGCAACGTATCGCGGTTCCGATTCCCGCACAAAACAAGTATTTGTGCTATCCACAAATTGTTGTTTCGGGTCTGGGTGTCATTGTGTATACGACAGGAGAAAATCCTAGTGTGGGGCAACGTTTTTATAAAAAAAAAACACATCCACTTGTTATAATGAACCCCATGTTGATAATACCTTGGGAGCAAGTTTATTGCTCAATCCACTAGGAGGTTACTTAATTAAATATAGACAAGTTTTATTCCTTCTAGAAAATCGTTTAAATTGGCTAACGAACATTGTATAGACTGTGAATATTGAGGAAACTACATAATGTTTTATGGCCCAATGTCCTGAAACAACAGCTTTGTGATCGTCAGCACCACAATGATGTAGAGACAGGACGTAATGCTCGTCAAACTAGATCTTTTGATGTTATTGGCACTTCATCAGTCTCAGTCTCAATCATTCCTGGATACAATTCGTTCCGAAACTGATTTCTGACGGTAATTACAGAACGAACCGAGGTTTGAATAAGCTGGGACTTCAATATATGATGAACTGCTTTGTATATAATTATGTATGTATCTAAGTACATCTTCAAAGTTGATGATGGTTGCATAGATCAAGTATAATAAATACTTAAGTTCAAAATTATTTTATTTATTTTATTTTCATCCGTAATCGTCCCACTGCAGGGCAAAGGCCTCCCTACCCTCCTTCCACTCCTTTCTATGTAAAGCTTTCGGCCAATCCTTGTCATAGATGTCTAATTCGTCCCGTCATCTCCTTTTGGGCCAGTTCAAAATGCAAGAATCTAAATATAGGTCTATTGTTAATTATATACGTATCCTTTTATGAGTTGTTATTAGGTTCGACAATTTAGAAAATTCTGCCACTAGAACGTCGACGCAATACATATTAGCATATACTTACGTTTCATATCGGCTTAGCAAATCAATAAAACTTGTGTAACATGTATTCGATGAACATCAGTAATTATGCAACGCGCGTTTCGGATGAGCGGCCACCGTACGGCGACACGTTCTAGAATCAAATTCAAATGTCAAGGTGAAGGTGACGTGAAAGGAAACGCACAGTGACGTCACGTGCCGCCATCTTTAGCTGCCGCGTGTCGCCACCAACGACACTTTAGTGCTAGTGTGTACGCGAGTACTGTCTCCGTTTTATTTAGGACACCAGACAATCATTGACACCATACTCTATTGTACTTACACAACGTACTTACATATGAACGCAATGTATAATATCACTTGAAGTATGATCATATATCTTGATAGAATGGTTGGAAGGTGAACGCAAGAAAGTAATCCATATTTATGTGCAATAAAACTGCAAAATATCCTTACTTTTATAACGGTTATAAATTGTGTTCTATGTTTTCTTATTTACTAATTCATACAGTGGGTACCTACTTAATCGATTGTGTATTTATGTATATCTTAAAGAATGCGTCGCCAACGTGGCCTTCCGTTGTGTGGATACGATTTTCCTAGTACCCATATTTTCCTGAACAGAGCATGGCGAGGCATATTCGCTGCGAAATTGTCCTCAATCGTTAGATACGTGACCAAGCTCAGAAATAATCCATTTCGTACACTGACCCTAATGAATCCTTATAATGATGAATATGTTAGAATAAGATCATTAGCATGCACTTGTGTTCGAGTTCCAGTTCATGTAATTGCATCGTAACCATTGACGTCTGAGTGACATCATCGACAGTTGTAATTATGACAGGTGTAAGATCAACCGCACTGTTTTGAAGTACTTGTGTTCATGTCATCAGTAGGTGTCTGTGTCATAATTAGTAGAAAGAATCAGAAGCGACTTTCCCAAAGTTGTCATGTATGTCATTTGGCATAAGGCTCCTCTCCTTTTACCATCATAACTGGTTAGCTAAAGATTATAATAAACCCTCCAAAATACGGGGAATATTATGCGTGATGTTGTTTTGTGAATCACGAGTTTCTAGTTAATAAATATGAATATTGTGAGGCTTGCTTATGGTTTGTGTAACAATAACGTAACGTTTTGGTTTGAGTCACTTCATGACATGAAAATGTGGAGCGAGGTATGAATGTTACATTACACTCAACAGGAATGTAATGGCTGAACACCCAGTGATGGGAGAAGTTGTTGCTGGGGTCCCCAGCCTGGGGAGCACCTTAGAGATAACGAGGAAATTTAAAAAAATCTAATAATCTGTCCGCTTCAAAGCTTTTTATCAACTAAGCAAGGACAACTACCTGTAGAGCTAGGCAAAACTATAAAATAATGCTTTAAATAAGTTTATAACCACTTTAATTAATTCATATTTTCCTCAAACCAGTTTAACGAAGAAGTTGCTAAAATTATTTTGCTATCCAGTATATTGAGTTTTGAGCATAAATGTCTAATAATATTGACGTTTTTTTGATAAAATTAGATCACAACAGACATTATAGCAGATAATAAGTAATATTTGCGTCATCATTAAACCGGTATTTGTTGTGGTAGCAAATAGATACAGGACGAATTAATTCTGTGGCTTCTTGGTTGCCCACGAGATCAAGTATTTATTTAGTAATTTCAACGTATGTATATTATTAACCAATTCAATAATGATACACGAGTAAAGTAAACAGATAGAAAGTGTAGGTTCAATAATATTGTACTCATTCACATCGGAACATGAGATTAACCAACGATATAACTACTGTTAATCACACATTAAATTAAATTGGTAGATTTGTAAACAAAACGCCATTCGAACTTTTTTAACTGAAGCAGATAAAAAACGTTTCATCATGTACTCTGTCTATTTTGAAAAAGTTTTTTAATCACAACTGAACAGTAAAATAAACATGCGAAATGAAACCCCATTCAAATAGCAGATTCATTGGCGAATACAAAAGTAAATAACTGTAACAGTTGGCAACAGTTCGAAATGAAGTCATAAGTCGGTGGAGGTGGGTTTCTCACGCGGCGGAGCTGGCGGCGCCCGCGGCGCCTGCGAATGCGCTAAATGTTAAACAGTTCCCGCAGACCATTGTGTGCGGTGAGCCAAGTGGAAAATCTAACATCTAATACACACCGAAACACTGACTTTTTCACACTGACAATAGTCTCATTTGAACAGTTTTATTCTCAAGCTTTACGTCACACCAGTTCAACTATAATTTTTAGTTGTTCATCTCGGTTTCAGTGTTATTTCTTCATCGTGACACCCGCGGATAGTTTAGAGCTCACATATTTTACTAACTACGTTATATTTATTTCCAGTATCAATCATCATAATAGCAAGAATTCAGACGTACTTACTTGTAAAGTAATTGTTTGTATTGTACTACATATGTCTGTATTCCTATCGGGAATGAAGTCATTATTATTTTATTATGCAAATGAGTTTCACAGAAAACTTAATTATTCACATTTATAAATTTACAGACATTTAAGTACTGTGCATACGCTGTCAAACATAAAAGGCTATCCGTTTTTCGGAGCTCAATCCCCCCACACCGCTAAAAAAAGGAACCATAAATATTGGTTAATGATGAGTCTCTTTTTCTCTTGCTTATTACGATATACATTTTTCTCATATACACTAAAAAGCGACGTGAAGAATGACTTAGGGTTATCTATAGTTAGGGGCCATGCCAAGCCAGTTTCCCCGAAGAGTCGTGAGAAGCTTCCCACCGTTGCGCCGAAGCAGTACATTCACAGAGGTTTTTGTAAGGCAACGACCGTCGACCGGTCCGACGGCGACACTTAAAAGGAATCGTGCTCCCGTAAATCATGGTCAGGATGAGATTTCAAATAACTTGGAACATGTTTTATAAATTTTATTTGTGAGCCCCAGGAGCCCCTCTAGTAGACTCATCGACCCAGAGTCCATCACAATACCAGTGGCTTTTTATGAAATGACTTGTATTTAAATGGTTTTAGAGGTAGTTCTTTATTAACGGCTCCTTGTTTTACATTTTAGCATCGAGATGAATAGACACTTGACAATGGTTCTCAAGGAACATTCGATCGAATGAACATGAACCAAGTGGTTGACCTTCGCGAACCTGTTTTGGGCAACACAGCAAGCACATCTTATTTGGCTGAGCGAAATGAAACGTGAATCAGGAGGGGAACGTGACATTCGTCGTATACAGGCTGATTTATTTTATATCGCAAAGTTAATTCAAACAATATCGAGTATATACTATGCATATAAGAATATTGTAAATGAAATTAAAATGATTTTCAGCTAAATTGCTGGTCGCATTGGTATAGCTACAAATGGTATAAGTATTTTTAACACTAATTCCAATCAAATATCATAAAATATGTATCGGACAAAACTATATATGTCACAAGATAATTGTGTATAAAATTATTTAAACCCTTGGATTAGACATCCTGTATAAATAAACATGTAGATATTTTTTTAGCAAAATTTTTCATTTGAAATTTGTAAGGTCTTCCACGAGAGCAGAACTTTGTAGACCTTTCATGAGTACCCATTGTGTACTGAGTGCTGTTGACGTGGAGGCATACTTAAAAATTCCTTGCTTTTGTATTTACTTCTTTTAAAGAACTTTCAAGGAAACTTTTATATTTATTTTCCTTGATATTAATTGTATGTACAATTTGCACCAGTTTCCAATGTTATGTTTCATTTAAATTGCAAAAGCTACCAATTTGTACGTGTGCGTTGATTGTTAGCAGTTAACATTTTATAAATATAGAATAAGCTAGAGAAGGTGAACGTGTTCTATCTAATAGATCACGTTAATGCATCTTACAGTAACAACTTCTGTTACGACTGGCATTGCATCTGGTTTTCATTTCGGTAAGAAATAAATGAGTAAACGAGTATATTTATGAACTCGTGCAGTGTTTAGGTACCGAACATTGTGCATTTGTGATGTATATTAATTCTGCTCTAGGTAGTGGTTAATTAATAACCTCGTTATCATCTAAACGCGATGGTTACCTTGCATGTGGTAGCCACGTGATATTGGCGCAGTACGAAGTGTTCGTTGAGTTGCTTGAAAACAAACGAAATGGACGGGAGGGGAGCAGAAAGGAAGGGTGCAATGAAAGGAGGCAAAGAATCACAGAAACAAAGGGTTTCCTCCATCTTACCTGCAACAAAGAGACCCGTATTATTACTCATGGTATTGTTTGACATAAACTACGATACCGGCATGCATAATCTGCAGACTACGACTGAATAATAATACCAAGGAATTTTATCGCACTTCAAACTATTGAAATTGCTGTTTCATTACTCGCTATGCAATAAGTACGTATTACTTTTTACTAAACATTTAGGATTGGGCAAGTCTTCGTTTTTAGACACATTCAAAACATTAGCCAGGTATTCAAAGCGATAATTTGATACTTAAACGGCGATAAGTTAATGAGATAAGATTCTGAAGACAGACTGTAAGAGACCATGAATTGCCAAAGAATAGAAAACGACCGAACAATGGGCACACATTGTTGGAGTTAGGTAAACTTAAGAAGGACGTCAGGAACAAATACATGCAGTTGTAAAATTTACAGTGCTTGGCCCACGGAAGGTGTTAAAAACATGGGTGGTCTCACTTTGGGAGAATTGAAAAAAGTGGTAACGGTAATGTACCGTACACTAACAGTGCAGAGCTCAGTAAAGGTATTGTTGATATTATGCTTCTGATAACATTTAGTGTGCAGGAGTAGAAAGCGTAGTAAAAGTGAAATAAGAAAGACCTTTTTAGACCTTTAGTTAGTGATATTGCCAAGGAAGGGTTAAAAAGAAAGGATTGTGCTGAATATTTGTCAATAGATTGAACTAGTAAGTCCAGATATTTGTCATTTTGAACATTAAATGTTGTAATGTTAAATAAAGTTAAATACATTATTTTATAGCGCATTATATACGTAACATCAGAAAAGTAAAAAGGAACGTGAGTCTCAGTAAAGGACCACACGTTCTGCAAATAAATAATTCAATTGTTCTTCCTATACCCTAATGTCTAGCTACTGAATAAGTAAGGCAGTCAGGTGACCACGTGTTTGAGACACCAGTCACATCGCCCGCTTCACGCCTAATCAGTTCCAGTGCTTAATTAATTCTATTTGTGCTGCGCCTCCTGCCTAGTGGGTGAACCAAGCGGAGTTTTTGAAGTCATTGTATCGTATCTCCACCAACTAAACCCTTGCATTTGTTATTTCTGTTTTAAGTTGCGTAATATTAACTTGCGAGATTGTATAGTTTTCTATGAGTATTTTAATAAAAAATATCCACCTGAACGCTTTGCTTCTGATTAATTTCAATATTATGTAGACTAACGTAACAGTGCTAATTACCAGTAACAATGCCGTTAAGTTCAAAACTGGCATTCCCGATGATTCAGCTATTCCCGTGTCGAATGCACGCGGTAGCAGGTTTGCGTGTTGCGTGCCAAGGCTACGGCGCTGGTCACGCGAGCGGTTTCCGTGGCTGGTGGCTAGCGTGACGCACGTCACAGACACATTTCTATCTTCCACAGTGGAATAGAGAACAGGATTGTTCCGATATCAAGTTAATGGTATTTACAGACGAAAGTCTACAGAATATTTTTACATAAAACACATTTACTATTCCTTTTTTTTTTTTCAGAAAAAGTGAATTAGAACGTTAGTCGTTTCTCTTTAGCTTTAATTTTAATGTAATGATGTTGTGATATATTTTTTACTTTAGCACAAAATGTTTTACGAGATATTTGCAGTACTTACTGGGCTATCAGCCAGTGAAAGCCAAAATAGCATAAGTTTCACATGGTTCAACTCAAAATAACAAAATGTCTGAAAATTTGTAAAGTGCCTAGTCCAACGTTTATGTTAATATTTATTAATATCCTGAGTAATTTGTGTGGAACAGCGTTGTTTCTACCACCCATCAACGAAGGATAGCCCCTTATCGTGTGCCACCACCATTAAACAAAAGTATGGAAGAACACGCGAAATGTGGATAACAGCGTTCACAGTGCCGTTTTTATTATAATTACGGTATAAGTAGGTAACACTTTGTATGAGGTTAAAGACGATTCTGGAGCAAACCTTTTTATATTTTAGTGTACTTCCAAAGATATTTATTACTCATTTTCAATGTAACGAACGTTTAGCTCTAGTCAACTAGCTCTTTGTGGCACTATTCAAGCATACAAAATATACCTACGTAATCCCATACATAATCAACGACCATTAATCAAAGATCATGCAATGAACTTTTCGCCGCAAATCAGCAACTTGTGCAGACCCTAACGCAAATTAGCTGAGTGCACGGCAGCACCAGTGGGGCGTAGTCACGCGATCAGTGTTGGAAAGCGCTGAACACGCACGATGCCACTGTTTTTATGTTCCAGATTGACGGCCAGCATTTAACAAAACACTATAATAGAACGGTAACCTCGCAAGTCCCAACAGAAAAATATCCTTTTTCTACTCACGATAGCTTTGTATTGTTACTGCATTTAATGTACCTACCTAATCTTTATTCAGTCTCCACCTCCAGTGATAATTTAGCGGAAACCAATTGATCTGATTGAAGTGTAATAAGTTTAGACAGACCCTATTAAATTTCAATTGATATCTAATAACGAACACGATCGTTATCATTATCTTCTTTTTTGACGTCAGAATAATTTATATTGTTATCGAAGTAGATAGTTCTGCAAACATAAAGGGATCCGACTTTGTTAGTGTACTGTCCTAATGTTGCAACTTGTGACTGGTTTCAACTGTTGCCCTTAAAGTCCAAGTTGCAGTTTGTTCGGATATGTTGGTGTAACAACGGACGTGCATTTGGGCTAATAGTACGACAGTAAACTGTAATAGACTGTAACATTACCTAATGAAAATTTCGTTAGCGTCTCCCTTCAATACTTCCTCAAAATGTTACCATTTTATACGGATTTGTATTTTTAAACAGTATTTATGAAAATGGGAGAATGAGGTTGACTGATTTTACCGTTGTTTTTTAATTCATTTGTCACCGACAGTCGCGTAAAATCTGGACTTACGATTCGAGATTCGTGGCGATTAGCAGTAAGCTCTATAGTTTTAACATATCTACCTCTACTACCTAGTAATAGTATTGTTGCCATACACTTAGTAAACATATAAAACTGAAAGTTTCGAAGAAAAGCGACAAACCAATTTAATATAGTGTCAAATCAATAACACTATTAACCTGAATATCTAAATAGCACCATGGAAGGCTGGCAACAATGTCTGTGACACTGAGCTGTGTATACGTGGAGGTCGCCATTATATTAACAGCTTACTTGGAAACGAGCATGACATGTCAGGCTGGACTGGTTTGTCTGTAATCATGTTTAATGGATGACAAACCTCGGTTATAAGAGGCAAGCCATTTTGAACAACAATTTTTCAAGAACCAAATTACATTGTACTTAATTAGTTTCTGCTTTTATAGTCTGAAGCGTCAAAACAAATAACATGTGTCGTATGATTAGCTTGGCCTACTTAATATGTGTACAGTTGAGTAAATTAATACCATATTAGTTGCGTGGCCAGTGTCACGTAACATTGGATTATTTTTAAATCAGAAAACAAGCGACTTTATTTGTTATACCGGAAAAAAAATATGAGATAAAAATGTCTTATGTTTAGATAATATCATGGCTGTGATTACATATTTTTGCAAATGATATGAACAGCAGCATATGTCGAGGTTTTACTTTTCATGGATGTCTTGATAAAGTTATCAAAGATGCATAATACAATCTACCTTTACACCTTTTACCCGGTACTGTACAGTTTAAATGTGAAGTATATCGATTCTTTAATAACTCATCAATTCACCACGAACCAATACATTTCGTAGATTAATATAGGTACTTAAGGAAAACGAACAACAAGAACATTCTGAAATATTGAAGCAAACGAGAAGCCTGGACGTGACAGACATGCATGGGCTTCATGCTGGCACTTACACTGCAACTATTTTTAACAGATATTTTGCTGATAATTTTTAACTGATGCTTCAACTACTAAGTTACAGTTCATTTACCATGACAGCATGTTACGGAACAATGAGTGTTCAACATTGACATTTCAAGTCAATCCAGTGTTCCACATTCGTGGGTCACGTGGTTTCCGAAAAGATTTCTACTACAGGTCTTGTTTGAACTTCAACATTACTGGAACAAAATGTTATTAGGACACCTTTAAGTAACTTCAAGATTGAATTAGGCATATTAGTAAATGTTTTAGAACTACTGGAATAAGTTTCATTATAACTATATATATATACAAGCAGTACAATATCGTCTGGTAGGTAATGCAGACATATCTTCTTCTAAAGCATGCATGTTGCCGAAATACAAGTCAAGATTGATTAATTTAGAAAATTAAGTGGTAATAAAAACAAAGCCGTGAATCAAAAGCTGTCGTAGTGTCACATTTAAGAATATAGTTCGACGTCTATATTTCACGGAACACGAACGCTGTTTGACCTGCTGTGACTGCTGACATTAAAATAGTGACATTTCGTGTCTACCCGCTTTTCGTGTCAGTAGCGTGATACAAACACTTACATTGTTCAAACTTTTATTATGGTTGGTGCCCATCAATACTTATTTACGTTAGGCGGCCTAGCTTGCACGTAACACTATTATTCTTTCGTGTTAGCCATACAAAACTGTTTTGGTAATCAATTCGTGGCCCATTTAGCCAAAATGTCAGTGAGATTAAAATTAAATAAACCAGAAGCCTGAAAATAGACGGCTATTTTAGCTATCAATAAAGTTGGAATTAGGTCAAAATATATCAAATAACATGAGAAAATCAAGTATGAGATATGGTTGATGACGTCACACGTGTGGTTAGATTCAACATATGCCAGTAGGCAACGTTGGATTGGTATGATCTCAGTAGTTAATCATAGGCACAAGTTTATTTATAGGCCTATAAGTGGTTACAATTAGTCACGTGCGGACTGCGGACGACGGCGACGTAACGCACTGTGTTTGCCCGCGTAATCTTCTACGTGCTCATACGATTGACCTACCAGCTGATATTTAGGGTTGCCAAATGACAATTGACATCTCACTACTAAAATATTCAGTGGAAAAGGTTGCATCAGAAACTGACTCGACTAATGGTGACTAACTGTTGATTACTAATGTTATATTACATTATTCAGTTACTAAAAATATCTAAAGATAAGATTAATCATTTCATAGTATATTGATGTACTTACAAATGAAGTTCCATTGGTTGCTTCACATGTTTACGTAAATGAATGACAATAAATTCTTTATCTCAAGTGGAGCAGCCCTGATGACGTGTCAAACTGAAGATAACTGACCCAAAGGTCGAGACATAAGGTGGAATATTCCGCTACCGGGTATTACGACACTACTGTGCTGTGGGTTCCATTGAACTAATACACAAATACTTGATAAATTATTTAATTAAGGATGTTCTTTTTTGCTTGGAATGTTTTTGTCGTAATCTGCCGAAACTAAGTGACAATGAGGAACATGTCAGGGAAAAACAATGAATAAACGTACAAATGTCGATACCTACCAAACATATTTATGTGTTAGGTATTTGACAAGGAATGTATGTACTCAACTACAGTAATGGATGTATTTTTACGATTGCATAACCAACATAGTATCACATAAACATGATAACTCACACAATGGTACCTAGTTCTAGAAGTGGTGTTACGAGCTTTATGTAATAGGTATTATTATAATACTGTGTACTGCGCAATAGTCTAAGTAGTTGCACCGAGTGCTGTACCATACACTTGTATATCTACTATATTTATATCCACAACAATCATGGGTTATACATAGACTCACAGTTTTCTCTTTTCACACCTCCGCATCACATCTAACATTTCCGACTGACTACATAAATTATGTAGTTATTGTTTGTTTTGTTTATTGATGTAGCTACGTCACATACATCTATATCAAAGGTCTATAATTGCGTCAGTTGGATCCAAATGATCGTCCCACGTTATGATTTCTTACATGAAGTGTAGCTTTGACGGTACAGGTTTATTCATTTTGTTGCTTGGTGGTAAAATGACTGATTACATAAAACTAATTTACCTGACCCCTTGTGTTTGTGAGTCACCTTACACAAGGCCATTATTATGTATTCTGTAAACTAACTTATTGTGCTGTGGTTCGTTTTATTGATTGGATCAGACAAAAAATATCGGATGTAAGAAGGAAGTTACAGTACTAATAATATGATAATTTATATAAATTTGTATGCGTAACATTATCAAGTCTTTGGCATTCGGAACTTGAGATGTTGTTAAAGATCATTAGGGCAAGCAGAAATAGTTAAATGTTAGGAATGAATCGTCAAATGTTATATCAGGTTATATGCATTGTTAATTTGAACTCAGATAGCATCGCATGTCAATAGTTCAGCAAATATAATATGAATGTTACAACATTACGTAACATGACTACGATAACCTAATTTTTGCAAAACAAAGCCTTTTGGTGGCTGATATAAACACTTTTATCTAAAAAATTAGTAGATAATGCAGACATGTAGTGTGTTATCGAGAAAACCTCAATAAATTACGATATATGTATGTATGTAGAGGTATAATAAGCATAATAACTGCTTGTACATAATTGGTGACGGAGGTCGCAGTTAAAAATAAAGATAATAATATAAGTAATGCACGGTCGATACATTAATAATATCACATATGTATGTTTTATAAATAGGTATAAAATATTGCCTTCAAAACCTGTTCGACTAGATCGACTGTAGTTGAACTCTGAATACAAATCATTTACCTACGTAATGTATCTATAAATAGGATATTGAAAATTTGAAAGTATATGTTTTTAATGCATTTTAATTACATTTTGTCTGCCTGATGGCTGTGCAATAAATAAACTAGAACTAAAATAACAGAGGCCAAAGGTTTCTTATTCGGAAAGGGTAACTGCATCAGTGAACATTTAAAACCAATGCGCAAAAGGTAGATCTTTTGTGGTAGGAACCGTAACATAGTGATGAAATACGTCCCAATTTAGGACATAAGGAATTACAGAGACGATGCTGTTACTTATGCCCCTACACAATGGCTGCAGCATTAAGAGTACAAGAATAGACAACGCCACGTCACCACAAGCGGATACAAATAGCACATCGGTTGAACCTGTAAAGACCATAATATTGATGGCAAGTATGAATGAACGATTACGATCGAATACGCTGTACTTTTTGGTGCAGTTCCAACTCTCCACAATTAGTTCTTACGTGGCTGCGTGATGCAAGGGAAATTACTATATGTATTGTAAACATGACGTTGACGTTCTTTTGAATCCCCAACTAGGTACTTATACAAAAACTTTGTAATTATGAAATCAATGTTGACCAAATAGTAACTATAGGTTCCAGAAACCTTGAACACATAGATATGAATGCAGACAATTAAGCACACACTCATAAAATTAATAATAACGATGTAACAAAAGATAAGAAGAAAGAAAGGCAAAGATTAAATTACATATCTACATAACAATAGGATAGCGCAGTGTTATCTTGAAACCTACAAAACGCCTTACGCAAACAAAACTGATAGAGGCGACAAACATTGAAAATATCTATAATTAATAAGTATATGTTATGTATTAAGATAAGTATTGCCCATAATCGGTGGAGATAACAGAATGACGTCAATGCTTCACTACATAACAAGGTTAGACATCAGGACGCCCTAGAAACTGACACTCGGTTGTGGTAATGATAAACTAGTGCCCTAAAATGTTTAGAGGTTATTGAACACTCTCTTGATATACGTTTACTTCTAGAGAGCTAAAGCTAAAGCTATCGGATATAAGAGAAAAGTTTGGTACAAGAATTTCATGTATAAATAGTTATACACCCATAGGTATGCAACTAAAGTTTCCGGCGTTGTGTTATTTAATTATACACAGACTTAAACATGTTTTCCTCATCCATTAAAACGCAAAAATAAATTACCTATAAACCTGACGTGAGTGGGGTTTTCTTTACTAAAAATACTTATACAATAATGTATTCATTTATACACAATATATTTATGTATGTTGTGAGATCAGCATTTCGATATACCTGCCTGCTCACTTATTAGGTACTTATATTTCGTATAACGTCACTGAATTAATATATTCAAGGCGATTTGTGTTTACGAAATCAAACGGTAATATGTATTTATTTACTGTTTGCATTTTTTGTTTTTACATCGAAATCATCGGCTTTTATAATTGCAAATCGCTACATAATAATTTAGTTCGACACTCGTCTTTGTCTGGATAAGTTTTTGCAGAATTACTGAAATATCTCTTTTACTATATAAGGTATATCGTAAAGGGAACAGGGCAGGCTGAGCTATTAGCCAATCATGCACCTTATGCAGTTACAGCACGATTGCTTCAACCAATCCGCACAGTCCGACGCATGCCGGACGTGGACTGCTTGCAAAATCTAGCTTCGTAGGTAATACTACGTTACTTGCTTCTCATCGGCTGAAGACACACCAGCACAACGTAGTCACGACATAAATAGAAATACAACTGTCGTCATTAATATACACATCAACAACCTTAATATCTAACAGACACATACGCAAAAATTTACACAAGATGTCACGGACAGACGTTCACTTATAAATGTATATTTACGGTGACTACTCAATTCGAGTGTATCAAATAAACGGGCACGTTCACGACATTTTCTGCTGAGTGTTGCCGGTAATGACAACATTCGTGAATCCGCCATCACGTCACGCCGTTTAGATCACCATTCATTACCACCTGTTGTTAGATCTTTACGATTATAATGTTAGTTTAAAATCCCCATTTGTTGACACATTCATAGAGTTCATAAGAAATCTGTTTAATATTATTTCAAAAAAATATGAGAGAGCAATGAATTTAAAGCGGTTTCGGTGCTTCTACTTCTACGTTCGTGGCAGCGTGCCAACTATGAAAAATAGTTTTAACATCGGGATCATGACAGTGGCAATTTACACTATCTTCATTATCGACTTGCATTATACAACGGGCTAATAAGTTTTTGGACAGGACAAAGAACTTTAACATTGCCAGAAAACTTTAAGCTAGTGGTTTTTCTAATTAAGTTTTGAATTCAAGAGGTTTTGCCGTTTTTGGAGAGGCACTAAAGAGGTGGATCCAAATAACAAAGCGTTTATTCTTATATCGCTAAATATTTCATGGTGTTGCGTTGTACCATATGTTCGGAATCCAATAGCTCATTTTTGTGTTTACCTAATCCTTTGACGTCGTGTGTTGGCAGTTAGCACACGTGGCGAGCAATGTGTTTCTTGTCCGACTGCACACTGTACGTTATACTTGTGATGTCGTGATCACTTCAACGTTCGTGATTCGTATCTTATTTCAAGTTTAGTTTATAACAAAGGAATTCAACAATTCACATGATTATCCAGTTTGGGTTCCGGGTTGAGTTAAAGTTGCTTTAGGTTACAGTTAAAAGTAAAGTTCAGTTAGTGTTGCTATTTGCTATATAATACATCCTGTTGAAGTAGGGAATATTAGGAATTGAATAACGTTTATTTCTGTAGTCTAACGCAAACACTGATCAGGTGAGTAGGTACATACTCCGCATTATACCTCTACTTGTTTCATTGGCCAACAAATAATCGTAAGTACCAAACGGTACAAAATACGTGATGGAATACATGTCTACTATATTTAATCTTACCCAGCGGACAAATATGTCCTTGTAAAAGTATGAAATACTAAGTCCAACTCAAACCGGTCAACAGAAACTAGTTTCTGCGGAACAAAAAATACTTGATACTTATTTATGGCACTGTTCGGAGACAGAACACGTTCTTTTTTAACCCTGGACATAATCAAGATATTTTTTTAGAGAAGCACTCTTTATTGAGAATACAAATGTCTGAAAGTAATAAGAAATAATAACAGCTGAATATATGTATTAACTTAATGCTTTATCAGTTACGCGATGTTAATCACAATAAATGACAGTTAGTTTGCAAACAGATACGGCCTTTGAGTGGGAGGGCTTTTGCACAGTGAAGACTTGTCATGTTCAAGAAACTGTTTGAAAAACGTAGCTATATTTTATTTGATATGAATAGCTGTCTCGCTTAACAACAAACTGATTACGTTAGACACGTTTACTGGACAGAAATTCTTGGCAATGAACCATCTATTGACGCCATAGGAACCCGCGACTCTTGTCTCCTGCCCTAGTTACAGGGCATGGAAAACGATTAAAACACTGACAACTGAGGACATGGGTTCTTTACAATACTAGGAAGAAGATAAAATACTGTCAAAAACTTACGACAAAAGAAGGACAATTTAACATCACTACATTGTTTACCTCGAGCATAGCTGTAACAAGACCAAAGATGAGTTCTAGCATTTCGTAGCGATGACGTTATGTAGGTAGGCCCAGTCTGTGAATTACACCATCAATATTTAAAGTTTTTTGTGAATCACAGTTGACTTAAGCAACGCATGATTTCTCTCCACATCGAAGCTCGTCTTGCAGGGTTTTCCAAAGTAGTCGGATCGGTTAAAACTGGATTTGTTGTATAATTTCTGTCAACACGGTCCGAGTTGCCGTACCCTGAGCTGTGCGCTCATTGAATTCTATATTTACGTATTCAAGTAACCGGACCGCAGCCGGCGAATCACAACCGGTTGTTCGAACACCTAAAAGGTGAAATTAACTTCGCTAGTTAAACATACTTTACTGAACCTACTACACTTGTACTAGGAGGTATAACGGCTTGGTTATTTGCTACCTAAAACATTTGTCGTCATTGTGCAAAATTAAAATAAATCGTGAAATGAATCTGGTCAGTATTTATCTAAGATAAATAAAAGTTGTAATAAACAATTACATAACTCTTGTAAACGTTAAAAAATAGTCTGTTACAAGTTTGCTGACGCAAATTAGCTGCCTACATCTGTCGGCAAGATTTATACAAGAAGGCTCGTGTTCAGTGGTTATAAAATAAAATATGTATACTTATCAAGCGTGTACCATACAACAAGGAAATACGAATGTTTATGACTGTTATACAAAAATAGCGCGAGTTTGACGTCATTTGCGTTGCTCCACTGTCAAGGGCGCGGGCGGTAGTGCGAGCACTCCACTCGCAATGTTGTCGAGATAGAAATTGATCCAGATAACCAATAGCACTTTGGTGAAATATCAGATGACAAAAACAATAAAAGGTCGCTATAAAAATAGACAGTGGTATCAGTTTTGTCTAATCTATTTTCTGGCAGAGTACAATAGGAGCTTACTTAACCTTTGAAACGTTTAATAATCCGACATGATGATATTTTATATCAGAAAGTCAAATATTTCCATGCAAATGATCACGGAATGTATTTGTGTGCATAGACACAAGCGTAAACAGGATCATCTCGTTTCTCTTGAAATTCTGTTTCGTGAAATTTCCCAGCAGTTCTTATTTTCGCAACTGCATCCAGGCCAATGCACTAAAGTCGATGCCAGAACGTATCATCAGCCGGAATCAGTACGTCAACAATTTTTGCACAATCGGTATCTTCGTGTCCTATTTATAATAACCTCGACAGTAATTTAAATGTCTGGGTCACCAATGAATTTCGATGCAAATGCATTAAATTACTAATCAATACTGCGTATTAAAATAGAATCTATTTTGTGGAAAACAGTGGGAACAAGTTCTATATAAGAGTATTCAGAACCCGTTTATGATTAATTTTGCGTGAATAACCTTTCACATAATGACGTCAAATAAATTATGAACAATCGATTAAACATGAAAGCAGTGCGAGCAACGACCCATGTTCGACGTTATGCGATCCCGTGTAGTCTGTGGCGTGTATCGAGTGACGTCACTGCTCCGTTCAGTGCCAAGGCTCCGAGTAACGTAAACAGAGCTCGATCACTCCCGCATCTGTGTATAAACTGATAACACTTTGCAAACCGAATTCTATTGAAAATATCTGACATAATCATGTGACTGGCAGTTTTGGGGGCAACACACATGTAGACACAAGCCAAAACGATGCTCGTAAAAGTGTACATACTGATTATTCATGAAATAACGAAAAATACAGTAGCAGACTAAAGTCGGTGTAAGTAGGTACAGAAAAAGTAATAAAGGTGAAACACGAAAAAAGGCAATACTGTCCAATCCATGCTTAATAAACATTTTTAATGGTTAGACGGAGATAACGGTACACTGAAAGAGAAGAGGCTCTCCCTTTTCATAAAACAAAAACAGTAATAAAAGTGATTCCTGAACAGTTATTCATAGTGTTTCGTAAATAATAGTGAAAGTTGCGAATAACTAAATGGAGTTTGGATGTTCTCCAAATGTCTTGTCTACATCCATTATTGTTTGTTGGAAAGGGGAATGAATGGAAATGACAGTGTATTCGTCGAAAGTGTTACGTACAAAGTTAGGAATGTGTATCGCCACTTTTAAATCCAGACTAGTAGTAAGCTAATTCTAAGTAAGTCAAATCATGAGGTTTGCAGTTTTGCAGTAAGCTCACAATAACATGTCTATTGTCCCCAATTACTGTTACCTTTGTTATTTAATATCAATACGTCAAAGTGTATCACTCTACATATTATGCTCATGTCGCAGTATCAATAAACTGTAAAAATATTAAGTCAACAAAATTCCCAAAATCCATGGATTATCTGATTTATGGAGCTAGCCAATCTACGGAACAAGGATTTGTTCGTACGTAACTAACGAGCTAGTGTTATATAACATGGCATTACAAACTACAACACTAATTAATATTGTAGTGAGACTTGGATGACAGTAATAGAAAGCGGCGAACAGTCAAGTTTATTACCTAGTCAGACAATGGGAGAGCGTAACATTAAGCAATGTCTCGAGAAAGGAGCGGACTAAAAGCTTTACAAGCTAGCAACGACACGTTGAACTTCAAAGGCTACACTGTATACCTCTAATATGTAAAGCATTGCAAGAGCAAGGTGACCATTTTGTATTGTTATCAAAACAATACATTTTTTATATTTACGTGATAGTAGAAACAACTTCATTATCTTATCTCAAGAGAGTGCAATGTTGTCTTTTTCAAAACAAAGAATACATGTCGCTCCACGGCTGTTTACATTGAACGTACAATCTTTCTCAACAGGATAACGGAGGTGAGTTTGTTTCTCGTATTTTTTTTCAACTTTATGGCCGCCTTTTACTTTTGTATCTAACTGTTGTTTTATTATGTTACACGATTGCCCCGTTCACTGAATAGCCTTACTATGGATATACGATCACTTTTTATTTTGTGCATAACTGTAACATTTGACTGAAGTCAGTTTGTGGGGTTTTCCCTTTTATCGCTGTTATAGTAGTACGAGTTTTAGGGTGTTCCTAAATTTTTATTATGGGGAAGTATCGAATTAATGTGAACTCGTGCGAAAATATGTAGATGTCTACATGAGAATTTCCAAAACAAACATTGAGTCACGCCCCGCCCCCGGACAATGAGCGGTTGTTACTGTAGTGTGGTATACTAGGACGGTTACGTAAACCGCACCTGAGCCAACATCCTTGTTTGTACAATGTGTCACGTGGTGTGTTCCATAATAATTTCTGGTTCACTTTGCAATCATTCTTAGCTCCATTTATTGAAGAAATTGTTACAGACGTTATGGCTTTTCCAACTCAAGTGCAGTGAAAATTGAAAGTATCTTAACCCTATTTAATTATTTCATGATATATTTCAGTTCTCTACACAGGCATGACATTCTTGAGTCATTAGTAATCGTTAAAGCTCTGAATAACTGTAGTCAGCAAATAGAAGCGACCATTAAATATATGGTTCCTTCTCAAACAAAAGAAGAATCTCGCAGGGAAGTGCAGTCAATGTCAAAGCATTTATTTCAATTTAACCATAATTTGGTACTTTAGAAATGTCAACAAAAAAAATGTATCCAATAGTTAAGCCATGAAGTATCACAGAAATCCAATTTCACTATTTTTTACTAGGATCCATGAAACGTGGAATAATACACTGGGTATTGCTTTGTTTGTAACACCCAAATTAAATCGACATTAGTGTTTCCACAATGAACTACGGAACACAAACAAAAGGCGCGCACGTCATAGCACCAATTAGGTCGATGACGATGCAATACTAAAAATGATGACAGAAGCGTGATATTCAGGTGCTGATTACGTTGCTATGCGACTTATCTTGTGTTTGCATAGCGCTGATATCAGCATCTTGGCATCTGTCCTCAATAAGCCCATGATGAAACGTCCATAAAATATTATCTCTTATGGGGTTACGCACGTTCAGATCATAACTTGATGGAATTTCAAAACTTGTAACATCGTAAACTACAGTACGAAACTGATTGATTGGTCTGTGAAGTTTACGAGTCAAGTATATCAGTCAAGCATCTGTTGGATAATGTAGAAGTAAACAACCCTTCCACCAACGACGATAAATTATAAAAGACTTTGTGAATAATCAGTGCATTCAGACAAAACAATGTCGTGGTGGCCTGGAGGTTTAAGACGCTCGCTTCTCATGCATGAGGGTGCGGGTTCGAAACCTACCAACGGCAAGTACCAATGTGACTTTTTCCGAGTTATATGTACTTTCTAAGATTATTTAGACACCACTGACAAACGGTGAAGGAAAAACATCGTGATTATAAGTCGTCATTATAAGTCCAGGTTTCCACCTGGACTTATAATTTCTAATTATAAGTTTGAAATCGCCAACCCGCATTGAGCAAGCGTGGTGATTTACGCTCTAACCTTCTCCGTGTGAGAAGAGGCTTTGCTCAGCAGTGGGCATTTATAGGCTGTTGATGATGATGAGACAAAATCGATTTGGGATGATCGAGACGACAGCTTTCTTTGGAAGAAATGAAATCAGACGGTTTTTGAAACACGTTTCATTATTTTATCGCCTTCCTTAGGAGTTTGCCAATGCTGGTTTGCTTGCGATAATATAATCAGTGAAGCGGTCTGTCTGGTTCCAACACGAAGGCTTTGCTGCACAATGCTTGAATCATGAGTGATATGCGTGCTCAGTTTTTATGCACGCATAACTTGGCTTGGGGAACGTGTAATTGCGTATTGTTCTAGGTCAATAACACGCAAGCCATTCTATAATACTAACTATTACATACTTTCAGTATGAAGCTTAGGGCTCTGGTGTTGATATACAGCTATCAGCATTTTTTTCGATTTTTTGTAATCCCTAGAGGAATTTAGAAGAGTTACGCTTTAGTAAATAACAAGATGATGTCGTGTAGTGGACGGGACGAGGTCAGAGCCTCGACAATAATGACGTCATAGTACGGACTTACGGAGTTGTATCGAGGAACTCCACAACTGTAGTACTATGTGTAGTAACGTCTGTTTATGATGTTTTTATTTGCTTTGTCTGCCATAGCATTTAAGTTAAGGAAAGAACCGAAACGTATTTTCATATACGTATTCTATCCGAGTTGGACAGATTAAGCGGACAACTCTTCATGAAAATTTTTGTGATACGTACAAGGAATGACGGCGAAAAGCTCTACTTAGAGAGGAGTGGAAGGGTAGGAAGGCCTTGCCCTGCAGTGGGACGATCATGGCTGAAAATAAAAGTAAGGAAGTTAAAATTCGGAATAATCTGATATTTATACAGGACAGTACCATAGTTATGAGTAATACTCTTACTGGTGTTCGATACAGTTTACAAAGCTGCACAAACTTCACATTGTTACAGAACAAGAATATTTATGATGGTAATGACGGCATCGACCATCTGCCGCCGCAGCTGTCACCAAGGTTAACTTCACAGCCTCAGCTACTACTGCCTACCGCGAACGTGATAGCATTTATAGAATAACTACTATATTATTTATCATTCCAGGACCAATCTAATGTGACTCGTAAGTAGTATTTCATCTGAAATGACAATGACCAAATTTGTATGGGGCGTGGTGCCTTTTCATTTTTTCGCGGCAGTTGATCGGATGTGGAAAAACTGATGCAGAATAACATTACAAACAAAAAAATTATATGGGATCTTATATCAAAAACACAGTCCGAGCCGAGTTAAATCAGTTCAAAGATGAGAAAATAGTGGTATATTATTCCTGTTATTTTGTTGATGGTGACAGTACACAACGCATTTAACTTCATTTACTTGTCAGAAATATTTTGTATTAAAAATGATTATAAATTATTATAAACGATTTCAAGGAATTAAAGCTTGTTGTGGACTTTTTTACTTATTTTTTTTTTGTTTTTCATTTTTTTTTTTGTTATAAGGCCAAGGAATCAGAACCATTGATTCAGAATTACAGACCATCAGAGTGAACCATTTATTGGTCACTGCTGAAGTAAATAGAAAAACATTTCGCTTTATTGGCTAGCGTGTTCACTTTATATGTATACGGTTTATGGCTTATGACAGATTTTCATGATCAATTTCCTCTCAGTCGGAAACCCGCAAAATACTTTACTAAGCCCTATTATGAAATGCTATGTTTGTCAGCTGCGGCGTCGGTAGCGGATTGAGTAGCGCTGATCACTTTACAAAGTCGACGGTTTCCTTTCTTCAAAAGATTATGCTAACTATAAAGTAGATGAGTCTCCCACCAGGAGTCAATGGCAAAATAAAATTATACTTTATTAGATGCTTGGACGGCTACCACTACTCAACCCACCACTGGTGCCACAGCTGATGCTCATGAAGCTTCATGACACAACTCCTAGAAGCATCCCACAAGTTATCGGCTGAGAGAAAATAGGTAATAAAAATTTGTGCCTGGGAATATGAATATACATATTGTGGTGTGATATGGTGTTTCTGTGCCCGGAGTACAGTGGCGCGCAATTTGAAGTTAGGAATTGTGGCAAAAATATGAATAATTTGAATAAAAAACCGAAGTAAAATGTTTGATTTCAGCTCCTTCAGCTCATAACTCAGTCCAGACTGAGATTTCCACATATAAGCCCATAGACAATTTCGTTTGTAATGTCATTCTAGATAATATTTTCCATAAATCATCGACTGCCGCCAGAAAAAAGAAAGGCACCAATTTTAATCAATGCCCTTTGCCGCTAGTCATACTCTCGAACTTCACTTAAATCAAAGTGGTACACAAATGTACTAATGTCCGGTTTAAATGGTTACTTCGAAGTGGTTGAAAGCTGCATTATGAATGTTAAAGTATGTTGCCAAGTTTCAATAACTTAGTACAAGTTGGCAGTGCGTTCAACTTGAATATTTTACTATGCATTGTACAGCTAGTTTTAACACCTAGATATTTATAAACTGGCCAGATCCTAGAAAACACTTTCTGTAAAATAAGTTTTTATTTATGTTTCAGATTCATCATGTACCTCTATTATTATATCGATAGCTCTACAAACAACGTAACTCTATACACTTAAATGCTAGTAGACCTTGGAACATACTTCTAATCTAAGTATATAGTGTCTCAACGGGATAGCCACGGGCCACGACTAACTGCATTGCGAAGCTGGCTCATACGTTATGTAGCGGCCCTGTTGCGTCCGTGTCACTGCATCGACTCGAGTATTTGCTCTCCTCACTAGAGCACTGCTGCTAGATCCTGTTGGGCTCAATACATATACAGCTCTAACAATATTAAATTAAACTGTCAAACACCAAGCGGTCACCGGTGACCGCAACCTATTGTTCTATAATTGTGTCTACAAAACCGGTACTCGACGAGTTAAATCGCTTTGTTGGTCAAATGGCCACATGTCATATGAACCAGTCACGAAATATCGTGTTCGATTCGTCAGATTAGCGAAGTGACACCTCTGTGTCTAGTAGAGAACCAGAGAAGTAAGATTGCGTTGAGTGATCAAATACCTAATGATGAAGTCACAGTTTGTTTTGGGACTATTTGCCCGCTATAGTAAGTAAGGTCGCAGTCAGAAATTAACAAGAAATTGTGCTTATCTTAGTGTAATAACTAATAACTATCCCAAAAACATAAATCAGAATGTGTACAAATATTTCTGAAAATTTCAGCATCTTCGAGGAATTTTACGTTAACTGATAACTGGAACACTGGAAATATTGATTTTGAATTTTGGATGAACTAAACATATTATAGAGAACGTAAATACACATGTTAGACGATGATGAACAAGAAATGCCTGTTTATTTACAGAACCGGTATATTTCACAACTTGAATTCGTGCTAAAATGATCAAAACAAAACCCGTAGAAACCCCGTTTCATCTTTTAGGAAAATGTTAATATTTTTAACATCGTCTTGTACAACCGGTTCCTTGTGAAGGCTTGGTAACTGGAAGTCCGTTGAGTAGAGACTAGAGACATACCTGTGTCTAGAAGAATCGGTGAGGTAATTTACAATACTCAATCTGATACAGGTCGAAGAATAACTTGGTCTTACAAGTCATTTAGCTTCATCCATCTCACTGCCCACATGACGTCTTTTCTGAGAGACAAAGAAGAAATTGTTTTCTAGCTGTCACAGGAACATGACAACTGAAGACCACGAACTCTAATACAACAGCTTTGATTGATGCTCGTGCATAGCAAAAAGTTTATTAGACATTGGATTTTTACACTCAGTTTCTTGCTTATTGAGCATAGAACTAACGAAGTAATTACGGAAACGAAACATGCAGCTAATACTCTCTGGCGAGGTAAAAAGGACACGGACTAACGTCCATGAATACCGTTTTCCAAACGGGAAAATATTTGAAAGAAAATCGAAACGAATTCCCATCACAGAATGGTTGGAACAATAAATCCATCGGGTTTGCATTACGGGCCATTTGGCACGCACGACGCGTACTACCAAGGACCCATGTAGGCAGCCTCGTTCAGTATTCAGCAGGGCTCGCTGAGATCCCATTAGTATGCCGCACGGCGCTGCACAGCTTTGGCATTCGCAAAACGTAGCGACACTACGTCATGCTTTAGCCGAGGTAGGTATGTGCGTGTGGCGGGCCACAGGGACGCACTTTAGTGTTCCTCTCTCCACAATCCCAACTTCGTATGAACACGTACGAAAATGATCTTAGGTTTAGAAATGTTATGAATCATAACATTTCTAAGCTACAATCGAGCACGGTTTGTTTTAAATTAGCAGATAGTCAATTTGCTTTTCTTATCGAGTTAGATTGGAGATTTTAAAAGATATTGTATTAAAAAATGAATAAAGTTATATCGTAACACCAACAACCATGAACTGAGGAAGTCCGTGAGTATCGATTAACACCACATGTTAAATGTATTAATGCGAATGACGTAAACCGAAAACTTAGGCTAGTTCTCGTACCACCGCTAAATGAAGTACATACACAGATTGACGCAAGTCGCTCGTTACATACAGATATTTATCTGTCAGCGTCTTGTCAAACTGATGTGTCGCGGTCTTTACCCTGCGCTCTGAGCACGTGATGCTTTACAAATACAACACACATTAGAAGAACACGAATCACGGCACAAAAAAAATTACCTTTGTACAATGTTTTTTAAATACTTATTAGAAACATTTGTGGCACATCCAAGTTCCGTGTAGAGAAATAGGGGTAATAGATATTAAATTTTGTTCTTACCATAACACGCCCTACAACAGGAAAGTAATGTTTATGAATGACTCTTTATAGTGGCCACTTCACAGCACAACAACAAGTCATGGCAGTTTTAGAACGAAAACTGCTGAAACCCAAACAATCATTAATAACTAGTTAACTATACACATGACGGAAATGCGTAGGCACAAGAATTAAGAAGATTTGCCAAAGCCGATAAAACTGGACAGCTATTAAAATTGTAACCACTGGTTTGATTTCCTGGTGTTATTATAGTAACAATATTATTTGCTAACTTCTTGAATGAACGTTCGATTATATCTAACACTACATCTGTTACAATCCCTATAGATTCTAATACAGTAAACAAAATAATCAATGGATTTCAAGATAAAATTGCGGCCGAAATTATTCTCTTCGAGGATTAGGTGGATTGGGTTTTATGGCACCCAGCAATGAGACCTTGATAAAAGTTTAAGCATGTAAAATTAGTAGATGCGCTAATTTCATGATCGTGCTTCATAGTAGTTCACATAGAATTTGATCAGAAAAGTAAACAGACGCGTAAAAAGTCTAGAAAAATGTTTCAAAATATAGTGGGAAATATGTAATTATCATTAGAGATGACAGAAATGTATTGTGCCAGAAGTGGAGATGAGAACAAATTCGGAAGTAACTTTATAAACACTGTTAAGTTCGTCTCTGCGAATAACCACGCGTAGTATTGGCACGAAGGACGTAGAAGCACGACCCGGACAGATGTGCTCGAGAAAATCGTGATCCCAAATTTCCTCACTGCCTTTACCATCCCGCCCTCCCCATTGCTTTTATCGACACCCAGTATTGTGTCAGCATAATGGTAACACATGGTAAGGAGGAAAGCGTACAAATGCTTTGAATGTGAATGAGGCATTTGAGTTCTTCTGTAAAAATTGTGTGGCAGCTTCAGAATTTTAAAATTTCCAATCGACCCATTCCATATTACCCTTTCAAGTTGTTCTATATTTATGAAAAAGTGAGCCGACTTGTTTTAAATGCAGTTGAGTACTAAATGAGTAATATTATTTAGTTTTATTGAGAATAGCATGGCGAGACTGCAGTAAGTCGTCATCCGGCAGCTCGAAGGCGCTGCTTGTTACATCGGTCACGCGCTGATGGCTGTCGGTCAGTGGCGTGTCGGTCTCACGCCGCTCGCCGCGACAAGCTCTGCGAGCCAAGCGCAAACTGCTGATGCGCTTTCTAACGCTCTGGGATATTAGCCATGCGTGTGATAATTTAATATGTACAACAAAATGCATGGGAAAGAATTGGTTTCAAGCTCCGTGAAGTTTATATTGCGTGCATAAATCAAGGTTAGAAGAAGAATGATTGCCAACAAAACCAAAGTATAGGCACGATTTTAGATTGTTTCACTAAAGACTGAACTGTTCTAGTTCTCGATTGGATTGACTTGATCCATGAAGATTTTTGATACCGAAGCGGATGATAGTTCAAAACGTCGCCGTCGATAGACAGAAAGGAAAGGTCAATTCTTCATCATGTCTTAAAACCACCATGTGAATTTATTTCTGACTAGGTAAATAAACTTTGATTTTTTTCATAAAAAGCTAGATTTCGTGGACTTACGACGAAGTAAGATAGAATTCACTTAAAATATAATTACCGGTTTAAAAGCGAGATTTCAAGTTGTAACAAAAAGCTTGGACCGATAAATAAAATGTATCAGATGCAAGTCATCGTGCCGACCAACGGAACGGTCACGGCCGGTGCGCGTCGCGGGACGTGATCACGTGACGCTCCCGCACACGACACGCTCCGCTACACCACTGTGAACGAAGCCTTTATTTTTGCATAATCGTTTTTTTATTTACTATTTCACATTCTAGAGGTAATATTACCGACGCATAACGCAACTCTTGCCTTTGCATTTAGCTGCCTCATTATCACTCTAGTCACAAAATAAGTGATAACCAAGAAATTTTGAGAATCCAGACTCAACACATTCAGGGCCAGTGTGCCACACAACCCCACGACAACAAGTGATAAAGATTTCATAGTCAAAAATGTGTTTATAAACAAGCTGGGCAACTCGTGACTTGGGAAAGTGATTATGAAACTAAGCATGTTTAAGTAACGACCAATGACAGAATAAAACTGGCTTGCATGCCACTGACGTCATCATAGAATAATTTGTTAAACCTACATGAGAAGCAGGAATTCGTAAAGCAAACACTTTCCCTGTTGGCAGTGACTGTGCTCAAGCTCCGGCCGCGCGATAACGCGATAAAGTTGTCAAGCCGGTGATAACGCTGCCGCGCTGGCTGTATCACATGAGCGTGCCACATGCGTCACTGGCTGGATTAGGCTAAGCACGCTCAAGTGTTCCGAGAATGTTTTGATACATTAATGGCACTATCGCGAAATTATATGTATTCAGACACGCCTCAATGACAACTAGAGGTATGCTGTCCTGAAAAAATATATTGCACAACTAAGCAAATACATACACCAGGATCCACGAATTCTAAGACGACGACAACGAAGACGTCTGTCTACTATACTATACATTAAAGACGACGAAGAAGCAGGCGCCTATGTGATGGCATGCAGCATGCCGTAGGTAAGCTATGGTTTTAGTCAGCAGTTATTGTCGTTAAGTTTTCCTTTAGGATCTTTATGAAGCAACATTAAAATAAACAACATTTTTAAACCTCCATTAGAAAATACCCATTAATATTAGCTAGATTGAGCGTGAGCAATCTCCAGTTATCTAGAGGAACTTTTACTACAGCAATATTCATCTGTTCCATAATTAATATTTCTTTATTTGGCATTAGAGACCAAAGTCATGTATCCAGAAGAAGACTGGTTATTAAAGAAATCAGAGAAACAATTCTACGAAATATCTAAAACAATTTAATCTTCTATAATACCACATACCACTGTACTTTGAACCTTACTGATTTCAGTAGCAGTTGATGGATCTGAACCACCTGTTCTCATACCCTTATTTAGGGAAATACTTCTCTTTGTTTTGCCGACCACTTTAGACTTCTACTTGTGTAAGTCACAACCTTCGTGCGTTGCGTATGATGTATTCATGTGGCGATCTAGTCTAATTCGCTTAAATCGATCGTTTGGTTGGTAGATGCCGACTACGTAACGTGGATGAGGTTAATTCCACAACAAGCGGACGAGAAGTGGATGAAACAAAAAAGAAAGTCTAGTTTACCGTTCGTCGACCCACATGGCAAAGCCGAGCCGCAGCGAGCGACCGTGGCACGCCGCTCGCCACCTCGCCCGCTGCATACCTTCGTGATTCTTCGTAAAAACTAAATTCTATTGCCTGAGAATTGAAATTGACATCTGATAAGCCCTGCACTGAACTTATTCTAGGACTCACCTTCCTCAGCATATAAAAAACGATGTTCTTGTAGACTTATTTATTTAAGAAGATTAACATACATTTGGCTAATAGACTAGTCCAGGATCAAATACAAGTAGTTATTATTTTATGAATGTAATTGAACAATCAATGTAATTTAGTCGCTTTGGTGCGACACTAATTGAAAGCTGTAAATCCTAATGAACTTCGTTCCTCTTGAACTGACTCGTTATAATTAGAAAACCCCAATAATAACTTAGCAACATAAACTGATTCAAAGAAGTATTTGTTTCTAGGAAGTAGATGCATGGATGGGGCACTGGATGGTTGAGGAATGAAGGTATTGGTGTAAAACCGATGACTAGATTTTAATACAGACTTATGGACACAACGGGTACGATCAATATGAACGTTCAACAATTTCATTAACTGTTAGATAAAAAGCTTTTCAAACCAATCTTGCTTTGAAGATTGTTTTGAAAGTGTGTATCTTTCGCTAGAATAGAATTGTCTTGCCTATGTTGCCTAGGTTTTTTAATAAAATATTATGTTTCCGATGACCACAATGGCGACTGTTGAGCGCCAATTCCTCTAATTCCAGAGTCGAAAATATAGCAACTACAGAAAATTAGACATAGGTATCTACCTATCTGACCATTCCCTCCGGAAAAAACATCGGTAATTGATGTATGATCATTTAAGTTTCTTGAAGTACACATTATAAAACCATATTTTCTTCAAAGGATTGATGTATGATGTACCAAACAATGTTACTATCTATAAACGACTGAACTGCATCTGTTGGAATGCAAGGTACCTGCGTTTCTTACTTCCACTTCAAATGCATCGATTAGGCAACGTGCATCGATAAGCCACAACCACTCTTGGTACGATCACCATGGGATCATTGTCCGCGTTAGGCACCTTCGAAGACAAGGCCTCTACCAAGTGGCGTCGGTTCTGACGTAGCGTGCGGTTAGAAAGTTGCCTGCTTGCGTCACGGCGAAGTGGGGTCGACGACCGGCGCACGCGCTTCTGCAGGGCTGACACAAAATTTGGTGGGTCGTGTGGTAAGGAAGGTTAGTTATCTACTTCAAGCTTTCCATTAAAACCTTTCGGTATGTAAACACAGCAGCACGTATAATTGCTGTCAGCAGAGAAAAATTATATCTTTTAACACTTTGGTGACCGTGTCTGACCCCTATGATTCAGACCTATTATACAAAACCAATACACGTCACAACATTAGACAACGATTTTTACTGTATCTCTGATGAATCGAATACACAACGAGTTGGTACAACGAAGAAGTAACAGAGAGGTAGTTACCGACATAGCCCAAAGGATTAGCAAGCTGGCAGAACCGATGACCGTTGGGATAAACGTGGAGTTCGCCCTTCAGGTAGGTGGAGTGACAATGTTCGCAAGGTAACTGGTAATGGTTGATGCATAGAATAGAGCTTCAGTTCCACGTTCGAGTTCAGTGGTGTGCCATTATCTAGCAGGGAACGAGATGATGATGACGAACGTTAATTAAAACGTGTCTCAATGTGTGTACGAGTTAAAGTATTTATTTAAACAACTAGCTGAGAATAACTAGCAGGATGTTTACCTAGTCGGATTGGCATTGTATCGCGTTAATTAAATCGGCATTATTAATAAGCATATTTCCACAAATACAACACGATAAGATTGCAGTTGCACCATGTATAGTAATCCAGTACTACCCAGCGAATTCGAATTCTAATTTTATTATATCAAACACATACAATAAATAAAACAGATAATAATTTAAAGAAAACATAAGAAATAATTTGAGTCACGTGTTTTTCAGCTCTTGACTGCCTACAGAAACTGTTGAAGGCAAATGCTCCGTTAAGGCTAAGTGTCGGTCACCAGTGACCGACGTAGCGGTTAACGTGTTAAGTTTGAAATCTGAATGGATGTAGTAAATGGAAACTAAAAGACCGACGATAACTTAAACTGAAAGAGACCCCAGAAGAGCTAAATGATTACAAAAGAAGAATACTTTTAACTCGATTTGATCGTAATTTTAAGTGTTTACACCAGATACAAAAACGAACTGACTGTTCATAGTCCATAAGACAAGCCTATTATCACCATGAATAAATCAGAACTCCAATATTCAGAATAAAAATTATTATTTTAGGAGGCAACCCTAAAGCTGTCACGTAGCGTCAACGGAGCGGCCTCGTTCGCGTCCGAGCCTGCCTCCCGCCACAACCGCGGCACGCCACCCAGCGCCCGCGCACCTCTCACAGACCAGCTGTTCTACGAAGTAAAACAACACATATTCCTCATTTGAATAGGCTGGTAACAACTCTAAAGAAACACTCACAGCAGGAAATCCAAAATTCTAACAGAATAAACGAGTGGTATTTCCTACTGGACTAATACTCGTAGTTCAAGTTCGTTTTGGTAGGTCAAACACAATAATGAGGAAAATTTTAGAGCTTGTGTTAGGGAATGTTAAAAAAATAATTGCTGAACTTCATTCAGGAGTAATAAATGAATTGTAGGAGACCCTTTACATAGCAACGCGTAACTCTGATAATAATGTTATCGATTTAGTATTCACTATTCATATTCACGCGTGACCCAATTTGTTACTCATGTTAAGTGTAGATAATTCTGATTGTAGATTTTTTGACAATTCTTATCTAGTTTAACGAAACCGCTTGGTAACTGATAAATTGTAATGTTTGCCGGATTCTAAGTATGTACTTACCTAGACTGGTCTATATTAGGCGATTGTAATCTTTAAAAAGATACGACTATCCAAGATATTTGTATAAAAAGGTATTCAATGTGTGTATTTTCATTTTTACAGGAAAATCGTAATCATGATACTATTGAATGATTCCCTAACTTGCAATATGGACGAAGGCGAAGTCTATACGAATTGAGAAGGAAAAATTACCGGAAATGTCTAGGATATTATAATGTATATTGAGTGTAATTATATTGCCTATAAATAAACAAAAACAATATCACAAATCCTAACCAGTATTCAAATGTGTACTTCGTGACTTCGTGATTTTCTCCGAACAGTATGACAGGCACCCAGGCAGTATTACATAAAGCATTCTAAGTCAATTCTCATAGGCAGAGTTATTCTCTGCGCGTATTCAAGTTTTGTTACAAATAAACCTGATTCAGAAACTGGCTCTAGCCGGCGTCATGCTAGCCACATACTTGGAGCCGCTGGTGTACGGATACCTTTCTCTTTTGCCAGTAACTCAGTTCCTTTCACGCACTTAAAAATATCTACAATCCTGCGACTAACCAGTCTACGAAGACACATGAAACACCCATACGATTGGACTATTGCGTCGGAACACGTCTAGAGGTCTGAACGAATATGGGTCTTACGTATTTTGTGTAAAGACAAGTATCACCGGTTCGATGGCCGGCCTTAGCCCACTTGAGTGACGTGAAGGGGCCCCAATTATGCTCCCCACTAAATGCCACGCGCTGAGAATGTTCTCAACGCTCCAAACACTCGTGGTTCAATGAAACCGGGTCAGACCGACACGGTTGTGTGAATGCATGTTTTATCCACGTACACGTGGGAGATAAAGCAGGTTTTACTTTTTATTTGTATTAAAGGTATCTTGAATTAGGAAATAGTGAACGTGCCGACAGAAACCGTTAGCTTTCCGACCAATCGACCTTTGCTTGATGTGGACACAAAATAAGTGGTAAGCCAGCCAGTGATAAACAACAGAACTAGGAAGTATTTGATTATTAAATTATTTTAACTTCATTAGAAACATAGAAGAAACTCACTTCTTGGCATTTTCCATATGCATAAGTTAGGTCTAATTGCTCTTAGAATGAATGTTCAGTGTTATATGGGCTATTATCTTCTAAAATCTATCCGCATCTTCTGATCGGCTGAGAAGTTGGTTGGTTGATTGATTAAAAGTTTTTCTGTGTACTTTCCCAGTCTTACCTTGGTTAAAAATGATTGCTTAAACAAACATTTCATACCAAATTCTCAGTAAGGGGAGTCACTTGCATGTCTGTCGACAGACATTTATTACCAATGCCAAGATCCATCCAGTTTCGAAGTCTGATTTGAAGGCTTAAGTAGTAGGCAATTTTTTTAAAACTAAGGCCGTGAACCATGTATGTATGTTTGTACTGAATTCCAAAACCAGTAGTTAGGTAATCTAGACTTAACATTAATGCAATGAATTTGTTCCGTAAAGTTAATTCAATCTAAATGGTCGGTCATACTTGGTGGAGAAGTTATGGAGCGAGGATATTACATAACAACATGGTACGAGTAATTATTACGCAACGCATGCTAAACGCCTGCCAGTGAGTAACGGTCCACAACATATATACGCTGAGAAGATTTAAAAGGCTGCTGTGCTGTACAAACAAGATTTGAATCCCGCACAGAATATTTGAGCAACAGTACAAAGCTGATTATGCGTGTCTATTTAGTTTGCAAATCTATACTTCTATACTAATATTATAAAGAAGAAAGATTTGTATTTTTGTATGTTTGTAATGAATAAACTCAAAAACTACTGGACCGATTGCAATAATTTTTTCACCATTAGAAAGCTGCATTATTCAGAAGTAACATAGGCTATATAATATGAGAATAAATATAAATAAAACGTAAAACTATGTAAAACCCCGTGCGAAGCCGGGACGGGCCGCTAGTCAACAAATAAAGAACATTAGAAGTTTGAGTTCAAGATGGTACTGCTTTCAGAACTTCAAGTTAGTTGAAGATGTTGTTTTAAATGTTAATTTCAATGAATTCAGTGGACTTTCGGATATCGAGTGGCCTGATTTTTCAATATGCAATACATACAAACAGTTTTAGTAACAAAAATACATAACGCTTGTGAACAGTCACAGCATACTAACCATCACTGGTAGGTACGTACGAAGATAACCGTTTACCTTGAAACATGTCCTGCGTACAATGTTTCTAAGTATTAGTACACACACACCAACATACGCATGTACCAATATCTGTACTTAGGTACAACTTGAAACAAAGGAATCAACGTTTTTGAAGCAGCAGATGTTTGCAATAAAATATCGCCATATCAGGGACAGTTACAATTATTTTTAAAAAGGCAAACCGAAGAAGCTACAAAGTAATACTTAATGTTGACTAAAAGGCTTACTTAACCTCTCGAGTAGATCTACGTTCGGGCATTTCACGGGTTAAACTAGCTCCAAAATATATTCAAAACATCGACGAACAAACCAGAAAGAAGTAATGTTCAGTGATTTCCCTGTAAATGCATAACTTTTCCAGCGCAGAACACAATGCACTAATAGCCTATTATGTTGTTTATGTACGCAAATTCATACTTAGTCGTGGTTATTATAAAAGTAGGTACTGTGTGGTAATGAGTCATGTTTAACCTTGGCAAAGACAAAGAACGCACTATTGTGCGGGACAAAAACAGTATTGCCGATAAAAGGATACCTAAACAGGTAGCACACGACGTGATCAGCGTTCGAATTGTGTTCGTGGAGCGCCACACTTTTCGCAAATTAATAAAGGAAACAGCCGCGCCGAGGACGATGGACAAAGGAAAATAGTATAACGCCTACCTGTATCAGTATCTGAGTATCCACGTAAAAAGGCCAATAGATAGTAATATTAATTGATCTGATAATACTATGTTATCTGTTAATGTCTGACTGATGACGAGATATTATGAAGTTTCATATCAGTTTATAGGCTCGTATGAGTTTTATTAGCATCCCAATTCGTGTGAGGTTGACGTGCAAGTAAAGTATTAGAAAGCCTCCTTTGGTCAATATAGTGACAAAATATGTCAGCCAGTCTTGGTCTTTCTCAAATCTATCATCAGCCTGTAACTTTTGACATTCAAAAAAAAAATTCAAAATTCTTTATTATCTTAAGAATTACAATATCTGTCTAACATTGAGGCAGTCCCAGTAAGTTATTATACAATACTTGTGTTGGGACTGACTCGATCCTTTCTTTATTTATTTAACACTCTTAAAAATAATAACCTCGAGATCTGCTAATTAAAGGAAAACAACAAAAATTAAAGTAGATATAGTAAAATAAGAAATAAAAAGTTACTAATATAAAAAAAAAAACTATGGTAGAACGGTACGACATGTTAAAGCAATTGATTTGTATTTTTTTTTTTGTGAGAGTAGATGTATGAATCGATGTGCGTGTGTGTGTGTGTGAGAAAGAGAGTGAGTGAGTGAGTGAGTGAGTGAGTGAGCGAGTGAGTTTATGTATGTATGTATGTATGTATGTGTGTATGTATCTGTTTGTATAGTGTTTGTATGTTTGTTATTGAATTCTAATCAAAATGTTCTCAGTGTCTTCGTACGACAAAGTTTTTAACCATTCCGTTAATAACCTCTTACATTCACTGAGAAGTCTGGGATAAATTTTGATTTTTGCGTTTATTTTATTGTAGATATAAGATGCCTGCGTCACATACTGTCTCTTAGCAAGAGTTGTTCGGACTTTAGAAGTGTGCACCACGATACCTCCTCGCCTTCTGTCTTGTTGGGGTTTACTGTATGGCAGAGCTTTATGCAGATTTAAAGTCACGTTCAGAATGTACAATTTCCTTACACTTAACAAACCACTAAGCTTATATAGATCTTCAGTTGCATATCTATAAGGTTTGAAATACATCACCTTTATAATTAACCTCTGAGCTCTTTCTAGTTCTATAAGTTTACTTTTAGTGGCACCTCCCCATACGGGTATACCATAAATAATTACTGATTGTGCTAAAGCATAATAAACATTATTCAGTACTTCCGAGGACATCACAAAACGTAGTGTTTTAAATAACCAAACTAGTTTCCTCACTCGAGATATGATGCTATCTATATGCAAGTGCCATGACAAGCGCTCATCAAGAATTATCCCTAGATATTTTATTGAGGGGACCCGTTCAATGCTCTGACATGCACATTTTTGAGTATTATGTAATTGGCATTTGTGAAGAGTGATTCGATAGCTGTGGTCCGGCTGTGTTCTTTTGCTGGGAGAAAAAGCGATGTATTTTGTTTTTGATGAGTTCAAGGTTAATAGGTTAGTTTTTAGCCAGTTTGCCACTACCAATAGGCCGTGTTCGGTATTTTGGTGAACCAGTTTCCAACTTTCGCCAGAGTATACAATAGCTGTGTCATCAGCGTATGAGAATATTTTCCCACCACAACTTTTCAGTTTGCACAGTTCGTTGATGTAAATGAGAAATAGAGTCGGTCCCAGTACACTTCCCTGTGGCACACCAAAAACTACTTCCTCCTCCATACTATGATAATTGTTTATTTTTACTCTCTGCTTCCTACCGCTTAGGTAGCTATCAAACAGAGAAAGAGCAACACCCCGAACACCGATATTCTCCAGCCTTTGGACGAGGATTGGAACGGACACAGTGTCGAATGCTTTTTTGAGATCGAGGAACACCGTAATACACTTACGGCCCGAATCCACTATACATGTAATTTCTGTCGTCAAAGCTTTTACAGCATCCAGTGTTGAAATTCCACGTCTAAACCCAAATTGAGAATCAGAAAGAATGTTATATTTATTTAAGTATCCAACTAGTCTCTTGTTCAATATTTTTTCTACAATTTTGGATATAGATGGCAAGACAGAAATAGGTCGATAGTTGTTAATATCATTTAGATCACCACTTTTATGTACTGGTGTTACTAGAGAGTGCTTTAGGGCATCGGGGAAGATTCCTTTGTTAAAACACAAATTCGTCAGTTTACTGATGAGAGGAACAATGATGTCTCTAGACAGCTTTAGATAGCTAATAGGAATTCCATCCCAACCCGAAGCACTGCCCGAGTCAAGTGCCATAAGTGTATCATTCACCTCCTTTGCATCCGTTTCAAGCAGGACAAAAGAATTTACACGGGAGTGAGAAGTGTTTAAAACCTCCTGGCTAGAAGAAACCATATTATTTTGAATCATAATCTCTTCAGCCAGGTCTTTACCAATAGTTACAAAAAACTGGTTGACTCTGTTAAGAGAGTTTACTGGATGAGGTGTGATTTGGAGTAAGTTTTCGTTGAGTGATTTAGGTTTTTTAAAGTTTGTTATGTCATTAATGCAGCGCCAAATTTTTTTAGGGTTTTTTATGGAACTAGTTATTTCCATCTTGTAGTGTTGCCTTTTTAGTTTTTTAATTAAGTTACAGCAAAAAGTTCGAAAGCGCTTGTAAGTAATTTTCATTATTACATTGTGAGGGTATTTTCTAGTTTTTAGCTGCATTTTGTTTCGTAGTCTTATACATCGCAACGCACCAACAGTTACCCATGGCTTCAGGGTCCGTCTTGAGCTGCGAACCATTTGGGTACTGGTGTTTAGAAGTAAAGATGTCTTAATTAATTCAATTAATTTATTGGAAAAAGTATTTGGATCGTTATATATATTTAAATATGAAATATCGGCGTCTATCAGATAGTTGTAAGCATTTTCAAAATTTACTATTGTTTTCGATTTTATTTTATTGGTTTTCCGGTTTTCTTGTGTTATACTTAATACAACAGTTGCATGGTCAGTGATGGATGTGTTTACTACCGCCACAAACGCAGAGTTTTTGGTCATATCTAGTCTTAAAAGCATATGATCAATACAACTGCCCTCTCGAGTGGGTAGGTAATGCCCAGAAAGAAAACCATGGACAGATAACATATTCAAGTAAGAAAGTCTATTTGTTCTGGATTGTGAGGACTCAGTTGGTTTTTCGATAATGTTTATATTAATGTCACCCGTTATAATAACATTTTTATGTGATTGTAATATTACGAGATTTTGATCCAACGAATTTATAAATGTATCCGCTGAAGCATTTGATGGTGACCTGTAAATTCCAATAATAGTGAATCCAGACACATTCAGCTGCAGAGCAGAGGCGTGAATTATATTTAGTTCGATTGCTTGAGATAAGTGGCAGTTTTTCACGTAAGCAACCACTCCATCATTCTGATTTAATTGCCTTGTGGTGTAGTACGAAGTATAGTTGTTAAGGACAGGTGTTGGTTTTGCAGTATCTAGACGGCACTCAGTAAGAATGATAACATCAATCTCACAATCCAGCTCTGACATTGTTATCTGAAAATCGTCAATATTGGAATAAACACTCCTTATGTTTTGCGTCAGTATATTTAATCTATTGCTGTATCGTCTTTCAATATATGCAGCCAATTGTTTCACGCTTACACTAGCACATTCTGCAGCTTCGGTGTTGTCCAATTCCAGTATAGTGCTACGTATACCACTATCCATTATGCTTCCAGTTGGTCACAGGATGCAACATGTTATGTGGCGCATGACTTCCCAATATCACTTCCTTATAATTCGCACGGCAGTTCCTACGCAAAAAGAATTCTAGTAGAAAGTTTATTCTGTGTGTATTAAGTGATTGTGTGTGTGTTGGATTCCTAAATTTACAAAGAAGTATGTTTATAGTGTGAGAAATGTATAGTTGTGAAGTGTAATTATTAGTCTGCCCATTATAATAACTAATATAATAGTTTACAAGTAATTGGTTGGCAACAACCCTGAGAACACCGAACCGCATGACAAACACAAATCGAAGTAAAGAGTTACATAATAGATGTCTATCAGAAGTCACAGTTTGTTCTAGTCACGGTGACTGTAGTAATTGATGGACTTGAGCTTCGCATGTTATCATGATACCTCGCGAATCCTCATCCTTCTTCACAAATATGCGGCCGTATGACGTCCAACAGAACTTGTATTGTTTGGTTTTAGCCAAGTCCCTGGCCAAAAAGAATATCCGCGCCGCTTTAGGTGTTAATTGCTCTGCCAGAAACACAGGCACTTCTGGGTTATTTGGTATTCCTAATTGTTTACATTGCAGCTTAGTTTTATTCCTAATGTTATATGCTTTTGCCCTCTTCAACAGATTGGACTTTAACATAGTGGATCCCAGTTCGACGACAATGGGGGTGTTTGTTGCTCCCTCCCTCTTCGCAGGGAGGCGATAAATATCTTTAATATCATCTCGCTTTAATTCCAGATTTATATTATTAGATAGGTTTAACAGCATGTTAGTTAAATCATCGGCGCTTTCTTTAGGTAATTTGGGAACGTTCCTCAGTTCAATAGTGGTCTTTCTCAAGGTCCGTTGCTGGTCTTCTATTTTATCCTCCAGTACGCAAATGTATTCCCGATCCTTTTTTCGCTGTAATTCAAGAAGTTCTATTTTCCTCTGCAAATCCTCGTTCTGTTTTGTTAAATTTACAATAGCGGTTTCTATATTGGTATTTGTTGATTGAATTTCCTTGAGGTTTGAAGTAATGACTTGCAATTCTTTCTGCTGTGACGTTATAAAGGATGTCAGTAAGGTTTTAATCTCAGACTTGAATTTGTCAAATTCAACAGGAAGGTCCTCATCTCTCTTCCTCTTTGAACGCGTATACACATGCATCGTCGGGGAATAATCGTCCATCAGTTCATTGATATTAGAATCCGAGAGGGACTTATCCATTTTAAGTACCAAGTTATTTCAAATCTAAATAGATAAATTAAAGCATTTAAACAGGTCAAACATCCACAAAAAGTACCTGTTGATCGCAGGGTTCGAACGCGCAACTCACTGCACTTAAATCCGTAAGCGCTTCCGCCCTGCCACCGATGTTGTTAGTTACCTTGTTGAATTAGCTGGGCATGTTCATTATATGTTTATAAGAGAAAAATCGCTACACCGTCTTTTTCGATTATCAACCTGATTTGTTATAAGTCCAAAGTTCGTGTTTTTATTATATTTTTATATTTTGTTACCGAGTATATTATTTAGTCCAATCACTTATAATTCATTCAACTGCAACACTTAACCGGTCTAAGTACACTTTAAAACACTTAATGTTTAACAGTCTTAAATATGTAGTTTGCAGGTATTGTCAACTCAATTATGTTTCCAGTTTTTATTTAATGCACAAAGTTCTTGCAAAACACTGCCTCTAAGATATCATATAACGATTCATTTATTTGTTCACTCTTGTTTATATTCTACGCACTGTTTATATATTTAAAACATATTTATCTGCGGAACGTTTACATTTACGTTGACATAGGTGAAGCGCCACCCTCATTTCCAGTTATTCCCTCAGTTCCATTCATATAGGTAAGAAAGAAACCATATTATAGCAGAGCTACTCATAGCCTCACGCTAACTCCAACACAACCACAATTATCCATAATTTAAATACTGAATTTCTTTTACTGCCTCGTTGGCCGAGTGGTCGCAAGTGCGACTGCCGGGCAAGGGGTCTCGGGTTCGATTCCCGGGTCGGGCAAAGTATTACTGGGTTTTTTAAAAATTGTCAGTAGTAGCACGGAGTCTGGAAATGTGCCCGGTATATGGCAATAGGCTCACCCCCTATTACATGGGACTCATAACATAAATAGTGAAAAGTGGGTGTTACTTCTGTGTGCACCTCTGCCTACTCCTTCGGGGATAAAAGGCGTGATGTTGTGTGAATTTCTTTTATCAATAATTTTCTGTGTATCTTCTGAAAGCAACTGATATGGTGGTCTTGTCTTGATATATTATCGGAATAAACAGCAGAATAGCATTCGATGTATTTCCATAAAAATGTGTTATGTGCCTTGAAGTGGTCACATACAATAGATGACTAGGTAAGTGGCTATAGTGAGTTACTGAGTTACCGGCGGCGGAACGCTTGCTTTGCCTCTGCTCGTGCAATGTCATTGTCAAGGCCGCGCGATAAGGCATTCGTCACATCGCCACGTTTAATTGCATTCCAACGATATCGCACATTGCATCATCGCAACGTGATGTTGGTGAAATGTGATTTTAACTTCCTCGCAAATTATCTACGGTCATTTTCTTTGCTTCACAGATTAGACACGGTGGTGGCGAATATTCACCATCATATGATCGGCAGTACTTCATAATTATAATATTTTTTAAATTTTTCTTGCGTTAGCATACATAATTTCTCCTAGGAATTTCATTTCGTAATTGTTGATAAAGAAAATTGCCAGCACAATACCACCACCTACCCCATAACACACTGTATTCTGAGTTCTGCCAACCAAATGCACAACATTTATTTAAACATATGTTTGTAGAGTACCTTGTGTATAAATTATAATCAAGGCTTGTTAATTTGTACCAAAAGTCCTGGTTGACATGAACCATGATCACAAACTGTGTGATTTTGGATTTGCAGAATATGTTAAACATTTATTCTCCAACCTCAGTTCGGTGTTTGCAACATACCAATCATGAACCGTGGGTATGCTAAACATAAACTGATTCAGAAAATAATTCTCGTCAGCCAGAATTCATTCCAGAATGTTTAGTACTCGTCCGCTTACGTCTTAAAACCTACAGAAGAAATGACTTCAGGAACGCTATTTTGTATTACACAAAGCAAAACTGTCGTAACCAGGGAGGGGACGCAGTAGCCTGCATTAATTGTCAGGGCAGGGGGCGAGCTATCGACCAGCTACCAGCTAGGCAGCTACGTGAACGCGTTGCAAAGCGTTTATTGATATTCTCCTCGACTCCAGCCACTCGCCATCATTACCATTGTAAATGTACTTGGGTGCGTACACGAAGGCTTTGCACACATTTTTACGAATGGATTACATTTCCTCCAGTTGATTGTGAAGGTTGTCTTAAATAACTTAGTTAAACAACACTGTTAATAGAGCGATTGGGTTCAAGCTAAATATAACTTAAGTAGGTTGTTGTAACTTGTTTTTTTTTTAAGTTTTCAAAAAAAGGAGTTCCTCAGTTTAACCTGCATAATTATGTTGGTTTGTTTTAGTATATTACCTAATAAACCGACGTCAAAAAAAGAGGGAATTAACCCTCTGCAACTGACGTGGTTAAATTGTTACAATTCAACTGAGGTGTATATTATACCAGACACCATTTCAACAGCAAATATTTTTGTAGAATTAAAGTATAGCGAACACTATACAGTAAGGTACTCGCAGCAGTGATGCTCGTATTTGAAAAATAACGGTATACACGTGATTTTGTATTTCGCGGTGTCTGTGGGACTACACGTCAGCTGCAGACGGTTAAAGTCGGTATAAACGCAAATTATAAAATTTATTTATTTAGTTTCTATCAGATGTTTGTTGGTGGGCGCCTGTATAGTATAGATAGACTGCATGTAGTGGAGACGCGAGGTTGATAAAAAATCGGTGAAGTACCTATGACAGTTTTCACATACATAATTTAAGTACTTACCTATGGCTAAGGACTTTCAAAGTTTGGACAGGTAAACAAAGGAATATCGATGAATGATATTTTGACATTCAATAGAGGTATCAGACACATTAAAAAGGTACAGGGTAAGTTGGATGATGTGTGATGAAGATGATGAAAAGTATATTCATCGATTTCTTTAAAAAAAACTACAACTTAAATAAATCATAGTCCAAGGATAGATTGTCTTTGATATCGATCGCCATTTTCTTTTATTATGCGTTTAGTAATCGCTGGCACTTTTATGTTACCTTCATAATATTTTTTTTCAATCTCATATTCCTTATTATTATTTTTTATAATAAACTATCGGATGTATGTAAATATACATTAATTAAGAACAATCGCAACGGAACTAGGAATAATAAAATTATCAAAATAAGTAAAAGTTATCAAAATGTTGTGACAAATGATAATAAAAATACAAAAAGAGCATTTAGTTCGATGCCTCCTGTGAGGATTGAACTCACGACCCCTGGTTTACGAGACCAGTGCTCTACCACTGAGCTAAAGAGGCGATGCGGAAGATTGCGAAATTCCAGATCCTGTTACGCGATGCTTTGAAGCAAAGTTTATTGATTTTTTTTTTCTTGGAAATATAAAACTTTAACGCTAAATACGACTAAAGTAAACAATCTAAATATAATGCGCATTAAATTGTACACGTACCGATGATTACACATAACATTAAGGTTAGTTGGAAATCATGTGTTTAAAATCAAGGAATAATATCACTTACCAACCCTCAGTTGAGTAAAAAGGGGTTCGTTTTGTGTGTTACTTACCCAAAGTAGGTAAAACAAGAAGAAAGGTTAGTGAAGCACCAAGAGGGCAATAAATAACTTAGATTATTTATCCAAATAACTTATTTCGACTTACCTATTCTCCTCCTGTCCAGTGTCTGCAACAAAAAAATAAACGTAAAAATATTTTTTAGCAAAAATAATTGCCGAAACCCGGGATCGAACCAGGGACCTTTAGATCTTCAGTCTAACGCTCTCCCAACTGAGCTATTTCGGCTTGTTATACTAACTGTGAAATGTTGCAATACTTGCTTGACGTCTTAAAAAAATCAATATTAGTGTTTTGTACAAATATCGATGAAATTATTTGCTTGTATATAGCCATTCTTTCACACAATTACAAAATGTATGTGTTTCATCATTAAGTACAAGTTACTAAACATTTACTTTCTGTACAGAGCGCCATCTATTCATAAATATAGGAACTATCAACACAACACAGTTTAATGTAGATGGCGGTGCTGGTAACTACATACCCTTTTCGGCATTTCCTCATTGTGGCCCATTTACAGAAATTCATTATCATTCCGTAGATGGATTCAATTACTTATTGTTTTAAGAGTACCTAGATTTGTATTTACGATTAACTCTGGTAGATGGCGCTGCTGTCGATTTTTTCGAACTACTATTCAAGCAGGGGGTAGAAGAAGGGTATGTAGTGGAAGAAGGTAAGGTAATTATTCTATTGAAAATCAAATAAAAAATAATAGAAACTTCACTACACTTCAAAATATTTCAACAAATTTAAAGAAAAATAATTCAAAATTCAAAATGGATATTGGAAAAAACTATGAGAGAAAATGCCTATAGCATTTGAACATAGCGCATGTAGTAACTAGCTTCTAAGCAAAGACCACAGTTTAATGTTGATGGTGTTACTGGTGCATGACCCTTTTGGGGATTTCCTCATGTGTCCCATTTACAGAAAAAGCATTGACCTTTTTATATTCCTCCTAATTTTAGGAACATCAGCATAGTCAGTTAAGTTATCTATTTATTAAATTCTTAAAAACAAAACACCATGTGCTACTAAGGGAGAAGGACATATTATTATACACATATTCAAACCATTACCTACTTACTAATTTTAAAATTAACACGTCATTCTAATATATGCACAACCAATATGATAACTGTTTTGTAAGATGAAGAAATACAGTGAATGATGGCAGTAATATGGCCTTTGTTATATTATTTTGCGTAGTAAAAAGCAACCATTACCTTACTACCTAATTATATTACGAGTCCCTTGTAACAGGGGGTGAGTCTATTACTATGCAGTTCAAGGGCCTATATACCATATAATCAGCCGATGATAGATGCCACTAGTCAAGAAACGGTCAGCAGGAGAAAGGATTATTATTATATGTTGCCATACATTTCTTAACCCAGACATCCCCAAGTCACTGGTGACCGCTCTCCACTAACTACATTATAGACCTTATTTCTAATGTTTAGAGACTACTTTTGTATGAACAAATTTAGGGGATGAATTTCAACGGGTTAAGAGAATATTTGGTGACTGACCATCATCTGCAGCTGGTTCAAGTTGGGCCTGCACAGCCTTGTCCTCCACCATATTCCCTACATCGTCCAACACTACACCGCACTTCTTAAACAAACTACTTCGCAGTCTCATCAACTTCTCAGTCTCTTTGAAAGCTTTTATTTCATCCTGGAATAAAAACAAACTGTGATAACTATTGAGATCATTTTTAAAAATCTAAAGAAACATTCTAGCTGCCAATGTTATAGCTATGTGCTTTGGTGTTGAATTTGTAATCTCATCTCAACTCAATCAATTAGGTACATAAACATTAAATGTAGATACACATCAACATTATTTTGTTATCTACTTTAATAAAAATAATAATATATGAAGAAATATTTAACAAATACCTTTAAATCCTTCAATTGCGTGTGGGATCTGCTAGAGAAACATTCTCTCAAATGTGTATTGGACCACTTTTCTTCATTGCTTTCTAAAACGGAAGGAGCAGATTCCTGGACCCGGAAAGTCGAAGACTTTTTGCTTGATTCCCTCGCTTTAGAGATGTTAGAGGCCACACGAGGCGGGCAGTCTGCCAGGTTCATTGACGTGATAGTTTTACGAGGCTTCACCACATATGTACGTTTAACTTTCTGACGACTTGATTCTGGTTCATAATCGTCCAAGTAAGTTGGAAGTTCATTAAAGATTCCTGAGCTCACATTAGATCCAGTTGTTTTCGCGCCAACTCGTACAGATGACGGTATATCATGGCGTGTCACAGTTGAACTTAATTTTACACTAGATTGTGACTGACTATGAACGCGAGACATCACTCTTTCATATCTTTTTTTGCGATTTCTGAGAGCAGAATCCATTATTTTTAAAATTATGCCGGGTCTTCGTAATCTCGTTGTTTTGCAAACAAGTTTGACACTTTTGATTGACAGTTGTTTTTTAAATGACGTTATAATCTTTTAAATGTATATGTCAGACGAAAATCCGTAGTGGGATACTAGTATTTTCAACACTGTTTTCATTTCTGAAATAAAACTGCAAATAGGTATTTGATCTTCAATATTTCGGTGATCATCACTGTCATTGGTTGTTGAGAACTATTATCAGAGGTTAAAGAATATAATAATATAAGTATAGGGGAATTAGAGGTGCTTTTGATTTTTTCAAGAAAACAAATCAATGTTTTTATTTCACATCAAAATATTTTTAATTAATTCTGAGTAGAGCTGTTATGAAATGAATGATTCTTCACAAATTCTAAGCAAAAGTTATTTATTGCATTTGTGTTTATTGTGTAAAATATTTATTTTATAATAATTTATTGATATTTTGGAATACAATAAAATGTCATCATAGGACCCTCAGTTTCTGTTGCTTTTACTCAGGTCAGAATAATCGTTATTATCAACAGCCGAAAGACGTCCAATGCAGGACAAAGGCCTCCCCCTTAAACAAAATAATAATGAAAACACCTCCCCCATGTCAGTATAGTTGTAAATAATACACAAATTATATCTAGTTTATTTATTTTCAAATCATTGCTAACAACCATTAGGTTTAAATGCTAACAAGACTCATCTTAATTGGAGTTCCTTGTTGGAGTATGTTTTTCTAATTTCCTACTAACTCATTATGTTTCACATCATAAATGTGCTTAGCTTCATTCTGATATTCTTCACAAATTGCATTGATTTGCTTAGATACATTAAATGCTACATCTTCAGATACACTGCTTTGTTTTTTAACCTTTTTAATAAAGTCTGCTTGAACATCCTTTACTGAATCTCTACATTTTATGTACAGCGCCTTGGCATTCTTTGCCAGTGCCTCTCGGTGTTCTTTTGTGACTTTAGGTACTGGAACAAACAATGTGGTGCCATCTTGCTGAGGATTCAAATTGAGGCCAGAGCTTTGTAAAGCCTTTAATGCATTTGGTATAGCTTGAGGAAAGGAAGCAAAGTTGATTACTATAGTTTTAGGATTTTTGCGGACAATCTGAGCAAGTTCCTGTAATTCATAATCTTTGCCTTCAAATTTCACCCTCAATGATTCCATAGAGCCGGTGGTAGAACGCAAAGATAAATTCTTGGCAAAATCTGCCTTCATTCTCTCGATAGCTGCATTGCACCTTTCTTTCATCTTATCCACTGGCACAACCTCGGATATTGCCGCAACGTTAACCTCTACTTTACCTCCTTTACCCTTCTTGTCCTTCCCTTTATCTTTGCTCTTAGCATAATTTCTTACTACTGTAAAATTTGCCACATTTGCGTAAATTGCTCTTTCGTTATGACTTAAAACATTATGATGATTGGTTCTTAAGCAGTTCACTGCAGGAATAATTATTCGTTGTAGTATCCTAGTACCCATTGTTCATTTATACTTAGTAGGTAAGTTGTTTGCTAATTTCGTTTAAAAGCAAGAACGACAGAAACTATAAATAAAGTGCACACTACAAACAATATAAAGATAACCTCAAATTTTTTAATACAACTGATTGACAATGACAATATTTTATTGGCAGAAGACAGCTGATAATGATAGCATAATGAAAAGAATTTTCTTATCTACGTATATTGTAAGTAAAAGCATTATAAAAATTATCTTAAAATCCTATAAAAATAGAAACAAAGTGGGAAACTAACAAAATCTTTTTTTAGATAAGTTGCTACTGTTGATTGTTGAATAGCACCTTTTTATGAAAATCCTCGTATCCAATTCTGAGCTGTTCAAATAGTGGATTGGATGACATATAACAGAGAGATTGACATTTGATAATTTTGACAGATGGTGGACGGCGGTCTAAGTTAAAAATGTCTGTGTTATTTCGAAGTTTTATAAATAAAGGAAGGAAAAATTTATTTAAGAAATTATTAAACTCCACCCAATCTACATGTAGATGTGTCTTTTTTCGTAAATATTCAGGTAACTGGTTGCTGACCATTTTAATTAGTAGTTGTTATGAAGGTAACTTAGAGGTTATGTATTTGTTCTAGGCAGTGAAAAGAAATTTGTGTCATTTGATGAAATTGTCGCCCAGAGGAGAAGTGAAGCTAAGCGGAGTATCGTTGTACAAGTCAATTCGCAGGCTTCGTTTAAGGAACTATACGGTTACTGCTCAAAGTATGCTACCATCAAAGATGTGCATCATTACAAAAATAATAACGACGAGGTATTTTTGCGATCTTGTTAAATTGTTAATTAATCTTTTAACACAAAGTTATTGTCTATTTCAAGTATTTGTTATTTTTAGCACTTCATGCTTATTGAATTTGGGTCGGAGGAAAGCCTACAGGATGTATTACGGTCATGCAGTACACACCAGAAAGATCTGGACACAATGGCCGTTAACTCCCCGTTCCTATGGTTTCGTACAGCTAATGGGAAAACTGAAAGCTATGCAACCCCCACCACAGTGCTGGCATCTGTAAATGGAATTGAACAAGTGAATGAGGACAAGCTGTTCAAGGAGCTAATGGATTGTGAAACTGTATCAGATCAAATACATTTGTTGTATGACAGAACTAGGCTAAATGATTTGGGTGTCAGGCTGAGGTATATGGTGGCTAGGCAGGTAAATTACCATTTTAACTATTATTAAGTAATCTGTCTTCAAGGCCTGAGTGTATAAGTTGCTTATGGACAGACATGCTCCATCATGGGCCGTGTCATCGCTTCCCACCAGGCAAGACAGTGGTACAAACAACAACCGTCAAATATAATTAAAACATAAAATAAATATATCTATCTTGTTCATCAAAATTTCATCTATTACCATTGGTAGATAGACGCAACATTGCAGATTGTCTATTCTTGTTTAAGGTTCTTAACGGCAATGTGGATAGTCCAGAACTATTATCAAAAATCAAATTTAATGTACCTAATATAATATTTAGATTTAATCCACCTTTACACACATCCCGTTCCTCATCTAACTACAGGCAGAACAGTTACATTATGCGTGCAAGCAGACACTTTAACAATGTTTGTAAGGAATATGACTTCGATCCGTTTACAACTAGTGTGAACTCGGCAAAGAGGTGCTTAAGTCTCAAATTTTTTAAGCAGCAATAGATATTTAGTTTTTTTTATCGTTTCTCTTGATCTGTTTATAATTATATTATATATGGTCTGTTTCAATATTAAACTTTTTCATTTACGCAGAATGTATGTATTTTTAATATTGTATAGTACTCGCACCATATTAATTAATTTGTTCCAAATGCTAAACATAAGGACTTGTTATTGGCGCATTGTTACCTACGCCTATTGTTATTTTTATCCATTTTTATAAGCTGTAAGTCCTCCATGGATTATAAATAAATAAATAAAAAATAAATAAAATCATGTTTTAGATTGAATGTATGCTGGAAAGCCTCTATGCAAATGTAGCTGTGAGACCATTTGGCTCATCCATCAATGGTTTTGGAAAAATGGGATGTGATTTGGACCTTGTTTTGACCAATACACTAACTGATGAAATGGTAAGCACTGACACACAGATTTCATAATATTTATTCAGTTTTGTAAATAATTTTTAATTACATGAGGCAAACAATAACAACATTAACACCACATCTATAAGTGGGTACTGCCAACCAAAGGCCTCTTCTCACATGGAGAAGGTATACACATTAATCGCCATGCCTTCTCAATGTGGGGTGGCAATTTCAAACTTATAATTAGAGATTATTAGATTAGGTTTTGTCATGATGTTTTCCTTCACTGTTTCAAAGTCAAAAACATTTATTTCAATTAGAACAGAAATGCACTTTAGAACGTCAACAAAAAAAAAAATTGAAAGTGAAGCTATTTGTCCAACTCAACCATATTGTCGGGAATCGAGCGATCCACTGCACGTGCCACCGCCAATGAGATCTTTGAATGAGCATGACAACGCAAACTGACACAAATGCATTCTACTAGTCTAATTTAATATTGAACTGTCAAACACCAAGCGGTCACCGGTGACCGCAACCTATTGTTCTATAATTGTGTCTACAAAACCGGTACTCGACGAGTTAAGTTAATTACAGGGCTCTCACATTTACAATGAATGCAAGTTAAACAATATACATTTTAGCAACAAGGCTGTAATATTTACATGTTTAGATTTCATTGAAACATCAATTTTTTTTGTCATCCTGTGGAGCTGGACCAGCCTGCATCCAAGCATTTTTACCCTCTATATAATAATTAAGTTTGTAATATGCTTGTGTTTACATATAGTTCTATTTTACATAATTTAAATTTCGTTTCATTTAGGTGTTGTATATCGCTTGGTATCTTTTTATAACATTTAATACAATCCCATGAACAACTTATTTACTTTCGCCATTCTAAAAATTGGCTAACTTCATCTATTCTCATGTCTAGTTTGATAGTGGTGTCTGTCCGAAACTTTACCAAATACCTGTAGGTTTTTCCTAACATATATGACGTTATCGTAATGCTGATCTCCTTAAACCTTTCTCTGAGAGATTCGCGACGACCTAGGTTGTAGATAGCTCTGACGGCGCGCTTTTGTAGGATAAAGATAGGCCCAATGTCAGCACTCAGCAGCGTGTCCCCACAACAGAATGCCATATGACATAATGCTATGAATGTAATGTGAGGACCTCATTGCAATTTATCGTCTACAGTAATTAGTCTCAATACAGTATTAGGAAAGTAGTTCCTTTTACAAATTGTCATTTCTCACCATTCAATAATATGTCACATTCGCTGCTTTTAACGTTTGGCAAAACAAATCTAATACATTTTGTCTTTTTATAGTTTAGTACTAAGTTATTTATTTTAAACCAATTTTGAACCTTTATTAGGGCATTCTTTACGTTGTCATAATTATTTGTCTGTCTATTAATTTAAAAACCAATGAAAGTGTCAGCAAATAATACCATATGCGGTTTATTTGTGCATATATTAAAAATAAGAATGGGCCTAGTATCGAGCCCTGGGGTACACCCATAGATATACTAGCACCCTGTGAGTTTACTTTGTTTATTTGTACTTTGAATTACCTATTGTGAAGGTATGATGTTAATAGATTTAGCGATACTCCTCGAATACCATAGTGTTCCAGTTTCAGCAATAATGTCTCATGCTCAACACAGTCAAATGCCATCGAAAGATCACAAAATATTCTAATGGCATCATGTATCTGTTCCCACGAAGCGAAAGTACATACAACTCGGAAAAAGTTGCATTGATATTCGCTGTTTCAAACCCGCACCCTCATGCACTAGAAGCGGGGGACTTAGACCTCTGCGCCACAATGACTCATGAGGCAAAACTTTATTAATTTTAACAGATAACAAACCACAGATCAGAAGTATGAAGTAAATTTCAATAATTTGGTTGGTGCAGTAGCTAGGCAACTGACTGGTCTTTGAAAATGTTGTTCTGGGTCTGGGTATGATGTGTTTTTGAATTTGTATGTTTTTCTACACACCCATGATAGAGGAGGAAATCATAGTGTGAGGGCAACATTTTTTTTAAAAAGACAAACAGAAGAAGAATTTCCCTTACATCTTCCAGGTGAAGATGATTCCCATTTAAATTTTCCTCTTGTGATATTTCTTGAATGAATCCTGAACTGAAGTAATGAGTGGTACTGGCGCGGTGCGCAGACGAGGGCGGGGGCCCGGCTGGTGGCGCAGACGGCGCGCGTGGAGGGCGGGCGCGCGCCCTGGGCGCGCCACATGCAGGCGCTGGGC